>OX589614.1:3612500-4118666 GCA_951329385.1 Polia nebulosa | reverse complement strand
TGTTTTTTGGAAATGAAACCTAGCTACATCGATTTATCGCCCCCGAAACCTCCTGCTTACCATATTTCATGAAAATCGTTGGAGCCGTTTTCCGAGATTCAGATTATATATATACATAATATACAAGAATTGCTCGTTTAAAGGTATTAGATTAGATTAGATAGCAAACTTGCAGCTTTCTAGTACTAACAGTTTCTAAGCTATGTCCCAGACAGACAGACAGATGGACAGACCGAAATTATAAGGGTTCCTTCTCCTTGTTAGGACTACGGAACTCTAGAAATGGCGTAGACTACCGAGAGGCCATTTTTACAACACCAAACATTTACGGACCTATTACAAAAATAACTAGTACAGTACGTACCTGTCCTTCAAAAGAAAACAGTGTGCCTGGAGCACAAGACATTAAAACTTTCCTTCCATTGCTACAACTGTAAAACTTCGCACAATTCGTCTCGTGAGGCAACAAGAGATCTATGCTAAAGTCTGCTGGACAACCGTTTGGCAAGAAGTCTATTGACGACTCTGTTGTTGTTGTTGGGGCATCTGATGCTGTGGTTGTTGTTGGCGCATCTGATGGTGTGGTTGTTGTTGGCACATCTGTTGTTGTTGACGCATCAGTTGTTGTTGTTGAGGCCTGTGTTGTTGTGGTGGTTGTTGGGGCTTGTGTTGTGTTCCCGAGTGACAGGTTACCTCGGAGGGCCAGTTACAGATCTAGAAACAAGAGATAATGATAAATTAGCTATAAAATAAAAACAAATCGTTTGTTTAAATTTACGTAAAAGGCAAGTTTTTGAAATACTGATTTAATTACTAAAATTCATTCCTAATACAGGCTGTAATGGAAATCAGTGATTATATTTAAGATACTGCTTCTACCCAAGGAAATGAACAACTTTCTTTAAGTAAGTCATAGTCAATTTACAAATCATCAGCTGATCAAAATTAGTATGTAAGGTAAAATCGTATTTCTTGAAGAAAGTGGTTCTTTTATAAAGACAGAAGAAGGATTTAAAATATATGATCCCTGTAGATAACTACACCTTCGTTGATTTTAATACTCTATTTGTCCCGGAACAACGCGTGATTCTTGTGGTATAAGGCCACGGGATCGAAATCGGGGGAAATGAAGTCACACTCAGTCTTTTGAGTCAATGACATTTATGTCAATAAATAACAAGCGTGCATTCAATAAGTACCTAGCCTCATCGCCAGAGGGCGCTGTAGTTTCAAAAGAGTTTTACCACAGTGTAGCACATTCTTTTTTCATTCTTTTTTCAAATTTTCATTCCAATCCCTTCATTTTTTTTAATTTGACAACTTATGGAAGCGAACGTGTCGATCGGTTTTACAAAAATGGAAAAAGAGCAATATCGTTCGGTGATTCGATTCCTATTTTTGGAAGGGAAAACGCGCATCGAAATCATAGAGCGCTTGGATGCTGTGTACGGTGACTCTTCTCCATCGATGGCCACCGTCAAGAATTGGTTCAACGAGTTTGCACGTGGCCGTACGTCGGTTTTTGATGAACCACGTCCAGGTGCACCGAAAACAGCTGCTACGGAGGAAAACATTAAAAAAATCCATGATCTCGTATTGGCAGATCGCCGATTGAAGGTTCGGGAGCTAGCTGAGACTGTAGGCATTTCAGAAGGAACAGTGCATCATATTCTTCACGAGGAACTCGGCATGAGGAAAGCTGTCGGCGCGATGGGTGCCGCGTTTACTCACACCAGAAAACAAGCGCAACCGTGAGACCACATCGGAGACGTGTTTGGCGCTGTTTAAGCGGAATCCAGCGGAGTTTTTGCGTCGTTTTGTGACCGTCGATGAAACCTGGATCCACTGGTACACACCAGAGACCAAGGAAGCAATCAAAACAATGGATCCAGACCGGGGAACGTGCTCCAAAGAAGGCGAAAACTGTAAAATCGGCCGGAAAAATTATGGCCACCGTTTTCTGGGATTCACAAGGTGTGATCTACATCGATTACCTCGAGAAGGGTAAAACAATTACAGGGCTTTACTATGCCGATTTATTGGGCCGATTCGACGCCAAATTAAAGAAAAATGACCCCATCTGGCGAAGAAAAAAAGTGCTGTTTCACCACGACAACGCACCGGTTCACACGTCTGCCGTTGCCATGGCCAAATTGGTCGAATTACGCTACGAATTGCTGCCCCATCCACCGTATTCTCCAGATTTGGCCCCTTGTGACTTCTTTCTGTTTCCTAATCTGAAAAAATCACTCGCCGGGAATAGATATGGATCGAATGAGGAGGTTATCGCCGCCACGGAGGCCTATTTTGCAGAGTTTGACAAAAACTATTTTTCGGACGGGTTAAAAAAGTTGGAGCATCGCTGGGCTAAGTGTATCGAACTAAAAGGAGACTATGTTGAAAAATAAATTGCCACTTTTCCAAAATTTTCGTTTACTTTTTGTAGGCTAAGTATTTATTGAATGACCCTCGTATAACCATCAATTTCATAGAGGAAAAGTTGAGTCGAGTGGACGAAATTAGTTATTAAATTTAACTTTACACAACTCAATTTCTATCAGTATACTATTATTTCTACTCATCATCAACATCGTTTCAGTCAAAAGATGTCTATTGCTGGACATAAGCCTCCCCCAAGTATAGCCACAACGACCGGTCCTGTGCGTATCACATTTTGACTATTCCTATTACAATTAACTAGCACTTTTCCCGCGATTTCACCTGCGTGGATTTCAAAAATGTATAGCCTATGACACTCACAAATAACGAGGCTTTCTATTGGTAAAAGAATTTTCTGAATTGGTTCAGTAGATCCAGAGATTACCCCCTACAACCTCACAAAGTCACAATATAATATTGGTATAGATTATATATTATATTACTAGCACTTCGCCCGAACTTCGTTCGCGTGGATTCCAAAAATTTATAGCCACTCACAAATAACGTGGCTTTCTATTGGTAAAAGATTTTTTTAAAGCGGTTCAGTAGATTCAGAGATTGCCCTCTACAACGTCACAAACTTAACCTCTTTATAATATTATTAGTATAAATAGATTATTATATTATTATGATTTAAATTACCTGCGATTCAAAGTCAAATAACGTTCCTCCTGCACATGGCATTTCAATTTTTTGACCATTGCTGCATGAGTAATATCTAGCACAATCTGTTTCATGAGGCAGCAAGTAATGTATGCTGAAGTCTGCCGGGCAACCATTTGGCAAGAAATCTATTGACGACCCTGTTGTTGTTGGCGCCACTGTTGTTGTTGCTGCCTGAGTGGATGTTGTTGTTGGCGACACTGTTGTTGTTGCTGCTTGAGTCGATGTTGTTTCTGCTGCCTGTGTTGTGGTTCCTTGGAAGCAGGTTACCTCGGCAGGCCAATTGCAGATCTAGAAATAAAAAAAAAATATATGTAACGTAAGATATATGCTCTGGCTACACGCGCGATAGATTTTTTTTAAGGAGGAAGCGCCAGGGTAACCCGCAAAATTCAAATTTTCTAACGTTTTTTTTCCAATTTGCAGGTCAGTATCAGGTTTTATGTGGATCAAAATAAGATTCGCGAACGTAGCAAGTACGTATTTACGGAACTGTAATCATTAAAACCATCAATACAACCTTCTTAGTTCATATTAATGTATGGAATGACTATTTCATGAAATCATGACATTTGACATCAATTCTGAGAGAATTGTATTGATGATTCTAATGATTAAAATCATCATCGTCATCATCATCATTTCAGTCGAAAGACGTACACTGCTGGACATAGGCCTCCCTCAAGTATCGCCACAACGACCGGTCCTGTGCGTCTCGCATCCTTTTGCTACCCACGACCCGCAGTGGCGCTTATGACGACTAAACCAGCTTATTTAATGCGTTGGGCCCAAAAACTGGCAACATTAATTACAACGTCAGTAGCTTTCATAAAGTCGTCCATAGTGCAAGTGTATGGGCACTTCAGGCATTCCAGTATGAGAGTCATTTTCTGAAAAAAAAAATATTTCTATTAATTATTTTTATGATTACTACCTGCCGCTGATAGTCGAATAACGTTCCCGCCCCACAAGGCATTTCAATTTTACGTCCATTGCTGCACGAATAGTATCTAGCGCAGTCTGTTTCATGTGGCAACAAGTAATGTATGCTGAAGTCTGCCGGGCAACCGTTGGGCAGGAACTGTGTTGTTCTGATTGCTGTTGGCGCTGCTTCTGTTGTCAATGGAGGTGTTGTTGTTTGTTGCTGTGATGGCGTCGAACATTGTACTGCGAACGGCCAGTTGCATACCTGCAAAAAAATGTTAATAATTTTAAGATGCTTTTATTAGCTTGGTATGTTTCTATGTTACGGAATCTTTGAACGTGATTTTCACCCACTTCAAAACGTCGGCGAATTGAAACTCCGGACACTTATCAAATACTGATGACAATGCATGGTTAGCTAAGTGACGTCATTCTAAATCAAATATGACGGACTCCCAAAGATGGCGGACTAGTTATTTTTTATGCATTTCTATGATGTGGGTATCAAATGAAAAGGTTTGCTGAGAAGAATATGAAAAATAAAAAAATAAGCGTGTTTTTAGTTTATTTTTAAAACTAAAGAAAATTATTTCTTAATTTTCTTTAGTTTTTTTTTTAAAGAAAATTATTTCTTAATTTTCTTTAGTTTTCGATGCACTCTTACAACCATTTTAAATGTGGCCTTGGATGACCGAGCGTGGCTGCAAACCACACTACCTATTCGTTTTGGTGGGCTCGGCATCCGCAAAATTTCTAGTATAAGCCTACCGGCGTTCCTGTCCTCGGTCCACAGCACTGAAAAGTTAACCAAAAGAATTTTGACTTCATCACTGGTTAACTGTGAAGTGCCGTGCTTGACCGACGCAATGAACGCTTGGAAAATGGCTTGCCCGGACACGGCGTTGCCCGAGAACCCGTTCTCCCAGAGGCAGTGGGACGAGCCGCTCTGTAGTTTGGTACGGAATAATCTCATAAATACGTCAACCAATACTGCTGAGCGTGCCCGCCTGCTGGCTGTGGGTGAATGGGAGTCGGGCCTCTGGCTACAGGCACTACCGTCACCCAACATAGGTACTATGCTGAGTGACACCACCTTCCGGATCGCTACATGTCTGCGTCTGGGTGCTCCTTGCGGAGCTCCACATCGCTGCCAATGTGGTGAAGCAGTCGACCATCTCGGACACCATGGCCTATCCTGTAGTAGGAGCGCGGGTCGTATGGCACGGCACGCCAGCATTAACGACATCATCCGTCGGGCTCTTGTCACCGCCGGTGTGTCAGCCGTTTTAGAACCTCATGGCCTGGCACGTGACGATGGAAAGAGGCCCGACGGGATGACTATAATGCCTTGGAAGATGGGTAGGCCTTTGGTATGGGATGCAACATGTGTCGACACCCTTACGCCATCTCATCTTCTTAGCACGGCGGGCTGTGCTGGGGCGGCTGCTACAGGTGCAGAAAACCTCAAACGGCGCAAATATAACAACCTTATTGGGAGTTATATGTTTGAGCCGTTTGGGGTTGAAACACTAGGGCCATGGGGTCCGAGTGCTCATCGAGTTTTCTGTGACATCGGCAAACTTTTAGTCGACTCTTCACGTGACCAGAGGGCTGGCCTTTTTTTCGGCCAACGAATCAGCATTGCCATTCAACGTGGTAATGCTGCCAGCGTTCTGGGCACTTTTCCCATTGACAGCGAGGTGGACGAATTTTTTGATGCCCAATGAGCTTTACTCCTACCGGATTTTTTATGCCTCTTGTACATATTTCATTTATTAAGTTATTTATTAGTTTAGTATGTAATTGTTAATAATAAAAGTTGTTTCTTAATTACTCTATTTTTTTTTTTTTTGTACATAGAGAAAATAATTTTCTACTTTTCATTTCGGCTAGTTACAAAAGCGTGTTTTTATTAATTTTTTAAAACAATTATTTTCAATCTTTCAAAACATTATCTTACGGTGAATTATTCAAATTACTAAATCTTTACTTTAGGTAAGTCAAGATAGGTAAACACAAGGTTAGAATCAATATGTACTTCCGGTTTATCAATCAATCTGCCCGCGCCTTTTTCCCAACTATCTAGGAGTCGGCTTTCAGTCTAACCGGATGCAGCTGAATACCAGTATTTTACATGGAGCGATTGCCTATCTGACCTCCACAACCCAGTAACTGGCAAGCTAGTGTTGCATTGAAATAATCAAAATCTCTTTCTTTTCTTACTTGTAAGTTAGCATCAAACAGCGTGCCGGGATTGCAGCTCATCTCGATTTTGTCGCCATGGTCGCAGTTGTAGTACTTGGCGCAGTCCGTTTCGTGCGGCAGCAGCTGGTGGACTTCGAAGTCGGCGGGGCAGCCATTCGGCAGGTACTGGGCAGAGGACGCAGCTATCAATGCCAGGAGGGTGATAGCTTTGTACATATCTGTGGAAAGAAAATAAATATTAGTAGATATCTCTAAATCAGTAGTTCCCAACCTTTTTTTTACCGGGACCACTTTGGTTTCTTTGTTGTTACAGGGACCATAACCCCAGAAGAAAATTTAAACAAGCTTTTATACCGGGTATCGCAATTAGATGTGTACACAAAATTTCGTGTCCGTGCTGTTGAATATTGAAGAGTTCCTTTATCTGTAGCTAATCCTGAATGTCGATTCAGGTCATGCTTATCATAAAAATGCATTGTCACCAGAACTAAAGGTGTATGCAACTATTCAGCTCAATCAGACACCAACAAATGGTCGAAAAATGGTTTGCAAAATTCTGACGGACAACTCACAAACATAAGAATAGTGCAAATTAAATAAAAGCTTGTAAAAATCAAAAGTAACAATGAACGTTGTCATAGAAGACACAACGCTTTCGATAGATACCTACTTAAAATCAGTTCGAATCAATGTTGGTTTTCAGTTGGAAAGTTTGAAATTTTTTTGACATTTTGCGGACCATATTTTAGCCCTTGGGGACCACGAGTGGTCCGCGGGCTACCAGGTTGGGAACCACTGCTTTAAATAGTATAAAACAAAGTCGCTGACTGTCTACCTGTCTGTTCGCTTACGTCTTCAAAACGCCGCAACATATTTGGTACGGTTTTCAATAATAGAAAGAGCGATAAACGAGTAAGGTTTGTGTATCTATATAATAGCCTTAATCCATCAGGCCCCTCGACCAGGCGACAATAGGTTTTTAGTTGTGTCTACTAATGAGGGGCTTGACGGGAGTTACAAGATACCAATTAAATTTAAAATTAAGAAAAACTCCCAACGCTTAAAAGAAAACCGAACATTTAAAAAACACAAAAGAGCTGAGACCTTGGAACGGCTGCACCGATTTTGATAAACCATGTCTAAGAACTATCGCTAGAAAATCTGCTTTCAAATAAAAAAAACACATTTAAATCGGTTCTCCCGTTTAAGAGCTACGGTACCACACACAGACAGACAGACATAACACCCCTCTTTTTGCGTCGGGGGTTAAAAAGTGGTTCTTAAACGTGGAAGAAATTGGGTAGATACTAGTAGGAAGGTAACGCTGAGTTAAAATAAAAATAGGAAAGATATCTCAGGGTCTGTTCGTGTTTACACATCCAGATTTCCTACTAGATAAAATCGGAACAGAATATGCATTTAATTAATTATTATCGATAAAAGCGAACATATTTTAATTTCTTCCGATTAATAAAATCCAATTTATATCACTGTCAGTTTTTATGATTGATCGTTGTTATTTTGTATAATCGATCATGAATTTCATGACAGATTGAACAGAAGATCATAGCACAATGCGTTGTGAAAAACCGGCCAAATACCTGTCGGGCTTTGCACATTTAGGGTTCTGTAACTGGAGCTAGGGGGAATGGGCACCAGTCTCCTTCTACGAAGCAGTAATGCTCGCGAAGGAGGAGGTGGAACGGGTGAGCGAGGCTCAACGGAGTGAGCACACGCCTCCAGCCGTAGCCGCCGCAGGAGACGTGGGCGAGACGATCTCCGGCCACCGTAGACCCGGGCCGCGGACGGCGAGTAGTGCGTAGCTCGCCGTCCGATCAGCACCAGGCCAGTGAGTCAACGGCGCGTAGTGTTCCACGTGCGCCTCAAAGAGATGATTGTCAGCCACCACTGACGGGGCCCATCATGGCCGGTGCCTGCATGCCCAAGGGTCGTGGATAAATTCGTAACAGAGTTACCGCTCCCCTGGGCACTCAGGCAGGGAAGGAACAGGGGTCGGTTTTAGTCAGTAAGAGCCCTCCCGCTCCACCCAGAGCGGGCGATGTTATTGGATGATTCCCCACACCAAAAAAAAAATGGTTTCCGTAACTGAGGGAATTATCAAATTAAAAATCTGCTTTATCAATAATATATTGGTATACGTTAGTAAAATATACGTAATCACCAAATTTCAAGGTCATAGGTCAATGGGAAGTTAAAAAACCGTTGGAACAAAATTTTGTGACAGACAGACGGACAGATGGACAGACGGACACGTGAGTGACAGCAATAGGGCTCCGTTTAGACTATTCGGGTACGGAACTCTAAAAAGGTCTCAGCCCCATAGAGAAA
This sequence comes from Polia nebulosa, assembly GCA_951329385.1. Taxonomy (NCBI): domain Eukaryota; kingdom Metazoa; phylum Arthropoda; class Insecta; order Lepidoptera; family Noctuidae; genus Polia; species Polia nebulosa. The sequence continues at coordinate 4,110,086 of OX589614.1, read as the reverse complement.
TATGGAGAAGACGAGTGTGCGGACGAGCTGACTATCGATGACGAGTGACGAGTTATATTTTAGTCACACATTAATTAGTCACGTAAACCAAATTGTGAGATGCCTAGATAACCGAACTCTTTTATCAACCTTCAAATCATTAAGTCATGGTTTAATTGCATAGATTGCGCAATATTTTTATCATTAGTTCTGATTGCAAATTTATTTTTACTGTAACAACGTAGTACTTACCTACCTAACTGTTTCTAATCCTACGGTTGTTATAAATGCGAAAAATCGGATGGATGTTTGTTACTTAATTACGCCAGACCGTCTGAACGGATCTAGATGAAATTTGACACAGAGATAGATTATAGTCGAGAATAGCAAATAGATAATTTGTAAAGGGGGAAGTACTCATTCCAGGGGGGTGAAGCCGCGAGTAGAAGCTTGTTTTATAATATACGAGAAACAAAATAACAATACGTATGAACAACAATAACATGTCATAGCATAAAAATAACATTATTAGCTTTTTAAATTTTCCCACAGCTGGGACACAGGTCTCTCTGCGAGAAAGAATGGGCCTCCTCTGGGAATCCACCACGCCGGCCCAGTGCGGGTTGTTGGATGTCACATGTCTTCGAATTTCTTGTATTAGGACATGCCGGTTTCCTCACGATGTATTCCTTCACCGTTTTAAGAGCAGTGATGATGAGATACGTACACAAAGTAAATTGCATGCCTGGGTTTAAACCTCCGATCTACAACACGTAAGTATGAGCCGTTACCATTAGCCACCTCGGCTCTCACAAGTGTTATAATAGTAGCAAATTATCGCGCCTAATTCCCCGAAAAGAAAACGCAGAAGTTCACAATAGGCACACCACATGTTGTGTTCTGCCTAGCCTTTCCCAACTATCTTGGGGTTGGCTTCCAGTCTAACCGGATGCAGTTGAATACATGGAGCGACTGCCTATCTGACCTCCACAACCCAGTAACTGGATAATACGATACCCCTTGGTAAGACTGGTTGTCAGACTTTCGGGCTTCTGACGATCTGTAACGACTGTCAAAGATCGAGAAGATCGATCGATCAAGATATGCTTTCCGAGGCATGGAGGAGTCTCGGTATGTAAAGATGGTAACCCATCCATGGACCAACCCCGGCAAGCGTAGCTTAACCTAATGGATCGACTCGTGCGGCTGTCACTACTTTAGCCACGAGCTCCTTGGTAATAGGTACACCACATATCATCAGTTATTTTAAGCCATTAACTGGGCAATATCTAACTCAATACGTACATAAAATTACACTGAAAATCCGTCAACCAAAGCACTTCCTGATGCTTCATTTGGCAAAATATTTAAGAAAATTATCACACTTCTGCTATTTTGAAATTTACTCCGGCCATTGCTTTCCAACTTAGAACAAAATCAGTGAAAACGTCACAAGCAAACTGTAAATAACAATTAAAAATAATCATTTTAATTTAGCTTGACTAAATAGTGTTGTTTCTTCTAAATTTATAATTTGCCGTAACTGAATTATTTATTGATAACAACTTATAATAAGCATTAAATTCATTCCTATTTTTCTTTAGTTTATTATTTTAATGGAGGAAAGGTGAGTTTCTGTTTTTAAATTCAAACTGAATACATTTAATTCAACTAAACCATTTACAGGGACTTTTGAATTGTCAAGAAATCGGTCAGTCAGATTATTTTTAGTGTTTACTATATTATTTCCGTATTTAATTAATTCATTCTCAAACGGTAAACTTCGAAATTAATTACATATTTTAAAATACGTCTAAGAATTGCTACATAAAATAAAATACCTCATGCATCCGGTACAGAGTTCACATAAAATTAAATTTAAAAAAATAAAAACAATAAAAATAGAAGCTCACTTCTATCAGGTACAAAATCCAAGTAGCTTCAAAAGATAATAAAAATATTTATTTATAAACACTATTATCACCACTCACCTTAAAATTAAAAAAAACTCAGATCACAATTATTGTTTATAATCCAAAATAAAAACATCACTTTTGCCCTATAGGCTACACTTTATCAATAAAACAGTTCTTTTCGCACTGCTAATTATGATTTGATGTTTATTAACTCGTTTATGTAAATCAATTAAAATAAAAAGGCTGGTATCGGCAAATATATCAGGACTACTTAAGATAATATCACCCAATCTGATCGCGTCACCGGAAAACATATCTATCGTCAAGTTTTTACATGCACACTTAAAATACTTTAGGATGATTAGACACTTAATTTTTTCGATTCTTCTTTTTTTTATCATTGACTTATGACCCGCTCTAAAATGGCACGGGTACAAATTATACACCTCAACCTTCCTCATGAATCACTCTGTCTATTAATGGACAACGCATGAAAATTCGAACAGTAGTTTTTGAGTTTATCGCGGACAGACAGACAGATGCGGCGGACAACTTTGTTTCTGGGCTCACGCCTGTCCACTATATCACCTAATGGTAAGCGATGATGTGGTCGACGATGTGCTTGAAGACTAAAGCTCTATCTAGCCTAGAACTCCTCGAAGTAACTTAATCACTCTTGACCTAAATATTTTAGCTATCAGGAAACACAGAAGACGGCAGGGAATTCCACTCCGTAGCTGTACGCACCATGGTTCTGATTTTGATAAAACATGTCTAAGAACTATCGCTAGAAGACCTGCTTACAAATAAAAAACCGCATTCAAATGGGTTCATGGACCCGTTTAAGAGTTACTGTGCCACAGACAGATAGTCAGACAGACAGTCAGACACACACACATAGCGGTCAAACTTTTAACACCCCGCCTTCTTCGTCGGGGGTAAAAAACGCATCCAACTAATCAACGCTCTGGTGAGTCTACCAACTTCTTGCGAATATGTTCAATTATCCCTAACTAATAAATTTTCCACATATGTGTAGGTACATGTTTATTTAGTCTCTCTCTATATGCGATAGCGTTCAGTTCATGGAAAATGACGTTGACACCGTCATTCAAATTAGGTATGACGACATAAACGCTTACGTCAAAGTCATTAATCAACTAATTTCCTCCAATCATCGACTTCCGGCTGGTGATTGGTCTGTTTTAAATTGAATTAAGGGCTCTGATTGGTTGCCTAATTAAGCCTATTTAGCGGGAATGAGTTACACCCTCCTATAATTTTATATACCTTTTCTTTTTCGAAAACGCTTCGCATCTTATGTACCCAATTAAATAAAACTTTTCCGTTTCTACAACTCCACAAGTTCTGATAAATTGAACTTAAGCCGAAAGTTAATTAAGTGTGTTAATTATTTCATCCCCACTGCTCTCAAAACGGTGAAGGAAAACATCGTGAGGACACCGTCATATCTAGAACCAAAAACTTTGAAGACAGTGACACCCACCAAACCGTATTGAGCCCGCGTGGTGCACCCTTTCTCAGAGTAGAAACCTGTTTCCCAGCAGTGGAATATTAAAAGGCAAGCTTATTATTTTGTTTCAGTGTCGAAATTTTAACAAGTATGGAAATTGCAAAAAGCGTAAGCAATTTTGTATTTCTCCAGCTACATGAGTGCACCCTCTAAAATATTACACAAATATTTAAATTAATAACTCTGCGAAAGGGGGATTCCATAATCTGGTAGGTTAAAAAATAACAATTAGAAAATCTAATATTATGTTATCTGATTCTGATTATTTCTAACAGTTCTGAGGACTGTTATCAAAAAATGTAATTAGGTAGGCACCTTCTTGTAAGTACCCTAATTTATTATTAATATTTTTTAGCACATCCTTCATCATCATAATTTCAGCCAAAAGACGTCTACTGCTGGCCATAGGACTCGCTTAGTGTCGTCACAACGAACGGTCCTGTGCGTCTCGCAACCATCGGATTCCGCGACCCTCACTAGGTCATCGATCCACTTTGAGAGAAGCCTTCCAACGCTGCATGTTCTGGTATGCGGTCGCCACTCAAGAACCTTTTGGACTTATCGACCATAAAGTTCTGCGAGCAATGTGCCCTGCCTACTGCCATTTAAATTTGGCGATTCTTCGGGCTGTGTCGGTAACCTTGGTTACCACCTGGTACAACCTTACACCTAAACTACTTAACTAATTGCAATACCATCGCAATGATGACAACACGCCACCAAATAAAGGTCTTGGTCAACCGATGTCTTCGTCGCATTCTCGGAATTTACTGGCCCGAAACCATCTCTAACGTAGAGCTGTTGTAAAAATGCTACGAGAGCCCTATCAACCGCCAGATCAAGCATCGTAAGTGGAAATGGATTGGGCACACGCTCCGGAGCGATTCTGATTGCAAGCTTCAAAAACGTTTTTACAAAAAATAGAACCGACATCCAAAAAAAAAACAAAAAATGTAAAATGGCAAACAACTACGACTAACGACTTCCGAAATTAAAGATATTTTACAAATTTTTTGGTTTTTTTTTTTTGGAAGCCGGTTCTATTTTTTGTAAAAAAGTTTTTTTATTTTTCACGTTTTAGTTGAGGTTCCCCATTAAATTGTGTAAACAATACATAGACAAACAATCGCAGTAATCGCGAATCATTTGCTGTTAGTTATCGAAGAGTTCCACTGTCTATCTCCGAAGTTCTTCATCAGATCCTAATGTATTGTATACTAAAACCTTTCTTGAAAAATATTCATTTCAATAACGAAAACCCTATACAAATCGGTTCAGTAGTTTTCGAGAAAATCACGAACAAATGTACATCCATACATAGGGGTCGAATACAAAACCTCCTTTTTTTAAATCGGTCATAAAGGCTATGGAGTGGAATCCTCAACGGAAATGGAAAAGTGGCCATCCCTGTTAAACCTGGCGACGCACCGTGTTGGCAGAAGTGACGAGCATCGGAATGGCTTGGAGCCGCTCGCGATGAAGGACTATTGTTGGCGCCCTCTGCCCCAGCTAGCGAACATACGACTTTATGTCAAGTAAGTAATGTAATGATGGCAAACGGTAGCTCAAATAAAATATAACAAGGAAAGTACGTATTTTTCCTCAAATCTATTTTAAAGCATTGTTCAATGTTGTAATCATAGCATAATCCTTTAAGAAAAAGATTACAAAATACTGATAATTATAATTGTTTTTAATAACCATTTCAGTGTAAACAGAAAAGGATCTGACGGATAATTAGAAAGATAAGTACCGGTAAAATTAGCTTCACGTAACGGTTTTAGAGCAGTGCTGTCCCTGTGGTAACGGTCCTGACTTACGAGTATAGGTCGTAGGTTCAAACAAAGGCAGGCGCCTTCCTTTGTGTAAACTTCATCGTCACTGCTCTCGAAATGGTGAAGGGAAACATCGCTAGGAAACCGGCATGTCTTAGAACCAAAAGTTTGAAGACATGTGACATCCACCAACCGGCACTGGGCCCGCGTGGTGGATTACGGCTCATTACCGACAACAGACAGGAGGCCTGTGTCCCAGCAGGTGGAACGCTAAAAGGCAGATTCTGCTTATGCTAACGGTTTAGTAAAAGCCGACTAAGAGATTATTTCGTCTGCCTACAATATTATCTGTGGATCGGCTTCATTCTAAACTTCTGCAGCTGAGTACCAGTATTTTACATGAGACGGCCTATCTGACCTTCGTTACCTGGTTAAAGATGCGCAGCAACGCCTCCCATAATGTACCTAGTAGTTTTTAATGGCAGCCCGGAAATGAAGGCGTCGGGGAGGCAAACTTCTCGACGTAAAACACGCCGAAACCTCGCCTGCATGATTTAATGCAATCGGACTTTGGACGCGGGCGCTCAGGGTAGGGACTATCATACCAAATGATTCCTGGGAATACGGCGGCACTGTGATCACGCGCTGCCGTGCAGAGCAGACTCAGGAGAGACCCTCTACAGTGTTCTTAGGGTCAGCGCAGACAGAGAGGAATAATCCCCGCGCGGTCTCGGGCATTTTCTTTACGGATCGCGTATGCTTCCCGCATATCCTCGAGGACGCGCGACCATTTTTTGTCAGGTTCAAGAAATTATGCACTTTATTGTAATAATTTGAAAGTTTATTTTCAAGTGCGTTAATAAAATCCTCTCCGCTGCGCTCCGTTCTGTCTGCGCTGGGCCTTAGGGTTGTGCCTTAACTGACATTACACAGTGGTCTTTTAAGAGGTAACGGAGCCCCTTCTATTGGCAAACTGAACGCAATATTATATTGGATAGTATTCAGCCTACGTCTGGAGTTCTCTATTACACGGACCCTGTGGAAACTAGAACGAATTGCCGTGCGTTCAAGCGTTTTTGCCATACCTATTATTGGAATTAAATGTAACAGCTCACAATTTTAGGCCCTATTAATATTAGTGTTTTTAACCAGTGGTGCTTGGCAACTGGGCTTACCCCAGTTGTAAATACCCCCTTTGTGCCGAATGGCCTAGCTTTGTTGTTTCCCGCTTGATTAGGAGTCCCAGTGGATATTATGTTTTTCTTCCGCCTCCACTGTCTTTTCTGATTAATTTCGTTGCGGGACCCAAGACAGTGTAATCGTTTTTCTGGGACTCGTCGAGCTTCATTGTCTCGGCGTTTTTTTCTGGTGGTCGTCACTGTTGATTCTGGCTTACAGAAGTGGTTTGGGAATAGTTTGGCGGGCTTGTCCCAATTAAAAAACCGCTTCTATGTCACCGGGTGGTTTTAGTGAGGTAAGAATCCAGGTGCACAAAAGATGAAATTTCGCATATATATACGTTGTCAGGGCTACAGAAAAGGGCATAACTTCTATGACACCTTTCATCCAGAAAAAAAGTATTGTTCCCGAGGTAAAGAACAATAAGAAACACTTTTCTTCCCAACAGTACCTTCCATTGTTTACGTAGAATCGAAGAATTGCGTTCATAGCGAAACTTTTTAGTAGGTATTTTTCGCGTCGAGCATAGAGGGACTAGAGCTTAATTGCTTTAAGACGCAAGATAGGTCTTTCGAAACATTTTGCTCCCGTGCGAAGCTGGGGCGGGTCACTACTAGTTTTACAAATTCAAAAAAAAGAGGGTCTGAATTGATATGATTATTTTAGCATCAAGGATTAGAAATTTAATCACTTTTCGGAAATTAAATGATGTTTCTTTTTAAGGCGAATAGCCCAGTACCTATGCGAGTATCTAATCTTTTTTTATCCTTGATAGGCTCGCGTTTTACCAGATGTTAAGCGATGACGTGGTCGACGATGGAGCACGCTTGCCTAAAAGTAACCTATTCACTCTTGACTTAAAGACTCCCAGGTTGCAGCTATCAGGAAACACGGATTCTGGTAGGGAATTCCATTCCTTAGCTGTACGCACAATGAATGTGTTCCCAAAATTATTTGTGCGTTTGTGTGGGACATCCAGCATGTACCGGTGGAATATCTAATCTCGCTCACTCTCTCGTTTGGCACAGAAGTATAGTAAGTACCTAACCTGTAATCTGTAACGGGTAGTGCCTCAAGGTTTTAAGAATATAGGTAGTACCTACACGCCAAATACTTAATAGAATATATTTCTAACTTTAGTTCACTGTCCCAGATAGAAGCTTGTTTTTATAAATATTTTTTTACCTTTAATTTATTTCATTCCGAAGTTTGGAACTCTAAAAATATTTAAATTATTATTAAATTAAATTCGTTTATTTCGGACCATTGTCCATGTAACATTACATACAACATGAAAAACAAAACAAAAACAATACAACACACTTACAACACAAAAATAATAGGAAAATATCAATAGACAATACATTTTAACTTCGGAGAGGGGGACCTGTCCACTGCTCACCGAACAGCATGCAAGCGTATCCAGTGGCGCAGCAGTGGAGAGTCCCACCTGTCCGCGAACACGCTCAGTATGTTGTTTAAATATCTGATTCTTTCATACAATTTATTACTTCTTTTGTCCTACTAATATTTTAAATGTGAAAGTTTGTGAGGATGTATGTTTATTACTCTTTCACGCTAAAACTACTGAACGGATTTTGATGAAACTTTACAGTAATATTGCATACACCAGAATAACACATACGCTATAATTTATAGTGGGGTGAAGTACTAATTCCACGTGGGTGAAGCAGCAGGCAGAAGCTGGTTATTATATAAATAATAATTAATTCTTACCTAGTTTGACTAACGCCAGCTCCCTTTTGGGAACGCAGTGAACGGAGCGGTTGCCTCGATCCCTGCACTATATTCTTTCCTCCTGAAAAAAACAATAAAAAACATGTTTTAAACAAAAGGCTAGGTGAAGTTCTATCAAAAATAACGATTATTTATGATCTGTGGCATTATTTTTTTTAACCCTCGACACAAAAAGAGGGGTGCTATAAGTTTGACTGCTATGTGTGTGTGTGTTTGTCTGTCTATCTATGAGTCTGTCTGTGGCACCGTAGCTCTTAATTGGGTGAACCGATTTGATTGCGGTTTTTTTTATATGAAAGCAGGTTTTCTGCCGATGGTTCTTAGACGTGTTTTATCAAAATCAGTTCAGCCGTTTCAAGGTCATCAGCTCTTTTCTGTTTTTTAAATGTTCGCTTTTCTTTTTTGCGTTTGGATTTTTTTGTAATTTTTAATTTAATGGAAGAAATACGTGGAATTGACATGCGCTAGCAAAATGCCATGTGGTCAATCCCAGAAATTTTAACCTTTCAACAATTGGAAAGTAATAATTCTATTTCTTTTTTTTATGTATCTAAACATCTATTGTGTATTACCCATATTTGCAAAATAAATGTCTATTCTATTCTATTTTATTCTATTCTATTTGGTCCGTAAATCTGCACGCCCTACTCTACAAGCCCTAACTTCACAAACTCTACACCTTAGTCAAAATATGTGGCTTGGCCGTTTCGTTAACGAAGGTGAAAAAATTATTCACTGTTTATTTTTTTCTGACAGTTCTATAAGAGTAGGGGAAGGCCAAAGAAACGATGGTTGGACTGTGTGAAAGAGGATATGGGTAAAAAGGGGGTCACTACAGAGATGACGACTAATAGAGGAGTATGGAAGAAAAAGACATGTTGCGCCGACCCCAAATAAATTGGAATAAGGGCAGGAGAATGATGATGATAAGGTCTTTTAGTAATGTTTTTGGTGGGATAAGATTATCAAAAGGTATTGGGCACGTGTTTTTTGCTTTACCAAACCAATAAAAATGACAGAGATAAAACGCAGCAAAGTTCAGGAGTCCGGGCTCGTTACGTCACTTCGGTGATCTAAAGTGTCGCGCAGACGTCACACGAAATTTCAATGCTCTGTATCGCCCTCATTTTTAGGGTTCCGTACCCAAAGGGTTAAACGGGACCCTATTACTAAGACTCCGCTGTTCGTCTGTCTGTCCGTTTGTCACCAGGCTGTATCTCATGAATCGTGATAGTTAGACAGTTGAAATTTTCACAGATGATGTATTTCTGTTGCCGCTAACAACAAATACTAAAAAAAGAATAAAATAAATATTTAAGGGGGCTCCCATACAACAAACGTATTTTTTTTTCCCTTTTTATAGATAATGGTACGGAACCGTTCGTGCGCGAGCCCGATTAACACTTTTTTGTTTACGTAACAAAAGAAAAAATACGTATGCAACATTTTTTGGTTATTTAACTGACGGACTAATTAGATATTTTAATAAACTACCCTACTGTAGTCGCTGATGAAAAGTCACTTTGTTTAGAGCCTTTTCCTTTGGGATGTAAGATAACCTACTATAGAAAGATCAGCCTTAAGTCACTGTTTCAGCTTCCTTTTAAAAGTATCAATTGAATTTAGGTTCTTAATGTATACGGGTAACTTATTATATATTTTTATGCACACACAAAAAATACTATTATTATATACCTGCAGGGTGGGATGTTTTATTGCGTAATGTATTTTTAAGTCTATTGCTTAAAGTTAAAGTTACCAACATATCCTAAACAATCGCCAAAAAAAGATGAAGTGACAGTGGGCAGGGCACATTGCTCGCAGAACTGATGGTGGATGAAGCCGTAAGGTTCTGGAGTACTGACCGTGTAGCGGAGGACGCAGCTTTGGTAGGGCTCCCACAATTGATGACCTTGTGAGGGTTGTGGGTATTCCACATTATGCGAGACGCTAGACATAGCGTTCTTTAATAATTGCAACATCTGTACCTAACCTACCTATGTTCAACAAATAAAAATATTTTAGTATTCTGGCGACATTTGGGGAGATCTTAGTCCAGCAGTGGATGTCTTTCGGCTCTTAATCTTAACCTCGGTTCCTCAATTGAGAATTTGAAGTTTAAAACCTATAAAATTTACTTTAATGCTACAGATTGACGAGTCCTCATGCTAATGTAGAATTCAACCAGTTCTCGACTTCAATTTCTGCTGACTGAATTTACCAGTTGATGAGTTAGGTATATTAAAAATAAAAAAGTATACTGATAAAACTACGTGAGAATAACACGAAGAGGCTTTATCTATGTGTATTAATAACTCCCAAGTCACCGTTTAATAACTTCAAAGCCCTGATAACTTCATGAAACCCCACTTTGTCGCCCGCCTTACGAAAAACAATTCTCAGAACTTACATTATCAGATAAAGAATACAATTTAGTAGTCTTAAGTAACTTTTAGTGATAAACAACTGTTTTATACACGAAAATTTTATTAATATTTCATTTGATAGCACTGATTTTTTCCGGAAAATTGTGATATAAATTGGTAATGACAGTAACTAAGATAAAGAAAGGTAAAGGACACATTTCAATGTTAGTTACAGTAATTGATGCGGATGAGGAAATATTATAGATTTTAGTTAGTATACATAAATTAATAGTAAAAAAATGTTTTTAAAAACAAGCTTTTATCAGGGACAATGAACTAAAGTGTTAAAATATAGTCTAGTAAGTATTTGGTGTGTAGGTACTTAGCTATGTTCTTAAAAGCTTAAGGCACTACTCGTTACAGGTTACAGGTTAGGTACTTACTATACTTCTGTGCCTCAAGCTTTTAAGAATAGATAAGTATCTACACGTCAAATACTTACTAGAATTTATTTTCAAGTTTTTAGCTCATTGTCCCTGATAAAAGCTTGTTTTTAGAAACACTTTTACACTTTTATTTTATTTTTAACTACTAATAGGTAAGTATTTTAGAGTAGGCCTGTTCTTTTAAAATATTCTGCGGATATTATGACGTTATGTAAAGTGCTCCTCAAGACGAATCAATCGAGCCCAAACTCGGTGGGGTTATGTTGTCTAATCACAGAGATGCCGTGGCCACCTTCCAGCTTCATCATCAGACCCTGAATATTATCCAGGCGTAAAGTGCGCCTTAAGACAAATCAATCGAGCACAAACTCGATGAGTTCATCTGCTTTAGTTCAGAAGTTCCTATAGCTATATTCCGTCTCCATCATCAGACCAGCTCCAGGGTACCATATCATAGTATTGTCACCAAAGATACATAAGTACTCCAAATTTGAGTCCAAACGGACATCGGGAAGTGGGTCTAATTCAGCTTCCAAGATTCCACTAGAACAAACATAGTAACATAGATTGCAAGTTAAATAAAAGCTTGTAAAAACCGGACCAGTGCGAGTCGGACTCACTCACCGAGGGTTCCGTACCAACTTGTAGGTATGTAAATAGCTCGTCCATCACGGGAATCAAATCTCGAACAAACTTAACTTTGCCGTTGGAAAACTATTGTCCCCATACATCGACATAGGTCGCGGTCAGTTTACCAACAGCAAATAAGTTTGTAATCACATTTTTTTGTGATGTAACTACAAATTTACGGTTTTTAGATTTTTTCCTATATTTGTACTATGCTTCTTGCCATATTTCATGATTTTAAGTCAACGGGCCCTTAGGGTACTTCCCAAAACTCCGTTTTTTTATTTATTTATTTAATCATTTATGTACACACAGAGACACAGTAACAATAAACATAATTATAAATATAGTACAAAGGAACTGCTTATTTCTTAAGAAATTTCTACCAGCAGACCTGCGATAGGAGAAGTGAGAAAGAAATGTAGACAAAAGTGTGTAAGAAACAGAAAAAAAGAATACAAGATGTCCTATACTAAGGTATCAAATAAACCTACACATATATTGTAAATATATATATATATATAGGTACTTACATAAATATATACCTAAACCTGTAAATAGATACATGACATACAAATATATAAAAAAAATATTATAATAGAGAGGAAAGGTAGTGCTCTTTAACACGATTTTTGAAGAGAGAAATTGACTTCAAGTCTCGAATGCTAGGCGGAAGCGAGTTCCACAATCTTACTGCATGGACAGAGAAAGAGTAGGAATAGTAACTGGATTTATGAGGATGGGTTTTGAGGAGGGATCTAAGGTGAGATCTGCACGGCGCGTCACCAGGGCGAGCGTAAGAAATTCGCTCACGCAGGTAGGAGGGATAAGACGGGTTGTGTAGAATGTTGAAAAGGAGACAAAGAATCCGAGTGTTCCTGCGAAGTCGGATTGGGAGCCACTTGAGCTCCTTGCGAAGGTGAGAGACATGGTCATACTTACGCAGACCAAAAATAAACCGAATACCTAAGTTTTGCAGACGCTCAAGCTTGCTTAGTAGCTCCTCAGTAGCATCCAGGTAGCAGGCATCGGCATAGTCTATAATCGGCTGAATAAGAGTTTGGGCTAAAGAGATTTTTGTTTTTAAAGGCAATAGACCCTGAAGGCATTTAAGCGAATGGAAAGAATAGTTTACCTTTCGACTGACCTCATTGACCTGCGCACGCCACGACAGATTGGAGTCAATAATAACACCCAGATCTTTGGCAGTATCGGAATATTCAATGAGAACACCATCGAGATATAAAGGTGACAGGGACGAGACAACAGCCGCAGTACGCACAAACCTGCTGCCTATGATCATGGCCTGAGATTTATTAGGGTTGATCTGTAAGCCAAATGACTTGGCCCAGGCGCTGATACAAGCCAGGTCATGATTCACAACGGCGATAGCAGCATCCGCATCGGCTACAGTAAAATGTCGATAAAGCTGCAAGTCATCTGCGTAAAGATGGAAACTGGAAGAGATGACTCTTGTAACAAAGTTAATAAAAATGGAAAATAGAAGAGGAGAGAGAACGCTACCCTGAGGAACACCCTCAGTGAGGCTACACCAATCAGAGAAGGATTCTTCAAGGCGGACACACTGAGAGCGTCCCCGAAGATACGAATTGAACCAGTCTAACGCAGAAGAAGAGAAATTAATAGCTTTAAGGATTCCTAGTAAGATGTCGAAGTCTACTGAGTTGAAGGCACTGCTAAAGTCAAGTAACACAAGGACAGTAAGGGACTTATTCTCCATAGCCCAGCGGATATCGTCAGTCACTTTTAAAAGCGCAGTAACCGTACTGTGACCTGCGCGAAAACCGGATTGGAAGGGAGATATTATCGAGTTCGACGCCAAGAAAGAAGATAGTTGTCTATGAACTATGTGCTCAAAAACTTTAGAGAGAAATGGAAGAATAGAAATAGGTCTAAAGTGAGTTAATAAAGAAGGATTGTTAGTTTTAGGCAGCGGTATAATGTGCGCCTGTTTCCAGACTGACGGAAAGGAGCAAGAGGTAAATGAGTGATTGAATATATGAGTGAGAATAGGCAGTAATGAGGGAAGGATGAGAGTTATCATTCTGGAACACAACTTATCATTACCAACTGCAGAAGAAGTAATAGCGAGAACAGATTTCTTAACGTCAACCTCAGTAACATCTTTAAGGTTAAAATGAGAACAATGAAGCAAAGGCAAACTAGCAAGACTCTCTAATGTCGCAGCTTTGACACAAGGATCAAGAGAAAAGGGAAGGTGAGAGAAATGCTTATTTAGATCGTTAAGGTTCACATCCTTACACTGGGTGGTAGATGATTTGCCTATTCCAACAGACTTAAGAAATTTCCAAATATCGGAGGAACTGCGGTTATCGACTTGTTCGTGGAAATAGCGTCTCTTAGCATCTTGACACAGACGCCTGCAGCGATTACGTAGCGATTTATAATAATTGAGATTCAGCTCTGAGGGTCTGCGCTTATATCTCCTCTTAGCTTTATCCCTGTAGGCCATAAGTTCTTTAATTGCCTGTGTTATCCATGGAGCAGGGTTATATTTTACCTTGACACGTCGAATAGGGGCGTGTTGGTCATACAAGTCGAGAACAGTCGAGTTAAAGGAATTCACCTTGCCATCGATGTCATTGATCTCAACCAGCCGAGACCAGTCCACATCCTCGGCATCACGCTGCAACGCCTCCAGGTCCATGCCCTTATAATTACGGAGATACAGGAACTGAGACTTACGCTTGGGAACACGGATACGGTACGACAGGTAAATAAGGTCGTGGTAAGAAAAGTTGGCAGTGAGTTGACCATGATAAGAGACATTACTAGGCGAAGAAACAATCATAAGATCTAGTAAAGAGGGTGTACAGTTAGGGGAATAGTGAGTTGCAGAAAGTGGCAAGACTTGAAGATTAAAAGAAGATAGGAGCGAAAGGAGTTTATGAGAGCGAGTGTCATTTTTGATCAGGCAAGTGTTAAAATCGCCCATCAAAATAACGTGTTCATACAAAGGGCAAAGATTACTGAGAGTGCAGTCAAGAGAATCAAAGTAGTCAATGTGAAGGTTAGGGCTGTACAGCACTGCAAGCAAGACTTTTGTGTGATGTACAGAAATTTCAAGAAACAAGTATTCAGCCGACTCAGAGTACAGAGAAGGAGATGAGCTGACTACCTTGTAGGGTAGGTCAGCGCGTAAGTACATAGCTACACCTCCTCCACCTTTACCAGTCCTATCGTTGCGGATCAAGACGAAGCCAGGAAGTGTAAATTGCGTAGAGAGAAGAGAAGGCTTCAGATAAGATTCCGAGATCAATAGGGCATCAAGGTGGGCACTGCTAAAGGATGCCAGAAGATCAGAATAGTGACCAGGAACACTCTGGGCATTTATGTGCGCTATATGCAGATTTTTAGGATCAGTAGAGAAAAGAGATGAGAGTTTACTATGTAAAGTGAGCGGAAAGGAAGAGTCACTGTCCGCACTAGCAAAACTATCAGAAGAAGAGCAAGAGAAAAAGCTGTCGTTAAAGTCAGCTACATTGTTCATATTAAACAAATAATAATATTATATATTAATATATAAATAATGTAATAATATACAATAATAACTTAACTAAAATGCAAAACGCTAAAATAGATTTTCTTTCAATAAGAAAAGAAAACCACCCCACCTCGCTGGTATATTGACAGAAATCTCACAATAATAGATGTAGCTTTAAACAAGAAACGCAAAAGAGATATAAAAATTGCGTAAAACGAAAACAAAACGAGAACAACGATTCACACATCTTAACGCACATAATTATAGTAAAACGCAACACGATCACGGCCACCATACACATGGAGCGGTGACACCGTCATCTGACAGATGACAAGTTTGTCAACGTCACCATCTGACAGATGACAACTGTCACATTCATACAGATAGTGGGACACCGGCATAAGGTTAATAAATTAAAATAAAAATAATATTAAGAACTACCGGCCCAACAATTGATATGGTGAAAGCGATCGTGCGAAGCGGCCAAATTTAGAAGGACTAAAGTAAATGGACCGACAATAACAACAACAATGATTGCACTACTTGCGCAGACGCGTCTTCCTCAAGTTCCTAGCAGGCGTACCCGAAGATGCGACCGCAGGAGCTCCAGGTTCTTCAGATTGTGCAGAATCGCCGGCGTCGACTGAGCAGCACGGGAATTTGGCAATAAGATCGAGAAGTTCGCCTGTCGTTTCTATTTTCTTACGGGATTTGTCTGGGCAAATGACAACAATCCTGCCTTCCGTAGACCAGCAGTTTGACATGCCGAAATGCTTACGAGCTGCTGCAAACACACGGTGCCTTACTTGTGTCAGAAACTCGGAGATTGTAGTCCCGGTACCCTTGAGAGTTTTCTTGCTTTCCCAAACAAGTTGTCGGTTCTCCATTTTGAAGAAGCGTACCAGTATGGGACGGGCCTTCTGCTGTGAAAATCCGAGTCTATGACAGACATGGATGACATTCTTGTCCCTGCTCAGGTCTGTCAATTTCATTTGGTTAGATAATATATTGTAGACCACATCGCTTAACTTCTCATTATCCTTCTCCGGAACACCATGGAACAACAGGACCTTTCTTCGCATGATAGTTTCATGCCTGTCGAACCCAGCAGCGAGCAACTCAATCTGAATCTTTAATTTGGAGAGTGCTTGACAGACAAAATTCTTAAACTCTGAGAACTCACATGCGATTGATGAAATGTCAGCTGAAGCTGAAACGGTGCCAGTAGCTTTTTGCAATTTGGCTTCATACTCTTGCATGCGGGAGCCAAACAACTTCTCCAGGTCCTCTAGGCTGGCAGCAAGCTTCGTGTCCATATTCAGTGTAGTGATGTGTAATAAACTGATCAGGTTGCAGGTGTGTACAAGTGCTACTGTCTTGATAGTAATAGATAGCGGGTGTGGGGCGATTTAATACAAAATGAACTGGTTTAATACATTAAATATAGGTATAAAATAATATTAAGACTTAATTTAACTAAGAGCACTCAAAACGAATTGTTAATACTTTTCCGTTGTGCCTCGAACGATATGTAAGGCTGTCGGTCCCGAACTCCCGAGCTATCTTAAGTAAATCTTTGAAAGTGGTTACAGGTAGTCTAGAGCTCTAGATTAGAACCCGTCCTATCAATGAGAGTCATGCTACTTAGCAGGAAAATGGGTTGTGATTCTCAGGTAGGCAGTCACACCCTGTAAACTCAAGTGGCTCCCTATCTGTCTTCGCAGGAACTCTCGCATTTGGTGTCTGCTGTATAATATCCTTCACAACCCTAAAACGCCCTCCTACCTGTGGGAACGCTTTTCCTACTCTAGCCCGTTTGATGTGTTTTGTAGGTCGCATCTCAGGAATCTCCTAAAATCCCCTCCCCACACAACCGACTTCTACTCCTACTCCTTCACTGTGCACGCTCTATGGTTGTGGAACTCTCTGCCGCCTGACATTAGGGACTGCCAAACTCTTGTAGTTTTGAGAGTGAAGGAACACTATCTTTCTATTTCGTCATAGTTGCATATAAGTATGTATTATTAATATTATTTATTAAGTATTTTAGCTTTACATTGTATGTTTCCTAGGACTATTACACACGGTGTCTACTTCTCTTTTCTAACCGACTTCAAAAAGAAGGAGGAGAGTTTCTTTGACTTCTTTTTTGGACTTTCTTCTCGAAAGGACGGATTTGCAAAATTCCCTTTTTTGTTCAAAAGGGGTTTGTTCCGAAATGGTCCCATTTAAATTTCATATAGATCTGATGATGGGTTTCGGAGACAAACAACGGAACTCTTCAAAAATTGACAGCAAATCAACCGCGATTGCTGCGATCGTATGTCTATTGTTAACACAGTTTAATGGGGAACCCTAACTAAAAAGTGAAAAATAAAAAACTTTTTTCAAAAAAATAGAACCGACTTCCAAAAAAAGTGGAAAATAACTTTATTTTCGGAAGACGGTGTCAAAAAACGAAAACACAAAACCAGAAAAACTGACTACCGAAATTAAAGTTATTTTCTACTTTTTTTGAAAGTCGGTTCCATTCTTTTTAAAAAGTTTTTTTTCCATCTCTCCTTTCATGTTCTCATTTCATCATTATTTTGTATGCTGTAAGAGATTTGTTAAAAAATAACTACTACAACTGCACTCGGTTAAACTGGAACCGACCCTAATATACTTGGGAATAGGCTAGGCAGATAAAGAAGGTATTTTGAACTTTTTTTTTTTTTTACTTCTATGTAACATCAATGAATGTCGATAAACAAACCAGCAACTGGCAATTTATTGTATCCGGCTGGTCGGATACAACAAATTGCCAGTTAGCTGAAACCGATACCGAACCTTCGGTCTGAAACTACTAAATAGTCTACTTATGAAGTTGTACTTATTATTTTTGAAATAGTGACCTTCTGTTCTTAGGGTTCCGTACCCGAAGGGTAACCAACGGGACCCTATTACTAAGCCTCCGCTGTCCGTGCGTCCATCCATCTGTCTGTCAGCGGGCTGTATCTCATGATCCGTAATAGATGGGTTCACCTTTTATAACAGAACTTTTTATGTCATAATATTATTTTGCATAACAGCGGATAGCATTAACTTCATTTTGCAGAAAATCGTTTGGCAGACACTCATTTAGCATACATTCAAAACTCATAATTTTGTAAGGCAGAATCATCTTTAGGCATACATTTTATAGCCATATTAATTAAAAAAACTTTTAAATTAATATGGATACTTAACTTTAATTTCGGAAGTCGGTGTCAAATAACGAAGAAACCAAACCAGAAACACCGAATTCCGAAATTAAAGTTATTTTGCATTTTTTAGTATTATTTATGGAAGTCGGTTGTATTTTTTTTGTAAAAAGTTTTTATTTTTCACTTTTTAGTTGTTGTACCCCGTTCTAAAACTAAATTAATAGTAAAGTTATGCCCGAATTGATAGCCCCAAAAATAGGGAATTTAAACATAGTTGGTGAAATTAGGGTGTATCAGGGTGAACTGTACAAATCTGTATACCCCTTCAGAGCGTAATTATGCCAAATAAAACTCTGCCATCTTAAAAGTATGCCATTGTAAATTCGGACATATACACATTCGGCCAAACAATAATTATATTTCATCATTTTTATGCCTCAAAAACATTCGTTTAAAGAAGGTTATTCCAAGTGCTTTATGCCAAAAAAAATTCGGAGAAACAAGATTCTGCCAGATAGACCCGTAATAGATAGACTGTTGCAATTTTCAAAGAATGTGTATTTCTGTTGGCGCTGGAACAACAAATAATAAAAATAAATTTAAATTGGGTTCCCCTGGTAGATACGTGTTTTTTTTGCCTTTTTTGCTTGATCTTAATAATGGCAATAAGTAGACGCGTATAATCTTGTACGATGGTACGGAACCCTTCATGCGCGAGTCTGACTCGGACTTGGCCGATTTTTTAACCTCCGACGCAAAAAGAGGGGTGTTTATAAGTTTGACAGCTGTGTGTGTGTTTCTGTCTGTCTGTGTGCTTGTCTGTAGCACCGTAGCTCTTAAACGGGTGAACCGATTTGAATGCCGTTTCTTTTATTTGAAAGCAGGTTTTCTAGCGATGGTTCTTAGACATGCTATATCAAAATCGATTCAGCCCTTTCAAGGTCATCAGCTCTTTTGTGTTTTTGAAGTAAAACTTCTTAACGCACGCTTGACTTGGGGAGTAAGCTGGTTAATGCATGACGAGAGCGTTACGAAAAGTGAGATAGGAGCGATACGAAAAGAGTGATCGGGCGAGGTGAACGGAAGTTGAGACGGTGCACGCTTGACTTGGGGAGTAAGCTGGTGAAAGCGTGCCGATAGCGTTACGAAAAGTGTGATCGGGCGAGGCGAACGGAAGGGATGGATCTAAAGATGATTTACTTCAGTCATGTGGTCTATAGCACACTCGTTTTTTAATTTTTTTATTTAATTGGTATATTGTGTTTTTAGGGTGGGAAATCATCAAATGACTTCTCCTGCTCTGGGTGGAACGGGAAGTGTTATCAGACTCTTTCTGACTAAAACCCACCCGTATTCCTTCAGCTGACAGGGCCGACGTAGCTCTTTCATACACTCCGGCGACCCTGACAGAAGACCGAACCTTGCGCTGTGATTATAAAAGCACGAGTTCCTTCTGATAACAAATTGATTGAATCACAGCATGTAATATATCTGCGACCTCTAAATAATTGAATGTTGTAATTCCTCGCTACAAAACAAAGTCTTAACCTTCTTGGTCACGGCCAGCACAATCAGCTTATGAACTAACGATAGCTGATAGCGTATAACTTTTATATCGTATTACATGACAATAAATTAACACTATTCGTCATAGATTTGCGATATCAAACGTTTAATAGATTTCATTTGTCATAGATGCGAATCTGTTTTATCTAGGTGTGTGTCCCACTGGTATCGGCCGCGACTGACAAGTTGTAGGTCATGAGTTCAAACCCAGGCAGGCGGTTTACTTTGTGTAAATTATTTCATCACCACTGCTCTCAAAACGGTGTAGGAAAACATCGTGAGGAAATCGGCATGTCCTAGAACCAAAAATTCGAAAACATGTGTCATCCACTAATCCGCATTGGGCCCGCGTGGCCTATGCCCCAGCAGTGGGGACATTAAAAAGGCTGACGATGATGATGGTGGTGTGTGTCTGCCTACCTTATATCTTAACGATTATATCTTAACGATAAAGTTTTAAAGAAACGCAAAGGACACCCAGTTTGCAAATCTACTCGGTGTCGTACTTCATTCGCGAGCCGCCAGTTTAATGTTATTAGTACTCGAATTTACAATAAAATTCATCTACTTCTCGATATTTATACTTTAAACAAGAATAAATTGTTACGAAAGCTTACTTGTTGGCTGCAGGAGATGTCATATGTTAGCACTGAACATGTCCTTGCAATCAACTCATAAATATGTATACTGATGTCTACTGTGTTTTGAAAACATTTATACTTACATGTACCTACCTGCCTCACACACACACATTTACTCATATACACACACACACACATACTTACACACATATTTCCATGATGTTTTTTTTTTCTCTTTCCCTACAAAAAGTTGCGGAGAATTTTGTTGTTTACGTCTAGACACTGTTACTCGGGGTGGAGACCTGGTGACCTGAAACACAGGCTTCTAGCCTAGCTTAGGCACCAGTCTCTCACAATATTGTAGTGTTTATTTAATAGCTTACTCTATTATGGAAGTTATGATTGTAATCTTTGAAATATTGTGGTGAGAAAAATAAACATTTTATTATTATTATTATTATTATTACCTATAATCTATGAATACATAATGTAATACCTTTCTTGTATATACTCGTATTTATATATATAATTTGAATCTTGGAAATGGCTCCAACGATTTTTGTGAAATTTAGTATGCAGGGGGTTTCGGGGGCTAAAAACCGAGCAAAGCTCGGCCAACCAGGTACTTATATCAACATAGTTCAATTCCGCAAAGCCATCATGGGATCACATATCAGTACAAGGAAATCCTTCCCACACGCACAAAGCGTTTTGGGATCACATTAATTGTGCGTACAGCTAAAGAGTGCAATTCCCTGCCGGGGTCTGTGTTTCCTGATAATAGCTGCTGCTCTATAAGTCAAAAGTGAATAGGTTACTTCTAGTCAAGCGTGCTGCCATCTTCGACAACATCATCGCTTACCATCAGGTGAGATAGTGGTTAAATGCGAGCCTATCATTGTTACAAAAAAAATCCGGCCAAGAGCAAGTCAGAATCGCGCACAAAGTCATCATCATTCTCCTGCCCTTATCCCAATTTATTTGGGGTCGGCGCAACATGTCTTTTAAACCGACTTCAAAAAAAAATCTTTTAAAACAACCCAAGTCTCGACTAATATATAATATGCAACGCGAGCTTCGAATCTAGCTCATTCATTCGATCATAATTGAAATGATCTTACATGAAATGCTTTATTTTAACTGTAAAATCACATCTGTAAAATAACGTAAATTAGTGAAATTGGCCAAAATTTCGTGTACGGCCTCTTAAATGTTTCAAATGTTACACAAACAGATCTCATAAATACATAA
This sequence comes from Polia nebulosa, assembly GCA_951329385.1. NCBI lineage: Eukaryota > Metazoa > Arthropoda > Insecta > Lepidoptera > Noctuidae > Polia > Polia nebulosa. Next base: position 4,088,397 of record OX589614.1, on the reverse strand, counting down.
ATACTCGTTGAAAACAAACTTTACACACATCTGCAGCCAGAAAACTTTGCGTGAATAAAAAACTTTTTACAAAAAAAATACAACCGACTTCAATAAATAATACTAAAAAATGTAAAATAACTTTAATTTCGGAAGTCGGTGTTTCTAGTTTGGTTTCTTCGTTATTTGACACCGACTTCCGAAATTAAAGTTATTTTACATTTTTTAGTATTATTTATTGAAGTCGGTTGTATTTTTTTTGTAAAAAGTTTTTTATTTTTCACTTTTTAGTTGTTTTACCCCATTCTAAAACTAAATTAATAGAGTAAAGTTATGCCGGAATTGATAACCCCAAAAATAGGGAATTTGAACGTAGTTGGTGAAATTAGGGTGTATCAGGGTGAACTGTACAAATCTGTATACCCCTTCAGAGCGCATCAGCGTGATGTAATGTTGTGGAGTGGTGAAAACAATATACAGACATGCGATTGCAGCAATTCTGGAAGGTTTGCTATCATTTATTGAAGAGTTCCATTGTGTATCTCCGAAGTTCTTCATCAGATCTTCACCAAATTAAAATGGGACCAAATGTGAAGCAACAGCTTTCAAATAAAAAAAAAATCTTCAAAATCGGTTCACGTCGTTAGAAGTTATGAGGTAACACACATAAAAAAAAAAAAAAAAAAAAAAAAAAAAAAAAAAAAAAAAAAAATACAGTCGAATTGAGAACCTCCTCCTTTTTTTGAAGTCGGTTAAAAAGGAGGAGGTTCTCAATTCGACTGTATTTTTTTTTTATGTGTGTTACCTCATAAATTTTTACTGCATGAACCGATTTTGAAGATTTTTTTTTTATTTGAAAGCTGTTGCTGTACATGTGGTCCCATTTGGTGTAGATCTGATGAAGAACTTCGGAGTTACACAATGGAACTCTTCAATAAATCTATCATTTATTGAAGAGTTCCATTGTGTATCTCCCTCTCTCTCTTTCTCTGTGTGATTAGGCTAGTGGTTCTTGATACGATACCATCAAAAATCTGAGATTTTTTTTTTTTAGCATTTCGCGTACACTATGCTGTGAGAACATTAAATTAAACCGTTATTTGCAGTTAAAGACACTTTTTCTCTTTACAACTTTATCATGCAATGTAATATTCGTAAAATATCAGATGACGCCCGCGCGTTCCTCGAGTTCAAAGTGCGCGCTCTCTCGCCGACAGCCGTACGGCCAATTACCCCACGTTCACGCGACGCCTAAATAAAGCAAAAGATCAATGGTAACCCTTTTGCGTTTGCTGCCCGGGGGTTGAGGATAAATTCGAAACAGAGCTACCTCGCCCCTGGGCACTCAAAGGCAGGAAGGAACAGGGGTGGGTTTTAGTCAGTAAGAGTCTGACACGCCCTCCCGCTCCACCCAGAGCGGGAGAAGTCATAGGATGATTCCCACCCCACAAAAAAAAAAAAAAAACTTGAGAGGTGTCAAGGGACACCCGGATGGAACGAAGTTCCTTTCGATTAATTAGTGGAATATAATAAAAAAATAGAAGGAATTGTAATATAATTTTATTTTTTTTAATTTATAATATTGTTTTTATTATTAACTACACACGCACGCACGTAAGAAGTTATACTTCATCATCTCATCTCATCTCATCTCATCGCAGCTCAGCTCAGCTCATATCAGCTAAGCTCAGCTCAGCTCAGCTCAGCTCAGCTCAGCTCAGCTCAGCTCAGCTCAGCTCAGCTCAGCTCAGCTCAGCTCAGCTCAGCTCAGCTCAGCTCAGCTCAGCTCAGCTCAGCTCAGCTCAGCTCAGCTCAGCTCAGCTCAGCTCAACTCAACTCAACTCAACTCTTTAGCAATATCTGGCTTGCTTTCTATAAGAGAGAGAGAGAGACAGACAGAGAAGCATGCGACGCCGCACAGCTTACAAAAATACAAGAAGTTTTTATTAGATTGTTTTTCCAACACAATCTTTTTGGATGGACAGCCTCATTAGTGTCGTGACAACTTTTCGTAAGAATTTTTTCCGTCTAGCCCCCTTTCACAACGCGCGATAAGGAACTTCGTTCCAATAAAAAATTTTGCATTTAGGTTGTATATAATATACGTTCTGGCTTCAGAAGCGTTCCCCTTACACCCTGTATAGTAAGATGAATTATTTTACAACTACCTTCTGCCAGCGGCTTCGCCCGCGTGGAATTAGTACTTCCCCCATTATAAATTACAACATATATATTATTCTGATGTATAAGTTATATTATTGTAAAGTTTCATTAAAATCCGTTCATTAGTTTTTGGGTGAAAGAGTAACAAACATCTATACATCCTCACAAACTTTCACATTTAAAATATTAGTAGGATATTCTGCAAGACAGACCTGAAAATCAGCACTGAGACTTTAGGAAAAGTGAATAATGTTTATGATGATTTTAACGGCTCTCCGATCTCACTCTAGTATGGAGAAACCACCCAACCGTCTCTAATCGCACGTCTTAAAGATTGATCCTCGATTACTTTCATTCAACTAAAAAAATAATGAATAATAAAATGAATGACTCGAGTTTTGAATGACTTAAAGAATAACGGGCGCACCTATTAATAAATGCAAAAGATAATGTATTGATTTCATAGGAAAGCATTGACGCATTGATGATGAATTATAAAAATATCTTAATGTGTGACGATAAGATTTTCTTTAATATTATCTTCTTGAGTGTGAGGGTGCAAAGTCCGACGAAGCCTCACTTGCCTGGGAAAGTCTGCAAGCGCTTTTGTTTGGTAAAAAAAAGTGTGTGTGTACTTATGTACCCACGTAAGAAGTTATACTTCTTTGGCGTAACAAGATAAAACACCAAACTGTCACAAAGTTTACAAAAGGAAAACAATCATTCTTCATGAACCACAGACCATAGCTAACTTCAGGGTGGTCGGTTCTAGCTAACTTCAACCTGTGAATTTTGTGTGACAGGGATGCAGTTTCACATAATGCAGGATGAAATTTCACATAATTTTTTCATAACGCGCCTAAAGAAGTATAACTTCAAAAATCAATCAATCTGCCTAGCCTTTCCCCAGCGATCTTGGGGTTGGCTTCCAGTCTAACCGGATGCAGCTGAATACCAAAGATTCACAATTGATAGCCGGGACCAACGGCTTAACGTGCTTTCCGAGGCACGGAGGAGTCTCGGTATATAAAAATGGTCATCCAACCATGGATCAACCTCGGCAAGCGTAGCTTAACCTGATGGATTGACCCGTGTGGCTGTTATCACTTTAGCCACGAGTTCATCTTTGAGAAAGCAAGAGCAAATTATACATACAAACCTTTCTCTATAGCTATTTCTATCAGTGACTACCGCATTAAAATCCGTTGCGTGGTTTAAGAGGAGTTGCGGAGATACAGACAGACGTTGAAAGTGACATTAATTATATGTACTATGTAGAGATTCAAATGTAAAAACTCCTTTATAGGATCACTCGTGCGTCTGTCTGTACGTCTGTCACAACCTGCCAATTCCTGAACACTGCAACTCGAACATCATCATCATCATCATTTCAGCCAAAAGACGTCCACTGCTGGACATAGGCCTCCCCCAAGTGTCGCCATAATGACCGATCCTGTGCGTCTCGCATCCATCGGCTACCCGCGACCCTCACCAAGTCATCGGTCCACCTTGTGGGAGGCCTTCCAACGCTGCGTCTTCCGGTACGCGGTCACCACTCCAGAACCTTTCGGCCCCACCGACCTTCCGTTCTGCGGGCAATGTGCCCAGCCCACTGCCACTTCAGTTTGGCAATTCTTCGGGCTATGTCGGTAACCTTGGTTCTCTTGCGTATATCATACATTCATGATTCGATCACGCAAGGAAACTCCGAGCATAGCCTTCTCCATTGCCCTTTGGGTGACTTTAAGCCTTCTGATGAGGCCCATTGTGAGCGACCACGTTTCGGTTCCATATGTCATCACTCGCAACATGCACTAGTCATAGACTTTCGTCTTGAGACACTGTGGTATGTGGGACGAGAAGATACCGCGCAGCCTCCCAAATGCCGCCCACCCGAGTCGGATTCGACGATTGACCTCTTTCTCGAAGTTAGTCTTACCTAACTGGACCGTTTATCCCAGGTAAATGTACTCGTATACAACTTCAAGTGTAGAGTCTCCGATCTTGACAGGAGTGGGTGCTACATGGGTATTTACCATGGTCTTGGTTTTGCCCATGTTCATTTTAAAACCCATTCTGTCGGAAGCTCTACTGAGGTCATCGAGCATTGTACTGAGGTCCTCCATAGTCTCAGCCATGACCACTATATCGTCGGCAATTCGAAGGCGAGTGATGTACTCGCCATTGATGTTAATACCTAGCTCTCTCCAATCCTGAACCTTGAAGATATCCTCCATTGCGGCCGTGAACAGTATCGGAGAATGACGTCTCTCTGCGTCACACCCCGTTGTAGGAGGATAGGTTTCGAGGTCCGGTCCTGAAGTCGGGCCTGCAAATCGATACCTGGAGTCTATTGCCACTCCCAGCACAATCTCCGTCACGTAATTTTTGTTTTTGGAACGAAGTTCCTTATCGCGCGTTGTGAAAGGGGGCTAGACGGAAAAAATTCTTACGAAAAGTTGTCACGACATCAAAGAGGCTGTCCATCCAAAAAGATTGTGTTGGAAAAACAATCTAATAAAAAAAATTCTTACGAAAAGTTGTCACGACACTAATGAGGCTGTCCATCCAAAAAGATTGTGTTGGAAAAAAAATCTAATAAAAACTTCTTGTATTTTTGGTGGGTAGGTGCAAGCTACTTCGTTCCATCCGGGTGTCCCTTGACACCTCTCAAGTTTTTTTTTTTTTATTATTTGGTCTTGCCTATTTTATATTTCAGTGGTTTTGTTACAATTTTGATCTCTTTTTGGTGTTTATTTCTATTTTTTTTTGACCAATTTTTTATAAGTAATTTAACCTAATATATTATTATATGTTATTCTTGTATTGACCTATACCTTAATTGTGTGGTTTTAAACCGTAAATATATGTTGGTTGTTAATAGTAAATAAATAAAAACCAATTTGCAACGAATCTAGTAGATCGATACAGTTAAAATTTTGTACACACATGAATTCTGATGACCCAAACACGAACATAAATAAATATATTACATTTTTAATATGGGATTAGCTTTTGCAGAAAAAACTAGTTAGACAATAAAACTTTCAAAAAAAAAAACTACCGACTTTCAAAAAAAATACACTAAAAATTAAAAAAAATACTTTTATTTCGGAAGTCGGTGTTTGTAATTTACTTCTTCATTATTTGACACCGACTTCCGAAATAAAAGTTATTTTTTAATTTTTAGTGTATTGTTTTTGATAGGCGGTTGTTTGTTTTTATTGTAAAAAAGTTTTTTTATTTTTCACTTTTTAACCGACTTCAAAAAAAAAGGAGGAGGTTCTCAATTCGACTGTATTTTTTTTTTTTTTTTTTTTTATGTGTGTTACCTCATAACTCTTTACTCCGTGAACCGATTTTGAAGATTTTTTTTTTATTTGAAAGCTGTTGCTTCACATGTGGTCCCATTTTAGTTTGGTGAAGATCTGATAAAGAACTTCGGAGATACACCATGGAACTCTTCAATAAATGATAGCAAACCTTCCAGAATTGCTGCAATCGCATGTTTGTGTATTGTTTTCACCACTTCACAACATTACATCACGCTGATACGCTCTGAAGGGGTATACAGATTTCTACAGTTCACCCTGATACACCCTAATTTCACCAACTATGTTCAAATTCCCTATTTTTGGGGTTATACATTCGGGTATAATTTTACTATTAATTTAGTTGTAGAATAGGGTACAACAACTAAAAAGTGAAAAATAAAAAACTTTTTTACAAAAAAAAACAACCGACTTCGAAAAAAAAGTACACTAAAAATTAAAAATTAACTTTAATTTCGGAAGTCAGTGTCAAATAACGAAGAAGTAAAATACAAACACCGACTTCCGAAATTAAAGTTATTTTTTAATTATTAGTGTATTTTTTTTTTGGAAGTCGGTTGTTTTTTTTTGTAAAAAAGTTTTTTTAGTTGTTATACCCCACAACCAAAAACCCCAATAACATGGAACGTGGAAAATAAACATTTGGAGTACACCAAAACGTCATCAAGGTAAACGTATTTTTCGTTTTTTGTTCAGTTTCTCAAAAAGCGCTTAAGCAATTTCGATACATACATACAGTCGAACATAGAACCTCCTCCTTTTTCGAAAGTCGGTTAAAAATTGAACTGTACCGTGTGAGGTATCAAATGGAAGGGCTTACTTTACGGGTTTTTAATTAATATATATTTTTCTCATAATTTTAAAATTTTACCTCATATTATATAAAAAAATATTAGGTTTCTGAACTCCTTCATAAATATCTTATATACATAATACCTTTAAACGAGCAAATCTTGTATTTAAGTATATATATAATCTGAATCTCGGAAACGGCTCCAACGATTTTCATGAAATTTAGCATGCAAGGGGTTTCGAGGGCGATAAATCGATCTAGCTAGGTTTCATTTTTAGAAAACGTCGTTTTATCCGTGTAAAAACCGAGCAAAGCTCGGTCATCCAGGTACTAAACTATAACTGTGCCAAATTTCATACTACTCCGTCCGCGTGGTTTTCGTAAAAAGGGTCTAGTGTATGCATTCCCATGATATGGATATCAAATGAAAGGATTTGCTGAGAATAAGACGAAAAATAAAAAAGTGTGATTTTTATTTTTTTAAAGTACAGAATGTTTTTTTATTTGAGGGCATGAAGTCATCAGATGACTTCTCGCGCTCTGTGTGGAGCAGGAGGGCGTGTCATACTCTTACTGACTAAAACCCACCCGCGTTCCTGCAGTTTCTCTTTGCTTTCCAGGGCCTCGGTGACTCTTTCGACCCTGGCAAGCATCGGCCCAAGCGGGCCCCGTCCAACATTGAATGTACCCACCACAATGCAACGCAAACAAACAATGACACATGCCGTTGTCAACAAAATCAATCAGATAACAAGATTAGATCCAAATCCCTAAGTAATTTTACATAATTAGGTAAGAATAATGTATAATATGCGTCTCCATTAATTAAAATATTCAGGAATGATTATCTTTTATAGACTAATGTGATGGTCAGATACGTAGCGTGTTGAGTGACATGGTTTTACCATTTCGCGGTGATCTGATGAACAGACTTCGTGATAATGGTCCGGAAAAGACAAATACCTATATAATGATTACACGTTTTTCAGCAGGTGGGCTAAACGTGATCGTTACAGAAAATAATACTTTGTACTTTGTTCAGGCTTTTTTCGGTTCTAGGTATAGTGACATTTTGTTGTGCTTCAAATGTTTACAATATACTCGTACAAGGTGGAGACGACGATACTACAATAAATGGACTCACTGACAACACTCATCATCATCATCTTCCTGCCCTTATCCCATATTACTTGGGGTCGGCGCAACACGTTTTTTTCTTCCATTCTGTCCTGTCAGCCGTCACGCTACCACTCCACTTTCTTTCGGGTCGTGGGGCTTTCGGGACTGGGACCGCGGTACCGAATTCCACCTATATTTATTTTTCAGTCCTCACTCAATCCATCCATCTTTTCTTTGGCCTCCCTTTCCCTCTAAATCCATTCACATTTATATTCATAAGTCTTTTAGTTACTTACATGAGTTTCATCCCTCCTCTTCATATGACCGTACCAAGATAATCGGTTCCCTTTCAACTTTTCTGTCACTGGCGCCACTTTTAAACTACCTCTAATGTACTCATTTGTCACTTTATCCATTCTCGTTACTCCACACATCCATCTCAACATTCTCATCTCCGCCACATGCAATCTCTTTTTATCCGTCTTTTTCACAGCCCAACATTCTGATACATACAGTACGAACGGTCTAATCACGGACTTATAGATTTTCCCCTTTAACTTGAGGGGCATCCGTCGTCGGTCGCAAGTTGTTCCAGTGACCTGTCGCCATTTCATCCATCCTGAGTTGATCCTGTGCGTTACGTCTCTGTCTATTTCGCCATCCGCCTGAACAAGCGACCTGAGGTACCGAAAGTCGGAGCAGATCGCTATAGGCGTTGAGAGCTACAGGCATAGGACTGGAGAGACTGCCGAAATCGCACTGGCAATACTCATCATTACGAACAATTTTTGCTATGGGTCTGACCCTGAAATCACGAAAATTCTCACAAATATTATTGTGTATTCAGGCAAATGATTTTCGAGCGCTGGGCGTCATTTTCTAAAACTCTATTGTTTTTTTTCTTTTTGTTAGTCTATACTTCGTTTCGTGAGTGTGTCCGCGGCCTCACAACGGGCCCTAGCAGAATACCAGCGCGTTATTATTTATTGTTTAAATATCGCACTATGCGCTGAGTTAGGCGCCTGTTTGCCTCGCACAGTTTATTTTTAATTTTAATTATAACCATTGTACTCACTACTGATGACCGCAGTAGTAGTATTTGCACAGGCATAACGAAGTGGCCAGGATTATTCATAAGCAACTTGCTTTGAAATACAAACTTGTGGATTCTGAGGTACCGTATTACATGTATGTGCCCAACCCAGTTCTCGATAATGACCATGTATCGTTGTACTGGGATCGGTCTATCATCACTGACAAGAGTATTGTTGGCAACAAGCTAAATATAGTGGTGATACACCGATTAGCGCACCGCGCAATCATAATCGATGTCACCATCCCACATGACGAGAACCTCGTGAAAGCTGAGAAAGGGAAGCATATCAAATATCTTGACTTAGCACACGAGGTTGTCGATGTGCGGAATGTGGACTCGGCTGTCATTGTACCGATAGTCGTTAGTGCCAGCAGCCTGATGGCCAAATGCCTCGACGACCAGCTGTTGAAGCTGTCGTTGCGTTTTTGGATGAAGGGTCTGGTACAGAAGGCAGTACGGCTTGCATTGTGAGGAGGTTCCTGTCTCTGGAGACCTAACCACCGGTAGTTTGGACCCTGCTCCTGATACTGGCAGACTATATATTTTTTTAGGATGACTTCACTTAGCTAACCATGCATTGTCATCGGTCCTTGATAAGTATGCGAAGTTTCAATTCAATCCGTCGTTTTAAAGAGGTGCAATTCACGTTCAAAGATTCTGTTACATAGATACATACAAATCTAATAAAAGCGGGTTAATCAATTTGGACCAAGTGTCAAAGAGCAAAAATCCGAAATTCCAGATAATTCTACTCACACATTTATCGATCATAGGTACAAATAATAAAACTATTTGAAATTCATTGTATACACTTTGCGATATCAGCTGTTAATCCAATTAATTTTAAGCTAGATGACTATTTGATAATAATTAATTAAAATAAATATCTGTTCGATTTTTATCTATAATTTGATGGATTCTGAGAAGAATGTTTGCTGAAGATAGCAACTCTGAACCGAGGCGCGACAATAAGTCGTAGGTACAACTTACTGTCGCCCCTGTGTTCAGATTATCTATTTAATAATACGAGAAGAAAAAAACTTTCCAGCTCTTTTTACGGAAATAACGCGAATGGAGGCAATTTGGCACAATTAAGGTTTATAGGAGAAGGAGTGCAGTAAGCTAATATTTTTTTAAGGTTTCGTATCCAAAGGATAAAACAGGACCCTATTACTAAGAATCCGCTGTCTGTCTGTCTGTCCGTCTGTTACCAGGCTGTATCTCATGAACCGTGATGGTGAGACAGTTGAAGTTTTCACAGATGATGCATTTCTGTTGCCGCTATAACAACAAATACTAATAAAAATCTTTTTTACAAAAGAAACAACCGGCTTCCAAAGAAGGAAATACACTAAAAATTAAAAAATAACTTAAATTTTAGAAGTCGGTGTTTGTATTTTATTTCTTCGTTTTTGACACCGACTGCCGAAATTAAAATTCCTTTTTAATTTTTAGTGTATTCCTTTTTTTGAAATCGGTTGTTTTTTTTTGTAAAAATGTTTTTTATTTTTCACTTTTTAGTTGTACCCCACAAATAAAAACCACAATAAAATATAACGTGGAATTTAAACATACTCGTAATCAGAGAACACCAAAACGTCATCTATGTATACGTATTTTTCGTTTTTGTTCAGTTTTTAAAAAGCGCTGTAGCAATTTCAATAAAATTTATAAGAGACCACCTCGGGCGAAAATTCTTTCGGATATAAAAGAATTTTGAAAATCGGTCCACAACTGGCAGAGAAATCGGTGGACATACATAAAAAAAATACATACAGTCGAACATAGAACCTCCTCCTTTTTCGAAGTTGGTTAAAAAACAGAATTAAATAAATATTTAAGGGGCTCCCATACAACAAACGTGATTTTTTTGCCGTTTATATAAAAAATGGTACGGAACCCTTCGTGATCGATTCCGACTCGCACTTGGTCGGTTTTTTTTTTATAATATGCATTAGAAATAATACAAAATAATTGTCTGTAGTTTAAAAAAAAAATATTTATTTATTTAACAATTTATGTACACACAAGATAAGCTATAAATAAACAACATAATAAAAATTAGCACAAAGGTACTGCTTATTTCTAAAGAAATTTCTGCCAGCAGACCCGCGAAAAGAGTTTTAGAGAGTTTGAGAGAGAGTTTGTGTTTTTTGTTTTGAGACTTTTTTAGACTTTTTCTTAACTAATATATTTTATTTATTCGTTATTTGACACCAACTTCCGAAATTAAAGTTATTTTTTAACCTGTGAAGCCCTGCGACTCACTGGTGAGTCGGACAAAAAAAAAAATTAAAGAGAAAAAAATAAAAAGAATAATCGGCTGTCAACCCGGGTTGTCGTCGGGGTTCAATTTGACAACCCGGATTTGGCCGCGGGGGTTGAAGGGTGTTTAGTGTATTTTCTTTTTAACCGACTTCAAAAAAGAGGAGGTTCTCAATTCACCTTTTTTTATTTTTTTTTGTATGTTTGTTACGCGATATATCCGCCATTTGTGAATAGATTTTGATGATTCTTTTTTTGTATGGTAGGTCATACTTCAGAGGTGGTCTTATATAAATTTTATCAAAATTGATTCAGCAGTTTTTTTACAAATCAACATAAATAAAAAACATGTAAACACAGATGACGTTTTGGTTGTCTCCAAATGTTCAAATTCATTGTTTTTGGTATTATCTATTAGGGCATAACTTTAATATTTAGTTTAACTTCTGGTGTACAAACACAATAAAAAAAAACTGAATAGTGAAAAATAAAAATCTTTTAAAAAAATACAACCGACTTCTAAAAATTGCAAAATAACTTTAATTTCTGAAGTCGGTATTTGTATTTTTTTGTTTCTTCGTTATTTGACACTTACTTCCGAAATTAAATTTATTTTGCAATTTTTAGAAGTCGGTTGTTTTTTTATAAAAACATTTTTTTTATTTTTCACTTTTTAGTTGTTATACCCCAGAACTAAAAATCCCAATGACATGGAATGTGGAACCTACCATTTCAGTGTCTAGCGGCACACCGGTATGCCAGTGGGGACATTCCGTTTGTCTTGCCAAAAAAATCGCGAAATCTAGATTCACGCGTTTAAAACCGCTTTTATTACTATTACCCAAGGTCTTTAGACATTTGGCAAGGTTTACACACCCGGAACATGACAGAGTCTGTAGTTACACGATGGCCGACTGTCAACAGGGCTTGACAGATGTTGACATTTGATGCGCGCAGGGCCTGAATATACTCGTAATTGGAGAAAACCAAAACGTCATCTATGTATACATATTTTTCGTTTTTGTTCAGTTTTTCAAAAAGCGCTGAAGCAATTTCGATAAAATTTCTTTATCTCTTGCTTCTTTAACTTTCGGATACAAAAAAAATTGAAAATCGGTCCACAACTGACAGAGAAATCGGTGGGCATATATTTTGTTTAGTAATTTTGTACCGTGTCCCATATGTCTGTGGCATCACAACGGGCCCTAACAGAATACCAGCGCTGCGTTACGAGTATTTATTGCTTTATTGCATAAATAACGCAGCATAACGCTGAGTTAGGAACCTTTATGGCCTCGCACAGGGTATTTTTATTTGTATTTATGATTAACATGTTCTTGTTGTGAGGTACAAAAAAATATTGTTTCTTTCTTTCTTTTCTAAAAAAAAATACAAACAGTCGAACATAGGACCTCCTCCTTTTACGAAGTCGGTTAAAAAAAGAGTGGCACTCTGTGAGTTCTGACAGAAGTAAAAGCTTGAACAAAAATGCCCAACGCACCCCGCGATCCGCTACGCGTATCGTAGCGTCACAACTCTCTCGTAGCGGATTGCGTAGCGATCGATTTGAGATATATAGTAATAAATATCTCGAAAACGGTAAACTTTATAAAATTCCGTAGAAAGATCCTTATGATCTAAATTCATTAAAAAAAAAAATACAATCACGAGCGCTACGAAGTGCTACATGTCGTAGCGGATCGCTACACGGTCGGTGACGGTGTCGCTCGAGTTCAATTGTTTAATCCCATCTCACAAATGCCCAACGCGCCTAATGAACAACGTAATACCCCGAGGCAAGACTGATTGTCACAATTTCAGGATTCTGAGTTCCCGTAACGACTGTCAATGATCTACAAATGACTAGGGACCAACGGCTTATCGTGGTTTCTTCCTATTTGCTACTAATATTATAAATGCGGAAGTTTGAATGAAAGAAAGGAAGAAAGAAAATGTTTTTGTACCAAAAAAAAAACAACCGACTTCCAAATAACTTTAATTTCGGCAGTCGGTGTTTGTATTTTATTTCTTCGTTATTTGACACCGACTTCCGAAATTAAAGTTACTTTTTCATTTTTAGTGTATTTTCTTTTTTGGAAGTCGGTTGTTTTTGTTTTGTCTATAAGTTTTTTTTCACTTTTTAGTTGTTATACCCCTATTATATAGAACTAAAAAAATCCCAATAACATGGAACGTGGAATTTAAACATACTCGTAATTGGAGAAAACCAAAACGTCATCTATGTATACGAAATTTTTCGTTTTTTTTCAGTTTTTCAAACCGCTAAAGCAATTTCGATAAAATTTATATGAGATCACCTCGGGAGTATATTCTTTCGGACAAAAAAAGAATTTTGAAAATCGGTCCAAAACTGACAGAGAAATCGGATGACATACATAAAAAAATAAAAAAATACATACAGTCGAACATTTTTCGAAGTCGGTTAAAAATGCGTTTATTGGCATTAAATACAGCACATGGTGATGGTGTGATGATGATGCATGAATGGTTGGCATGGATGGCTGTTTGTCACTCAATCACGCCAGAACGGCTGAACGGATGTGGATCAATTTTGACACAGAGATAGATTATAGTCTGGAATAGCAGTTTCACGCAGGCAAACCGCTGGCAGATTGTAGCGACATCTATGACGCCGCAAACGAACTAAATACCGACAAATCCTACATCGTGCAAGCAGTTCTCCGCGTGATTTGGACATATACAACAGTCCGAAATCAACCTTTGGGCAGTTGCCCGGACCAGACACAACACCCGTCTGGTCGGATGATCCTCCCTTTTCAGCGAAGGTTTGCGAGACTTTACACCCTGTTCCGATACCTCCGAAAGATCTAGTAAATAAAACCAAAATAAAAATACAGAACGGGCGTTTTTATCAATGTACTCAAGTACGGCGCCATCCCTAAATCAATTTAAATAAACACAACTATCAATTAGCGTACATTAAAATAAATATATAAGTACACTGTCGGCTCTTTTGCATACCAAACGAAATTCATTATCAGATCGATCGCCCATGATTGTCTATCTTTAAAATGGTAAAAACATTAATTTGGTTGAGTGCTAATAAAATTGATTAAGATCAATTTTTATAAGATTGTTATCTGTTGTTATAAAATGTGGTGCAAATATTTTTTTTGTGTGTATCAATGTGGCAAAGACAAATAAAGTTCTGTTTTCTGTATTTATTTTTTTAATTTTTGAAAGTAGTTTCGTAGCCAGGGGGGAGGATGAATCTCCTAGCATTTTCCAAAAAGTAATGACGAAGTGTTGCCGACAATGACGAATCGTGGGAAATTCAACTTTAATCCACTAGTATTAAGGCCCTACTACCGGCCAAGTGGCGCCCTCATTGAATAAAAAATCGTAGCATAACATAGAAAATAAATATTAAAGAATCCAACGTCACGGTTGTTACAATGAGGATAAAGTATTTTTGTACGTTGTTAAAACAGGTCTCAGAATGTTTCGTATCCAAAGTAGAAGGCAAAAGTATCAGAAACGGCCGTTTTTGGTACTTTATCCTCTTTGTAACAAGCGTGACGTTGGATTTTTTTATATTTATTTTCTATGCCATGCTACGATTTTTTATTCAATGAGGGCGCCACTTGACCGGTAGTAGACCCTTAAAGTCATTCAGTATTCATTGCTTAGTAGTACTAGTGCATTAGATTTGAATTTCGGCAACACTCTGTCATTACTTTTTGCAAAACGCCAGGAGATTCACCTGGGAATGGTCCATATTCATCTATTTATTATTCTTAAATAACTGTTTATTACCACACATTATAAAATGAAGTCCCCCGCCGTGTTTGTTCGCGATAAACTCAAAAACTACTGAACGAATTTTTATGCGGTTTTCACCAATAGACAGAGTGCTACTTGAGAAAGGTTTAGGTGTATAATTTTTACCCGAGCGAAGCTGGGCCGGGTCGCTAGTTTTAAAATAAATTTTGAAATCATGAAAAGATATATTTGTAAGCCCCTCAATGTGCCCTTTCGTTTGATATATCGCACGGTACAGTTTATTTTTTTTTAATATTCCGCTTTGCACCCTAAAAGTGAAGCTCACATATTTTTAAAATTCTAAATTGCTATAATTATGTTACACGTTCGTGTTGGGGTCACAGATATTGATGTTTGTTCCTTTAAACTTAATCGGTCCGGTAGATTCGGAGCAAATTGGCTGTGACAGACGGAAAGATTTTTCATTCGGACATTCGGAGCCCTAAAAAAAGCAGTGCATCTGTATTTCTTGACGTCAGTCATTACAAATACGACGGCAATGTGCGGTTCTTTCCCGCGTTAGGAATGTTTCGTTCGTTAGGAAATGTTGGTGAGATTAGGTACCGGCCTATCAGAATTCAAAGTTCGCGATTGTGACTTCGTGACGTGATCGTGTATGTGTGAAGAGCGCGTGCGCATGGGATCGATCCGAATCCGAGACATAACGATTCGAAGAAAATATTCTAAATTCAAATAGATGGAAATCGGATCTTTTAAAGCAATAAAATATTTCATGTAACTTTTTTTGGTCTATAATTAATAAATAAAAACATTTTTACAAAAAAAATACACTCGACTTTCAAAAAAAATGCAATATAACTTTAATTTCGGAAGTCGGTGTTTCTAGTTCTGTTTCTTCGCTATTTCGACACAGACTTCTGAAATTGTATTTTGCATTTTTTATGTTATCAATGGAAGTCGGTTCATTTTTTCACTTTTTAGTTGTTGTACCCCTTAGCTAAATCTAAATTAATAGTCAAGTTATGCCCGAACTGATAGCCCCAAAAATATGGATCAGGGTGAACTGTAAAAATCTGTCTACCCCTTCAGAGTGTATCAGCGTGATGTCATTTTGTTAAGTGGTGTAAACAATAAACAGATATGCGATTGCAGCAATTCTGGAAGGTTTGCTATCATTTATTGAAAAGTTCCATTGTTTATCGCCGAAGTTCTTTATCAGATCTTCACCAAATTTAAATGGGACCTTTCAAATAAAAAAGAATCATAAAAATCGGGTCTCGAGTTCAAAATTTCTGAGGTGAAACACATAAATAAATATATTCGAATTGAGAACCCTTTTTGAATTGAATTAATTAAGAATTCTTTTTTTAATCCTCCTTTTTTTGAAGTCGGTTAAAAAAAAAATTCAAATCGGTTCTAGCATCTTCGAGTAATCGGGGAACTTACATATAAAATAAAATCTTCCAACGTATTGTTAACCTTCTCCTGTTTGAAGTTCGGGTGTAAAAACCAATTTCCCTTATCTCAATATATCATTTTATTACCCAAAGAGCTACAAACATAGTAGATAGTTTATTACACCCAATCGACTACCGACTTACTCGATCTATACTAATATTATAATAAAGAGGTAAAATTTGTTTGTAAGTTTGTATGTTGGGGGTTATCTCCGGAACTAATGAGCCAATTACACGCCTCATAACGCGAAGCGTTTGAGGCAGTCTCAACACTTCGATGTAACGCCAGTCGATACGACATTGTTGCAGGGAGTCCAGAACTGGCCATATTTCGATGGAGTCGAAGGCTTTCTCGTAGTCCACAAATGCCATACACAGCGGCTGGTTATACTCCTCGGTTTTCTGTATAATTTGCCGAACAGTATGGATGTGGTCCACGGTACTGAAGCCTTTTCGAAAACCAGCTTGTTCTGGTGGCTGGAACTCGTCAAGTCTTCTGGCGAGACGGTTCGTGACGACACTCGAGAACAGCTTGTAGACGTGGCTCAGAAGTGAAATGGGTCTATAGTTCTTCTGCAAGGTTTTGTCACCTTTTTTGAAGAACAAAACCACCGCACCTCCGCTCCACGCCTTAGGCGTTGAACCTTCTTGGATGACGGAGTTGAAGAGACTCGCTAGCTCTCTCAGGACTGGAGCCCCGCCCGCTTTAAGGAGCTCTGTCGTTATTCCGTCATCAACAGGTGCCTTGTTGTTCTTTAACTGTTCGAGAGCCGCCCTAATCTCGCACTGGTCGACATCTGGGATGTCCTCCGTGTAGTGACGCGTCAACTCGGCTCGATGGTCATCTGCACTATGTTCTGCTGGTTTCACCGACCGCGTTGAGTATAGGTGCCCGTAGAAATCCTCGACCTACTCGAGTATCTCGGACCTTGAAGTCACGATTCTGCCATCCGCAGTTCTTAGTTTCGTCAGATGGGGCCTCCCTAATTGTTGAGCGAACACTTTCGACCGGGGACGCGGGTGTTAGAGCACCGAAGGTCGCGTCGCGTCAGCTTTCTAATTTTTAGGTTTAAGGCCCTCTTATCGGACGCAGACAGCGGCGTGGGTGGCAACTCTCGTCTTTTCCTCATAAGTCCGAGAGTCTCCGAGGAAAGTTTGGACACCTTATTTTTTCGCTGCAACGGGAATAGTCTGCGGGACACGTCGCGTAGTGCTTTGACCACCTCGTCGGCCTTCTCGTCAACAGTGCTGACTGTGGTTTCCAACAGGGCGAATCGATTTTGAAGTTCCAGTCGGAACTTTTCGAACCCTATAGCGGTCTGGGGCTACGTAGGTTAGAGAGTAGTCCTCATCATGCGGATTCTCTCAGCTCGAAAATTGATATTTAGAGTGCCTCGGACAAGCCTGTGATCGCTTCCGATGTTAAACCTGCTGATCACGAAGACATCTCTAAATATGTGCCTCTTATCCGTCATGATGAAGTCTATCTCGTTTTTAGTCACGTTATCGGGGCTCTGCCAGGTCCACTTCCTTTGGGGTTTCTTTTCGAAGAAAGAATTCATCAAGAAGAGCCCCTGCGACTCTAAGAAGTTGACCAGCATTTGCCCCCTGCGATTCCTGCGCCCCATGCCGAACGGTCCGACTTACGATTCGCCGCGTTCTTGTACTCCCACTTTGGCATTGAGGTCCCCCATAACAACGCGGTAGTGGGCCTTTGTCGTACTGTGCATTGCCTTGGCAATATCCTCGTACATGGCCTCAACTGTCTCGTCAGAGCACGTCGAAGTCGGCGCATATACCTGTATCACTTTCAGGTAGTACAGACAGCAGGATAACTAATAGCATTTTTTGTATATCGAGTGTAATAAAAAACTTTTTAACAAAAAAATTAACCGACGAAAAAGAACGAAAAAGCAAAAAATAAATAAACCTTTTAAGTCTTGAGTAATGAGCTTATTTACCTACATAAAATATCAAATTTTATATAAACTAATTTTGAGTCGGCGCCAAACAACAATCTGATTATTAAATATCTAAATTTTATAAGTACTTACAAATGAAGAAGGCTGTAAGTAGGTAATTAATCATTTTATTAATTGGCGCCGACTCAAAATTAGTTTATATAAAATTTGATATTTTATGTAGGTAAATAAGCTCATTACTCAAGACTTAAAAGGTTTATTTATTTTTTGCTTTTTAGTTCTTTTTCTTCGGTTAATTTTTTTGTTAAAAAGTTTTTTATTTCATGATTTTTTGTGGCTCGCATCATCTTTTAACACTCTGAGGCTAATTTCTAATTCTTCATCATTGCTCTTGCCACTGAGCTGATGATATAACAATCCTTCCATGAAGTTCCCAGGATATTGACCAGTTGAGGTTACCTCCAATATTGTAAAGACGTCTTTTCGTCAAAGCATATTAAGTGGTATTTGTCACTAAAACCAGTTTTTATATC
Organism: Polia nebulosa; assembly: GCA_951329385.1. Taxonomy (NCBI): domain Eukaryota; kingdom Metazoa; phylum Arthropoda; class Insecta; order Lepidoptera; family Noctuidae; genus Polia; species Polia nebulosa. The sequence goes on along the minus strand of OX589614.1, from coordinate 4,069,973 downwards.
TGACTTCTATTGTTTTGGAAAGGTATGGTTTCCATCATCAGCTCAGTTTCATGATGTGATGGTTCCTAAATGCAAATACCTGATTCAGTTATGAAAAGTAAACAGAAACAATATTCGTGCCCAATTTTCGAGGTTCTTTCTCAATTTTTTCAGGATCCCATGAGCAAATCCTGATATCCTTAACATGGGACAATCCTTGAGGTATACCCTATCTAAAAAAAAAAGAATCATCAAAATCGGTTCATAAATAACGGAGTGAGGGCCGAACATACATACAGAAACGCTAAACGTGCCCACAATTTTAGAGGTTTTCTCTCAATTTTGTCAAGATTCCATTGTCAGATCCTGATTTCCTTGACATGGGACCACCCTTGAGGTATACCCTATCTAACAAAAAAAGAATAATCAAAATCGGTTCATAAATGACGGAGTGAGGGCTGAGCACACATACAGAAACGCTAAACGTGCCCACAATTTTCGAGGTTTTCTCTCAATTTTGTCAGGATTCCATTGTCAGATCCTGATTTCCTTGACTTGGGACCACTCTTGAGGTGTACCCTATCTAACAAAAAAAGAATAATCAAAATCGGTTCATAAATGACGGAGTGAGGGCTGAACATACACAAAAAAAAAAACATATATACGGTCGAATTGAGAACCTCCTCCTTTTTTTTCGTCGGTTAATAAAAAAAAAAAACATATATACGGTCGAATTGAGAACCTCCTCCTTTTTTTTCGTCGGTTAAAAAGACAGTTTTCGAAGCCGAAAGCCACATATTCTACCCATTATTTGGATCATTTTTTTCCATTAGACCATACCTGGGAATCCAATGGTTCTGGACATATTGAAGGTCAAAGTCGCATTTTTTTTTTTACTCTCTAATTCAGCAATACAATAATTTATTTTCAGTGCAAAAAGAAATGAACATTATGAGGCGTACATTTCTGGATTTTCCAAACTTTTCTAATTTTTTTATCACAGGTAGAAAGCTACATTATTTTTGGGTGCTTTATTCTATAAATTATATTTATTATAGGCTTTATTTTAGATATCCAGGCGGAAAAAAAAAAAGGCGGATGAAGTCGCGGACGAAGCTTCAACAAAAGATCACTAACTTCTTATCATTTTAACTAATAATTTATTGTCCAATCCATTAATAAATAATAATAATCCATAAATAGCCACATATATTATGTAGTCGGCATGTTTTTCCCCCATAATTTAATTTATTACTATTGAATTATCTATCTATCTAATACCTTTAAACGAGCACGTGTTGTATAAATGTATATAAATATATAATCTAAATCTCGGAAACAGCTCCAATAACTTTCATGAAATTTAGTATGCAGGGCCCTTTCGGGGGCGATAGATCGATCTAGCTAGGTTTCATTTTTGAAAACGTCGTTTTATCCGTGTATAAACCCAGGTACTAATTAGTGATAAATAAATTAAAATAATCTAAATTTGATTATAAATTGAAGAAATTAGATTAGGTACCGTTACAATTGTATACCTACCTTTTTTATGGGGATGGTAAATCATCCTATGACTTCTCCCGGTCTGGGTGGAGCGGGAGGGCGTGTCAGATTGTTACTGACTAAAACCCACACCTGTTCCTTCAGTTGCTTGTGCCAGGGGCAAAAACCCGCGACCTAAACAGGCATTGGTCCTGTCGGACGCCGTCAGTTTTGCTGACATCCCTATGAGGCGCGCGTGGAACATTACGCGCCGTCGACTCGGGCCTGGTCCTTATCGGACGGTGAGCTACTAATTACTCGCCATAGAATAGAATAGAATACTCTTTATTATGTACACCATATAAATTACAATAAAAATATGAGGAAAACATTACATAGGGTGACACAATGGGCGGCCTTATCGCTAAAAGCGATCTTTTCAAGACAACCTTTGGATGGATTTTAAAGAAAAAAAGGAAATACAGTACTGTAGGTAGTCTTAGGTGTACTATTTATAATAATATATACAATAAATACATTATAGATAAATATATACATTAATAATTATGAAACAAAACGCATAGAACCCTAGTAAAAACGATTAAAGAGAGAGGTAGTGACTTTTGACCATTGTTTTGAAAGTGGACAAGGATTGAGCACGCCTTACCGACACAGGCAACGCATTCCATAACCGCACCGCCTGAACCGTAAAAGATTTGTCGTAAAAGCTGGTGGAATGCATCGGCATCTCTAGTCTCAAGTCGCCATCCGCATGCCCACGCCTAAGGAGTCACCCACCCCATTATTATTTGTGTATAAAGCGGCAACTGAAATACACATTCATGAATTTCAACTGCCTACCTATTAAGGATCATGAGATACAGCCCGCTAACAGATAGACGGACGGACAGCGGAGGCTTAGTAATAGGATCCCATTGGTTACCCTTCGGGTATGGAACCCTAATAAAAAAATACACCGAAAAAGTTTAAAATTAGACTGTAAAAACATTACCCTTCTTTTTGGGCGGTCGGGTAAAATGGTAGGAATATAAAAATTCTGGAGGAAGTAGAACACTGCGTGAAAAACACATTTAGGGTTCCGTATCAAATGTGTTTTTGACTATTTTTATGGCTTAGGGTCAACAAGATGAAATAATAATAATACTTAAATTAATATTTATAATAATATACAAATAATACTTTGAAAATTTTAAGACTGTAGCTCCAACCGTTTAGCTGTAAAACCTGTGTGACAGACGACGGACAGACAGACAGACGGACAGACGGACATGTAAGTGACAGCAATAGAGCTCCGTTTGGACCCTTCGGGTACGGGGGACCATTTAAAAAAAAAACAAGATTTAGTTAAAGATTTTCAATATGTTTTGAAAATTTTACGCTCTGCGCACCTACCTACAATCTATAAAATTGTAATCGTTAGATTTAGCTTTAAGCTCCAGATTTAGACCAAACTTTTACGAAATAGAGCTAAAAAAATATTCAGTCCACCTTGTGGGAGGCCTTCTAATACTGCGTCTTCGGGTACGCGGCCACCTCTCTAGAACCCTCCGGTCCCATCGACTATCTGATCTGTTCTGCGAGCAATGTGCCTAGCCCACTGCCATTCAGTCAGGCGATTTGAATTTACCAACCCTTTAAACATTGTTACATTTTGATCCGTGTGGCTGTTATTACTTAGCCCCCCTTTTGATGGAACATTCAATCCAAATCGGGAGGTGTTTTTACCGGTAGGTATTTGGCTACAAGCACCCTGTATGGGGGCATCGACATCAAGTCTACCGTATCACAGTTAAGTCTTATATCATTCAGTAATGCTTCAGTCTTATGCTGTGATTACATTTACAGTACAGTCAGACACATCAAATAGGTATAATACTCGTACATTTTAAGTGCTTTTTTTTTTTTGGGGGGTTTTTTTTTTTTTTTTTTTTGGGAAATCATCTTATGACTTCTTCCGCTCTAGGGTGGAGCGGAAGGGCGTGTCAGACCCTTACTGACTAAAACCCACCCCTGTTCCTCCCTGCCCTACGTGCCCAGGGGCGAGGTAACTCTTTCGAATTTATCCTCAACCCCCGGGAAACATTTTTAAGTGCTGACCGGGCAGCCAGTTGCTTCGGTGAGTATACATAAACATATATTTTCATATTTTAATATCTCTTACATATACATCTATTTTTTTTATAATACTTATCTAAACTATAAAACTGATTTACGTCCGTCAGTCGTCCTCATAGTAAAGGGTCCATTTGCGGGTCCAGCGTCAGGCACTACTTGCATGTATGCTGAACTGGGCCTATTTGGCGCACCCGTGGGGCCCATAATACTATTTTAGGTTATTTCTGTAAGTGTTTTGGTAGAATATTGTGTGCCTTAACCTGGGTCAAATTAAATTATTTGCTTTCCTTTCTTTCTCAACCTGAATAGGGGTTGAGTGGCCACGGCAAATTTATACCATTGCGGAGGTGACCTTGATTTTTTTAAGGCAGATTTGAATCCGGGGTTGCGGACGCTTAGAGTGGGGACTCTATTCGCCTATCGAGTGAGCCCAGGGAAGACGGTAGCACAGTGGTTTTTGCTGAATACCGGCGCTGTTGACTTTTGGTCCGTCCGAAGCCACAGTATTTCGCTGAGCAATGACCATTCTTGTACAGATACGACGCACAGTTTTATTTATGTAATATTTCTTGTCGTTCCGTTTTGTTTGTTGTGTGTCGTGAATCGTGATCTCCTAATGTCATTGATCGAGGCTTCATAGACCTACGTGTCGTCTATGGCGTGTAGTGGTGTACCACACCCTAGACATGTTTTGTCTATGGTTGTCTTTGGTGTGACCATAAATGAGACTACTAGGCAATTAGTTTAGTTTTTTTTTGTATTTTTGCTTGGATACTAGGCTTTTGTAAATTAATGTGCGTTTGCTATCTGTGCAAAGTAAATAATTTTTCTGTCTCTTTCTTTTCTTTCTTTCACAGTCATCACGTGTTGCCGTGCACAGCGAGGATAAATTCGTAACAGAGTTACCGCTCCCCTGGTTACTCAGGCAGAGAAGGAACAAGGGTGGGTTTTAGTCAGTAAGAGTCTGACACGCCCTCCCGCTCCACCCAGAGCGGGAGATGTCATTGGATGATTTCCCACCCCACAAAAAAAAGAAAAGGGGACACCCTTTTATAGTCTACCCAGGGATATTCCCTAATAGGCGTTGTACACAAGAGGTTCCGGCGTAGTCTTTTAAGGGTCACGGGTTTTTCTTGTGCTGATGATGATCACCGGGTAGTTTTAGTGAGATGAAAATCCCACGAGCTGGAACTCAAATGGAGCTGGGCAGGATACCTGGCAAGGGGTGGTGATGATAGGTAGAGTAAGGCGGTAACCGAGTGGCGTCTAAGTATTGGAAGGAGAAATATTGGTCGTCCGGTGGCGAGATGGGCGGACGATATTGTTGCCATCGCGGGTAAGACATGGATGAGCGTGGGGATTTGCACGAGAACGGAGAGGTCTATGCTCAACAGTGGGCGAAGTCGGGCTGTGGATGATGATAATGAAAAATCCCACACGCCGAGATCTTTTCCCCTAAAAGTATATGCGCTTTTCGATGGTTTCCATCCGTTAAGAAAAAAAATGGCCAATAACGAGTCGGACTCGCGCGCGAAGGGTTGCGGACAAATCATATTTTTTCAGGTTTAAACTACTTAAAGGTACTTCTTATAGGTTTTCCTGTAATCTATAAGTAAAGAATTACATTCCGTATTTTAAGGGGAATGGTCATTTCTCATCTTATTTCTAAAATAACTTAAAAACTGTACATTTTGGAATTATAAAAAAAAAAAAATTGAAATCCAAGCACTTTCATTTGATATGTAGAAACATTACAGTTTAAAAAAACTCTTTTTTTTATAATTTTCTGATTTGCACTCCCAAACTGACCCCCATATTCTAAATTCATTTATTTACGTTAGAGAACGTGTTCGGGTCACAGATATTCATGTGTGTACCAAATTTTAACTCAATCAGTCGAGTAGATTCGGAGTAAATTGGCTGTGACAGACGGACTGACGGACGGACAGACAGACAGACTAGACGATACGACGAGATACCTGGACGTGTGATCCTATAAGGGTTCCGTTTTTACATTCGGATGTTCGGAACCCTAATGAAAGAGAGACCGAAAGTGAATCACGTCGTAAAATTATTGAAACTACGAGTACTTCTTGAAAATCATGCTGATGTGAGTAAAAACTGAATGAAGATAGTAGGTACTCTGATAATATAATTTTGTTCAAATTTATTAAAGATCTAGAAAAAAAAACGCACATTTTCGTTTTTTTTTTAAGTTGCAATACAGGGTGTAACGGAAATGCGTGGTCATATCTTACGCTCGGCAGATGTGAAACATCTATTTTATATTTTATATATTAGAATTCAAAATTGTCGTTAGTTGGCGTTGTTGTTGTTGTTGTTCGTTGTTGTTGTTGGTGGTGTTGTGTTGTTGTTTTTGTTGTTGTAGTTATGTGTTGTGTTACTTTTTTCGCTTAGATGTTTCTAGGGAGAAGGGAGTCGAGAGCGGCGGCGTAGTGCCCCGCATCATGGCACGACAGCGCCATGCCGTTTTCCGTTACGGCATTCGAGTCGATTTTAGTGCCAAGCCGCGCCAATAGATGTTTCACATCAAAAGTCGGTTAAAAAAATAGACTTCCATACAAAGTTATCATTATCTGATCAAAATTAGTATTAAAAAATAATAATAATAATTTTTTTTTCTCGGAATTGCCATGACTTTTTATAGATGTTGATTTTCTCTATGGGCAGAAGCAATATTTATTCAATTTATTTGGAAGTTAGCTAGACTCTTCATTGTAAGCCATAACAAAATACAATAGGAGCTTAAGAATAAACAGGGTTTTACAATGGGCGGTGTTACCGCTAAAAGGGATCTTTTATAGACAACCTTTGGATGGATTTGACAGAAAAGGAAAAGGTGACTTTTTTTTATGTTTGATAGGCTCGCGTTTGACCACTATCTCACCTGATGGTAAGCGATGATGTGGTCGAAGATGGAGCACGCTTGCCTAGAAGTAACCTATTCACTCTTGACTTAAAGACTCCCAGGTTGTATCTTACAGGAAACACAGACTCCGGTAGAGAATTCCACTCTCTAGCTGTACGTGCAATGAATGTTTTCTCAAAACGCTTTGTGCGTATGGATGGGATGTCCACCATGAACCGGTGGCACTTCGCCGAACGTCTTGTGGTCCTTAGTTGAAACGGGCTTGGCGGAATCAAATCATGCAATTCCGTCGCACACTCCCCAAAATGTAATCGATAGAAAACCGACAGGCTAGCAACTCGGCGTCTATGTTCAAGACTTTGGAGTTTTGACTCAACGAGTCTATCATTGCCGATGATCCTCTTGGCTCGTTTCTCAATTGACTCAAGGGCATCAAGCTAGTATCTTGCAGATCCGTCCCAAAGATGAGAGCAGTACTCCATACACGATCGGACTTGCGCTTGGTAGAGTTGGAGCAGCTGTTCCGGCGTGAAGTATCGTCTCACCTTTGCGAGGACCCCCAACTTTTTGGCAGCCACTTGAGCCTTAGCCTCTATGAAGGGACCAAAATTGAGAGTAGATGTTAAAGTAACACCAAGAAGATCAAGTCGGTCGGTTATCGGCACGGTTACACCTCGGAAAGATGGAGCCGGGTGAAATTGGCTCCTTTTAGCAGAAAAAAGACACGCCTGGGTCTTAGCAGCATTGAACTTAACCAGATTGGCATCACCCCATTCTGAGACAGCCTGCAAGGACAAGTTCAAGCGCCCAACCATAGCCTCGCGGAGAGACCGGACCTGAGACCCACTAACTCGTGCGTCTGGCACGTATCTCTCGGCAACAGTGCTGTCGTCTGCATACCCAAAGGTACCGGGTTTTAGCAGATCGTTAATATGCAGCAAAAACAATGTTGCCGAGAGCACCGACCCCTGAGGAACACCGGCATTAATAGCCAGCAGTCCGGACGAGCAGCCATCTATGACTACTCGGATAGACCGATCCCTCAGGAAATCTGCTATCCAATCACACAATCCAGCGGGCAGACCGAAGGAAGGAAGCTTGCCAATTAACCTGTCGTGCCAGACCCGGTCGAAGACCTTCGAGATATCAAGGGAGACCGCAAGGGCTTCCCCTTGTTTGTCGATGGCCTCACTCCAGATGTGAATGGCATACGCTAGAAGATCTCCTGTTGACCGATTTCGGCGGAAGCCGTATTGTCGGTCACTTAGGATATCGTTAGCTTCTAGGTATGCTAGGAGCTTACCATTCAGTATACGTTCCATACTCTTACAGAGAACGGAAGTTACCGAGATGGGCCTATAATTTGCTGGGTCAGCTCGACTACCCTTCTTGGGTACGGGTTGCACGTTAGCTTGCTTCCAAGCCATCGGCACTTTTTCAGTCTCAAACGAAAGGCGATATAGGCGTGTCAAGATCGGAGACAACTCAGGCGCGCAAGTCCTCAGTACAATTGCCGGTATCCCGTCGGGACCACTAGCCTTGTTCACGTCCAGGTTACGCAGTACCCTCCGGACATCCTTCTGATGAATGCGAATGTCTGACATAATCGACTCGCATCCACCAAGAGTACCAGGGGGCCTCGCGCCACCAGGATCTAGACGCGAAGATTCCGCAAACAGAGAGGCAAACAAGCTTGCTTTCTCCTCAGCGGAGTGGGCCAGCGACCCGTCGGGTTTCAGCAGTGGAGGTAGTGAGGGGCGGCAGAAGTTCGATTCAACCGACTTAGCCAGGGACCAAAACGCCTTACTACCAGCTGGGTAAGAAGCAAGTTTGTTCCCAATTCGGCCAATGTGGTCAAACCGAGCCTTCCGCAACACCTTCTTGCAGAACTTGGCAGCCCTGTTGAAGGCTCTCTTCCTCTGACTCACGTCACTCGCTTTACGCATCCGAGCGTCGACCCATGCCAGGTAGGCCACGTGTTTAAGCGCATCAGCGCGATTGCACTCGGCACCAAACCATGGTCGAGCCCCGCCAGACATTGTTACGTCAGAGAATGGAATGTAGTACTCCATTCCCCGCCGCAACACATCCGTCACGGCGTCCGCGCACGACGAAACATCAGTCGAAGAAAAGCAAGTGGGCCGCCAAGGATAACATGCGAAGAAAGATCGCATGCCATCCCAATCTGCTGACCTGTATCGCCAAACCCGCCTGGTGCCTCTAGGGCTAGGATCGGGCGGGGAGTAGACGGATACAGATTTCACCAGACAGTGGTCGGAAATACCTAATGGTGAAGAAATCGACACTGAGTAACGGTCTGGATCAGTTGTTAGCAGAAGGTCCAAGCAATTGGCTGTGTGCGAATCAACATCCGGCACCCTCGTTGCCCCCTGGACCAGCTGGGTGAGATTTAACGCCAGCGCTAGCTTATACGTCTCTTGTCCAGCATGGTCTGTGCACTGGTATGGGAAGAGCCACTCCTGATGGTGGGCGTTGAAGTCCCCCAGTAACACCAATTGGGCAGAAGGGTACCGTTGCTGAGCCACATCCGCCGCTTTACTCAGGTGTTGTGTGAGCCCAGTTGTCCCCAGATCTCCGCTGTGCGAACGGTAAACACAGGCGTAGACAATTTTATCTAGGCCTGTGTCCACTAGGACCCAAAGAGTTGAGAACCTGGAGTCCTCAAGGTTACGGAGACGCCGATAGCAGATGTCGTCCCGGGCGTACATGCATATACCAGCGCGTGGCTTAAAATTGTGCTCCAGGGTAAACCCTGGGTAAGATAGGTACGCCACGTCAGACGGACATCCGATCTGCGTCTCCGAAAGGAATAAGAGAGCTGGTTTCTCAGTCTCTAGGTGGTGGTGGACTGCGGCGAGATTTGAGTGCAGACCTCGAATGTTAGATAGGTGCACTTTGTGTGAGAGGGAGTGCTGCCGCTGTACAGCTTTTTTCTTTTTAGTTCCTTTTATCATAAATGTGAAGAGTGAAGGAAGGAGAGGAGAAGGAAGTGAAATGAGGTTCCATGCTGGCTACCTTCAGGCACGCACTGACAGGACGGTATCATTGGGGGACTAGTCTGGAGACTGCGGGGACGCCCGAGCCCCCCCGGGAATGTCCATCGGGCCCTCTCGTCTGGTCGCCAACCAGCACGATGGCGCATTCCGGGATTTTTCGTCAGTTGGCGGGGCAGCCTTTCGTGTGTGGCTAGTACACTACTTGGGCCCCCAACTAACTGCGGTCGGCCAGCGGCGCACCGTGCCTCGGATCCCGCTACCCTCCGCGACTAGTCTCCCGATACATTCATATCAGCGCGAGCCCGGTTGGTCTGCCTGCAATGGAACAACTATTTCGACCCAACTCCTCTGGATTGGCTACACTGAGCATCGTACCGGAACACGGCCAGGCCGCTTGGCGGTACGTCTTTGCCCAGTGGGTGGTCGCAAGCCATCGGTCGAAACCTACCACCAGTTTGTGTCACCTGATTAGCACCACCCGGGGACCACGTGTAGGGACTCAATGGGTATACTCCTACGGACGCGGGTGACTCGGCCCCCAAAAACGACGCAGGTAGTCCGTGGTGTAACTTTTTTTAACTAACCTGAGGCTAACACCAAAGTGACTATCAGGGATATCGATTCCCAAAAATTCCAAAATGTACGGGATTGACATAATAGACAACACAAACAACAACAACAGCAGCAAACAAACAACAACAATAGTTCAGTTCAGTTTTTCTTTCTTTCTTTCTTTCTTTCTTTGTTTCTTTATTTTTCTTTCTTTCTTTCTTTCTTTCTTTCTTTCTTTCTTTCTTTCATCATCATTTCAGTCAAGAGACACCCATAGTCGATCCATAAACGATCGGTCCTGTGAGTCTCGCATCCATCGGCTACCCGCCATCACTGTCATCGGTCATGCGCTGTCTAAATGTCACGTGATGACCTTCTTTCTTTGTTTCTTTATTTTTCTTTCTTTCTTTCTTTCTTTCTTTCTTTCATCATCATTTCAGTCAAGAGACACCCATAGTCGATCCATAAACGATCGGTCCTGTGAGTCTCGCATCCATCGGCTACCCGCCATCACTGTCATCGGTCATGCGCTGTCTAAATGTCACGTGATGACCAACTTTTTGAACTTTTTACAATCTGATGTCAAATTAAAAACTATCTTTATGTTTTCATTACACGAAGCAACTAACAAGTTCACTGCTACATGATGTCGACTGTACCCTATAAAAAGTGCGTTTAATAAAACGAATCTAATCGTCTATCTTTATAATCTCATTTTCTCAGAAACTTCAACAAATACTCTATGTTATTAGTTCGTCGGTTTTTCAAACAACCGATTACATTCGACAAATATAACTTGGTCTGTCCTCATGGCGCTGCTTGTTTAGAAAAACGTCATTCAAACGTCAGATTCAGTACATTTTGATTTAGTTCCTATTTTCGCCACGTGGCAAGTTAAACTGGGCTCTTTAAAATTAATATCTAGGTATTTTAAAAGTATTGAACTGTGATTTCAAAGGATTTTGTGAACAATAATCCCCTAAAATCGTGATAAATGAATAATAAATAATCATTTAGGTAGTGATTTGAGCCGTATTGCATCACATTTGTGAAATATGGCTTGAACAGTGTGCTTGGAATATGGCTTGGAACTAAGTAGAACATGAAAGAATGTTTTTTTCGTAGACTATAAAAGGTTATAGACGGAACGTCATTGGACATTAAATGAAGCAGTATCGTTAAAATGTGTGAGTTACCTTGACGAACGTAACAATGACGTATCGGCTTCTCATTTTGTTTATATGAGCTTATTTCGCGTATACAGATACAAGCCGGCTTCTCATTCTGGTACGTCAGATTGCTGGATTTTGAAATTCCGTCTATAACCTTCCATAGTCAAAAGTGCCTCCGCTGCCGGTGACAGTTGCTAAATAGGCTGCCGACGCTGACTTTGAAAAAAAAGTGGAAAATGGGGTTGACAATTTGGCATATGGAATAGATAGCTGGAGTAGGCATAATGAAAAAACAGGTCTCTTATTTCTGTCTGTAGGGTTCAAATGATCCTAACACGAAGGGGATGACATTTTTTACGAGGTGTAACTTATTAAAGTTAAGAAAGTGGGCGCTGTCAGCCTAATTTATAATAATAACAATATGTTTATTCATCAAAAATTACAGATAGTTACCGCAACAAACAGTGGGTAGAGAGTAAATCAGTTAATCAGGTTTGTAGTAAAATCTGTACTAAACATTTTTAAAACCCTGCCTCTCAAACTAGGTTATAACCTGTGTTTTGAGAAACAGTGTACGACCACAAAATTCTTATACACTATTACTGTTACAACATTTAATGAACGGTGTCGTTCTACCGCTGCCACTGCAATGATCTATGTGATTCTGTAATAGTTGTGACGTGTATATTTGTGTGGGAGGGTGTGTATGCATGTAGTGGAAGGTGAGTATTGTGTGGGGGTGAGTGCATGTGTGATAAGGTGGGGTGGGCGGTGGGTGCGTGCACGCATGTTTAAATGTCTGATGTTATGAATTAGGGTTGCGTGAGAGATTAGGTGGTGTATGTAAGTAAAGACTTCGTGTAGGCATAGTCCCTTTCTAGAAGCCACTCTGTTACTTTAATATTTACCGGGTGTTTAGTTTTATGATTTTTAATTGTTTATTAATTTCATTGTAAATATAATTACTAAGTGTATGAAATTGATGCGTTGCAAAAATGGTTTTATGTTGAGATCCAGTGATGAGTTGTAATCGCTTATTTAGATTCGGCGGCGGCAGTTTAGCATGAGATCTTAAAATCGATCGAAGCACGAAAAGCTGACGTACCGTAAGGACTTCGCAGTTAGAGTATAGTTCAGATGTTGGGTATCTGTAGGGTTTTCTGGTCATTACTTTAAGGATGGCTCTTTGTGCTCTTTCGACTCTTAACATTTTAGTTTTTGTTGCTCCGCCCCATGGAGTAATACAATATCCAGTAACGGATTGGCAAAGAGCACAATACACCATCCTCAGAGTGTCCAGTTTGGCCGATTCCCTCAGTGACTTACAGATGCGCATAAGGCGCATTGTTCTTGTGGTAAGGACGTCAATTTGTTTGTCCCATCTGAGACCATCATCAATCTGAACTCCGAGATATTTTATATTAACAGATCTGGTAAGAGTTTGACAGTCACAAGATGGTACTGGATTTAAGCATGAGTGAGCTGTAATACCTCGTGTTACGTCGGGTTGCGAATGGGATGTAAGTGGGTTAAGTTGAGTGTCAGAAGGTTAGAGTTCAGCCATTTCATTATTTTGGACAGGGTTTCTTCTGCAGTAGTTTTAACCATGTCCCAAGTAGGTCCGTAAACGAGGATCGCGGTGTCATCTGCATACGCGTAAATGTCACAGTTAGGCAGGTTCATCTTACAAAGGTCGTTTACGTATATTTAAAAAAGTATAGGCCCGAGTATACTACCTTGGGGGATGCCATATGTTATTAGCTCCTTGTCACTATAATATGAATCAACGTTGATCAACTGCGTTCGATTATTCAGGTAACTTTTAAAAATTTCAAGCGGAATCCCACGCACACCAATACGTTCCAATTTGTCAATAAGTTTAGGAACAGAAACTGTGTCAAAGGCTTTAGAGAGGTCCAGACAGATCCCCAGGCACCTTGTTTTATTGTCTAGCTTCCTGGCAACCTGTTGCGTAAAATCCAAAAACCGCATCTTCCATCGACACTCCTCTACGAAAGCCGTATTGGTTTTTGCCAATGATGTGGTGTTTGTCCAGGAAGTTCCTTAGAGAGTCTGTCAGGATCCTCTCCAGTATTTTGGAAAGGGCAGTCAAAACAGAAATTGGCCTATAGTTACTAACACAGCCTCTGTCCCCTCCCTTGTGAATTGGGTGTATTATTGCCTTTTTCGCAGAGAGCAGTGGTGTCCCAGTGGTATTGGCCGCGACTTACAAGCTGTAGGTCATGAGTTCAAACCCAGGCAGGCGCTTTACTTTGTGTAAATGATTTCATCACCACTGCTCTCAAAAAGGTGAAGGAAAACATCGTGAGGAAACCGGCATGTCCTAGAACCAAAAATTCGAAGACATGTGTCATCCACCAATCCGCTTTGGGCCCGCGTGGTGGATTACGGCCCACACCCTCTCACAGAGGGGAGGCCCGTGCCCCAGAAGTGAGAACATCAAAAAGGCTGATGATGATTGCTTTTTCAGGGCATCCGGAAATACACCCGTTTGAAGGCTGCGATTATAAAGAAAGGTTAAAGGTGGGACATGTCGGCATGTTTTTAACAATATGGACCAGATACAATCCCATTCAACGGCGCAGTCATGACGTAACTGTAAAATGAGAGATTCCACTTCTGATTCATCTACTTCCAACAAAGCAAGAGAACCGACAATTAGGTTATGAGTACTGTTTTTAAATTGAATAGTAATAGATTAATCACTTGCTGCTGTTGTCTGTCCAGGTGCCTGTGACACAATTTCTGCAGCCATACCTTTACCTACGTTACTAAGGAAGCGATTGACCTCATTCAAGGAAGATTTAGGATCGTCTCTCAATTTCAGCAGCTCTGAAGGGCTGATATGGGTCTTTTGTGTGTTTGTTATTTCTTTAATCGTATTCCATAAAATTTTAGGATTATTTCTTGCTTTTTCTAACTCTGCAGTTTCGTTAGCTAATTTTAATTTTCGAAGTAAGTTATTACAGAAATTTCTGTAACGTATACTATATATAGTTTTCAGTATTGGGTTATCAGGAGTTTTTTTTGTTTTGATATGCATGTTATCTCTATTTTTATACATTTTAATAGACCAGGAGTCATCCATGGCTTAATTGTTCTATATTTCCTGGGAATTTGAACCTGTTTCGAATGTTTTGTAATTCGTGATCTACCAATATCTATAAATCTATTCATGCACACGTTTACGTCATCAATTTGGTAGTCCGAGTTTTCTAGCTCAACAATAATGGATTCGTAATCTAGGCGGGTGATAAAATTATTCATTTTCCTTGCTGGATTAACGTGAGCTATGGATAGAAGAACAGGCTTGTGATCCGTAACATGAGATTCCAATACAAGTGTGGTAGAGCGATAGTTAGATTTGAGGAGCAGGTGATCAATGCAGTGCTCCAGTCGAGTTGAATGGCTTTCGATTTTTAGCCCGTGCAGTCCCAATTTAGGGGGCGAACTAATTTTTTCCATACTAGCGACCCTCCCCGTCATCGTACGTGTACAAATTATACACACAAACCTTCCTTAATTATCGCTCTTACAATTAGTGAAAACCGCATTACAATCCGTTGAGGGGTTTAGGAGTTAGCGGAAAAATGGACAGACACGGTAAGCGACTTTTATATTTTATACTATTTAAAGTTAGAGATTGAATTAGGTAGATATATACTTTTTAACTGACAGACCTAGAAGATGGGTCATGTTTTTGTTGCTGTAATAACAATATCACTACATCATACTAATATTATAAATGTGAATGTCAGTTTGTTTGTTACGCTTTCACGCGAAAACTGGTTAACCGATCATCATGAAACTTTGTACACATATTCTTGGAGGTATTAGAAGTAACATAGGATACTTTAGAAATATAGAAGATAACATAGAAAAAAAAATACGAAAGATACATAAACACGGGTGAAACCGCGGGCACAGCTAGTATTATATAAGTTTAAAGTTAAAAATCATTTTCTATCTCAAATTAAATGTGCTCGGTGGGGTTATGTTGTTGTATCATAGAGCTGGCGTGGTCACCTTGCAGCTTCATCATCAGACACTTTTATTTTCTAGGTTTAAAATGCTGCCAAAGACGAATCAATCGAGCCCAAACTCAGTGGGGTTATATTGCTTTATCACAGAGATGCAGTGGCCACCTTCCAGCTTCATCATCAGACCCTGGATATTGTCTAGGCGTAAAATGCTTCTCTTGACAAATCAATCGAGCCCAGACTCGATGGGTTTATCTTGTTTAGTACAGAAGTTCCTAATGCCATCTTCCGTCTTCATCATCAGACCAGCTTCATGGTATCATATCATTGTATTCTCACCGAAGATACAGTAAATTTGAGTCCAACCGGACATGGGGAAGTGGGTCTACTTTGAGTTGCAAGATTCCACCCTAACAAACATAGTTAGTTACATACATAAGTACATACATTGCAAGTTAACTAAAAGCTTGTAAAAGAGACATAAAAACGTTTTTTACAAAAAAATAGAACCGACTTCCAAAAAATGTGCAAACTAACTTTAATTTCGGAAGTCGGTGTCGGTGTTTCTTGTTTTGTGTCTTCGTTTTTTGAGACCGACTTCCGAAATTAAAGTTATTTTGCACTTTTTTTGTAAGTCGGTTCTATTTTTTTGTAAAAAAGTTTTTTATTTTTCACTTTTTAGTTGTGGTTCCCCATTAAATTGTGTTAACAATACATAGACATTAGATCGCAGCAATCGCGGTTGATTTGCTGTCAATTTTTGAAGAGTTCCGTTGTCTGTCTCCGAAACTCATCATCAGATCTATATGAATTTAAATAGGACCATTTCGGTATAAACCCCTTTCGAACAATAAAATAATTTTTCAAATCGGTCAATGAATGACGGAGTTATGCCCGAACATACATAAAAAAAATGCAAACACCCGAATTGATAACCTCCTTCTTTTTGAAGTCGGTTAAAAAGGACTTGCCGAACAAATTTTCATGCGGTTTTCACCAGTAGACCGGATTCACGAGGTAAGTTTAAAAAAAAGGTGTATTATTTGTACCCATGCGAAGCTAGGGCGGTTCGTTAAATATAAATAAAATAGACATAAAAATACAATTTGATAAACGTTAGAACATCCTGTACAACACACAGACTTCGCGACTGATTTGTCGATTACTCAGTAATTTGATAACGATCAAAATTATAGTGTAGTAGCTAATCGAATTAGTTGGATGACAAACTTTATATCAGTAATGATTGATGGGAACATAACCATTATTTACCCATGCCTATGTTCACTCTTCATCATCATCATCATCTTTACTGCCGAAAGACGTCCACTGCTGAACATAGGCGTCTCCAAGTGTCACCACAACGACCGGTCATATGGGTCTCGCGTCCATCGGCTAGTCGCGACTTTCACCAGGTCATCGGTTCACCTAGTGAGAGGCCTTCAAACGCTACGTCTCCCTTTTCTTCGTTCTCTTGTATTCCAGAATCTTTCGGCCCCATCGACCATCTGTTCTGCGAGCAATGTGCCAACTGCCTCTTAAAATTGGCGCTTAATCGGGCTATATCGATAACCTTAGTTCTCCTGTGGATATCTTCACTTCTGATTCGATCACGCAAGGAAACTCCGAGAATAGCCCTCTCCCTCTCCCCTTAGGGTGACTGTAAAAAACTGTTTTACAAAAAAATACAACCGACTTCCAAAAAAAATACTAAAAATCGCAAATTAACTTTAATTTCGGAAGTCAATGTTTCTAGTTTTGTTTCTTCGTTATTTGACAAAGTTTTTTTATTTTTCACTTTTTTTTTAGTTGTTCCTGGTTGTACCCCATAACTAAAACTAAATAGTAAAGTTATGCTCGAATTGATAGCCCCAAAAACATGGAATTTGAACATAATTGGTGAAATTAGGGTGTATCAGGGTAAACTGTACAAATATGTGTAACCTTCAGAGCGTATCAGCGTGATGTTATGTTATGGAGTGGTGTAAACAATAAACAGACATGAGATTGCAGCAATTCCAGAATGTTCCATTGTCTATCTGCGAAGTTCTTCATCAGTTCTTCACCAAATTCAAATGGGACCACCTAGGAAGTATCCTTTCAAACAAAAAAAGAAATTATCCAAATCAGTCCAGGCGTCTTTGAGTAATCGGAAAACATACATAAAAAATATAAGAAAGATTTCGACGAATTGAGATCTTCCTCCTTTTTTGAAGTCGGTTAAAAAAATAACTAAGTATGTAATTTTTATAAACACTCAGCAGGTTCTAAATTGATTTAATTTTTCAGCCCGGAAAAAGTATAGGTTTGAGTGGTAAAGTACTTACTAACCATTTGAAGGAAGCTTTGTCCTATAGTCAGTTGACTGTGATGGATGAGTATATGGCTATCTTGTATTTCATCACCTTCCTGCCCTTATCCCATGTGACTTGAGGTCGGCGCAACATGTTGTTTTCTTCCATTCTGTCCTGTCAGCCGTCACGCTATCACTAACTCCCTTTTCTTTCATATCACTCCTCACACAATCCATCCATCTTTTCTTTGGCCTCCCTCTCCCTCTCCATCCATCCACATTTATATTCATAACTCTTTTAGTTACATGTGTTTCATCCCTCCTCTTCACATGACCATACCAAGATAAGCGGTTCCCTTTCAACTTTTCTGTTACTGGCGCCACTTTTAAACTACCTCTAATGTACTCGTTTCTCACTTTATCCATTCTGCTCTCTTGTATTTAGTATCCACTAATTAGTATTTAAACTAAGCATATGATTAGCGAGTTTTAACTGAAGTAATAACAGCCGCACGGGTCGATCCATCAGGTTAAGCTACGCTTGCCAGGGTTGGACCATGGATGGGTGACCATTTTTAATTTTTTTATTTATTTATTTTTTATACAAAATAAAACAGGATTATTCATATTAAATAGCAACCAAAAACCACTAAGGTTTAAACTTGTGCTATCATGACTCATGAGTATATCTCAATATCATCATCTTCCTGCCCTTATCCCATGTTACTTGGGGTTGGCGCAACACGTTTTTTTTCTTCAATTCTATCCTGTCAGCCGTCATGCTATTTCTAACTCCCTTTTTAACCAACTTTCGAAAAAGGAGGAGGTTCTATGTTCGACTGTATGTGTGTTTTTTTTTTATGTATGTCCGCCGATTTCTCCGTCAGTTGTGAACCGATTTTCAAAATTCTTTTTTTATCCGAAAGAATATACTCCTGAGGTGGTTTCACATAAATTTTATCGAAATTGCTTCTGCGATTTTTGAGAAACTGAACAAAAAACGAAAAATACGTTTACCTCGATGACGTTTTGGTGTTATCCAAATGTTTAAATTCCACGTTCCATGTTATTGGGGTTTTTAGTCCTGGGGTATAACAACTCATCATCATCATTCTCCTGCCCTTATCCCAATTGAACAACACAACAACAACAACAACAACAAACAACAACTAAAAAGTGAAAAATAAAAACGATTTTTACAAAAAAACAACCGACTTCCAAAAAAAATATACACTAAAAATTAAAAAAATACTTTATTTTCGGAAGTCGGTGTCAAATAACGAAGAAGTAAAACACAAGAAGTAAAAAAAAATACACTAAAAATTAGTATTTTACTATACTAATTTTTAGTGTATTTTTTTTTTTGGAAGTCGGTTGTCCTTTCTTAACACTCCTCACACAATATATGTATGCATCGGTATGTACCGAGACTCCACATGCCTCGGAAAGCACGTTAAGCCATTGGTCCCGGCTGTCAATCGTGGATCTTTGACAGTCGTTACGGGTTGTCAGAAGCCCGAAAGTCTGACAACCAGTCTTACTTAGGGGCATCGTATTACCCAGTTACTGGGTTGTGGAGATCAGATAGGCAGCTGTATTCGGTTAGACTGGAAGCCGACCCCAAGATTCTTGGGAAAAGACGCGGGCAGATTGATATGGTTAACGAGTCTTCAACCTACTTCGAAAAAAGGAGGAGGTTCTATGTTCGACTAGTATGCTTAACAAAAACAAGAAATATGTATACATAGATGACGTTTTGGTCTCGTCCAATTACGAATATGTTCAAATTCCATATTCCATGCTATTGGGGTTATGAATTCGGGCGTAACTTTAATATTTCGATTTAGTTCTGCGGTTTAGCAACCAAAAAGTGAAAAATAAAAACTTTTTTACAAAAAAATACAACCGACTTCCAAAAATCAATTACATTAGAATAAAAAATGATTACAATAGAATAAAACTAGTTACATTATAATAAAATTCGGTGTGAGTACTATAAAATAAATCGCAATAAAAACAAACAATTAAAAGAGTCACAATAAAAACTTTAAAAAAAAAATGGAACCGACTTCCAAAAAAAGTGCAAATAACTTTAATTTCGGAAGTCGGTGTCAAATAAGAAATAAAATTTAAAACACAAACAAATTATAAGTAGGTAGAAAGAGCATTGAGATAACTAACAGAAAGAAAGAAAAGAGAAAGATTATATGCGTTTCCTATTAATTTTGTAGAAAAAAAATAAAATATGTAGTTACACCAGATAGAGATAAAATGGCCAGTCACACATTAATAATTGCTGACTGCACAAGGGTAATCATAAGGTAAAAAAAAAATACAAATATCGATTCCCAAGAAAAAAAGCTCATGAAAACGTAGACATGAAAGATAAAATTCACCGATTGAGTTGAGATCCGGATCTCTACAAACACAAAACATGTTTTTTAATAAGTGATTATAATAATTGATAACGTTCTGTTAACAGTTTATCTCTGTTATCTAACATTAGTCATAGCGTGCGTACTACGTGGGGAAAACTATATAAAATAGGTATTGATATAACAATGATTATTTTTTTTATTATTGATAGGCTCGCGTTTGATATCCCCGATCTGCAGGATCGCGGGAGTAACCGAAAGAGTCGGCGCGACCCTAAAGGGCAACTGAAGGAATACGGGTAGATTTTAGTCATTAAGAGTCTGACACACCCTCCCGCTTCACCCAAATCGGGAGAAGTTACCACCCTGAAAGAAAAAAAAGTGGGGTCTCTGGTATTTCAAAAGTTGACAATGTATCAGCAAATCTAGAGAAACAGGTGTCTAAGTGGTTATAACCCCTTATCATCAGGTGGGCTGTCGGTACGTTTGACATAATCTATTGATTAGGTATCTAACTACAACTGCCTGCATTAGGTATCTAATAGTCGCAAGCGTTACAGCTGAGCATGTCTTGGGTTCAATTCCCGGGTCGGACAATAAGTGCTATTGGGTTTTTTTTCATTAGGAATTACTCTGTAGCAGCAGCAGTTTGGAAGTGGGTGGTGTAACAGCCCTGTGCCTCGAAAAACACATAAATCCATTGGTCCTGGATTGCCCATCGTCATCCTATGTATTCTCCCGCTTGGGATGGAGCAGGAGGGCGTGTCATACTTTAACTGACTAAAACCCACCCCTGTTCCTACCTTGCCTGAGTGCCCAGTGGCGCGGTAACTCTGTTACGAATGTATCCGCGTCCCCTTGGCATATCTGTAGCATTCTGGAGTCTGTGTTTGTGCCCAATTGATGATAAAACGCTCGCCTCCTGTTACTGGGACTTACATCCACATAACTGGCGAAATGTGGAGGAACCGTGGTTGCACCTTTGCATTAATCATAGGCGATACAGAAGAGATGTGTTGTTATTTATGTTAGCACAGCATAATCAGCTTATAATGTTCCTATAAGGCTGGAACACAGGTCGCCCCTCTGTGAGGAAGTGTCCACACTTCCTAATCCACCACGCGGGCCTTAAGCGGGTTGGTGGATTTCACATGTTCTCGAAGGTTTGGTTCTAGGACATGCCGGTTTCCTCACGATGTTTGTGTTATGCAATATGATATATTTTCGTAAATTGGTTAAAAAAAAAACACTTTTTCACGTCAATCTTTTTCGTACATTTTAACTAGATGGATTTTTCTAGGCAAGCGTGCTCCATCTTCAACCACATCATCGCTTACCATCGGATGAGATAGTGGTCAAGCGCGTGCCTATCAACAATAAAAAAAAAAGATGAGGTCGGTGTTTCCTAGCTGACGACCTTGAGAAGAAACGCCGAAACAAACTCGGAGGTCAAAGTCTCTTTTGAAGTCCATACAATCCGTACTGATCCAATCGTATGAGTACCATGCAGGCCAAAGTCAGAGGTGAGCTATCTAAGAAAGTACCACGCAGATTTGAGTGAATCTATCCTGACAGTGCAAGCATTTGCAATTTAGCTCAACTCAGAATTTTAAGAAGCTCAACGATCCGACGAACAATACCAAAGTAAAGACATTTAGGGTAGACCGCAAAAAGTACTCAAACTGCCAGACAATCACGAAATCTACGTAAATATCTACACAGTCCTCACATTTACAATATGTTATACGAGGTAGAGACGACAATGCAGATTAGTGTTCGTGTTATTAGACGTCATTATAAAATTACATAATGATATCAGTTTAAAAGGACTGTTTTTTTTTTAATTTTGGCTTCTGTGTATTTTGCATTTTGGTTTTGTTTTTGTGCATTATCCAGTGTAAGAAAGTATTAAATGTTTTTGCAGTATTTAGTAGCAAATGTGTCGAGTAACCTTTCTCGGCAAACTTCGCTGAGGTAGTCAATACTACAACAAAATTCTCAGCTTCATTTTACCGAGACCGCGGCTATTTCACTGATTCCACATAATATTGCCCAGTTACGTAGACACTTGAGACACAAAACTACACAAATTTTACATCACATTATCCATTAGGAATCCATAAGTGAATCATTAAAACAGCCACTGAACTTCACTCCAAAAAATGCCGCCAAAAACCCGAGGACCGTGTTTACCGTTGAAAGTCCGGATACTAGTTGCATCATAGATGATAAAAATATAGTGTCAAAAAAATATTCAATAATGCGCACAGATAAGAATTAGATCAAAAACTGATTAATTTAAGGAAAACCTGTTTCTGACTTTATTTCGACATAATGTAGGTCGTGTAATTATGATTAATTAATTATTTTTACACAAGATTTTAATCTTAAAACAATTAATCGGAATCAAGCAATTCGATCTAAGAAATTATTTGTTTTGACACGAAATTGATGGTATCTATTTTCCTCCCTGCATTTTTTTCGGCTTTCTTAGATGTGAAGATGTGTTTGGATAATCAAAAGGGAAAGCCATGATAGAAAAGGATACATGGTGGTGGAATGAAAATGTGCAAAAGATGCTTAAAGAAAAGAAAATTGCCTTTTAAAGTGTGGCAGAATGTAGAAAACGGAAAAAAAATGATTGAAAAAAGATAAGATTAAAACATAAAGAATGGAAGAGAAAGCCAAAAAAGGCGATTGCAGTTACCAGGGCTAAAGCGCAAGAAAAGTTATATGACTTACTGGACAGCCCAGAAGTTGTGTGGAAATCGGTTTTCGTGGTACATGTGATGCAGAGAAATGAAGAAAATGTCGTGAGAAAAGTCTTGTCTTGTTGTGTTATGGTGGATGGCTATAAGAGTAGAGGAAGGCCAAAGAAACGATGAATGGACTGTGTGAAAGAGGATATGGGTAAAAAGGGGTGACTACAGAGATGACGACTAATAGAGAAACTAGTATGGAAGAAAAACACATGTTGCGCCGACCCCAAATAAATTGGGATAAGGGCAGGAGAATGATGGTTTTTTTCGGCTTTCTTATCCGGACATATACATAATTTTCTGTAGTTTAAAAAACTAAAAAACACACTTTATTTTTATTTTTCGTGATCTTCTCAACAAACTCTTTCATTAGATATCTATATTACGGGAATGCATAAAAAGTAAACCCATCATTATCAGAATAAGTGTGTCAAAAAATGCACTTGCTTGTAGTTATAACTGTCTTACGTGAAAACGTTTACACCACTTCATAACATAACATCACGCTGATTCGCTCTGAGGGGGTACACAGATTTGTACAGTTCACCCTGTTATACCCTATTTTTTATTTAATTAGAGGAGCTCGTGGCTAAAGTAATAACAACCGCACGGGTCGATCCAAGGAAAAAAAAAATGGGACGATCCATCAGATTAAGCTATGCTTGCCGGGGTTGGTCCATGGATGGGTGACCATCTTTACATACCGAGACTTCTCCGTGCCTCGGAAAGCACGTTAAGCCATTGGTCCCGGCTGTCAATCGTAGATCTTTGACAATCGTTAGGGGTCATCAGAAGCCCGAAAGTCTGACAACCAGTCTTACCAAGGGGTATCGCATTATCAAGTAACTGGGTTGTGGAGGTCAGATAAGCAGTCGCTCCAAGTAAAATACTGGCATTCAGCTGCATCCGGTTAGACTGGAAGCCGACTCCAAGATAGTTGGGAAACCCGGGCCTGCGGACGGCGAGCAGTGGGTAGCTCGCCGTCCGATCAGCACCAGGCCCGTGAGTCGACGGCGCGTAGTGTTCCACGCGCGCCTCAAAGAGATGTAGTCAGCCACCACTGACGGGGCTCATCGTGGCCGGTGCTTGCATGCCTAGGGGTAGCGGATAAATTCTGAAAATGAGTTACCGCACCCCTGGGCACTCAGGCAGGGAAAGAACAGGGGTGGGTTTCAGTCAGTAAGAGTCTGCACGCCCTCCCGCTCCACCCAGAGCGGGAGAAGTCATTGGATGATTTCCCACCCCACAAAAAAAAAAAGATAGTTTGAAAAGGGTAGGCAGATAGATTTGACCCTGATGCAGGGTGTTTCAGGGTCAAATCAATTTCACTAATTATGTTCAAATACCATGTTTTAGCATGTTTTATCAATTCGGGCATAACTTTACTATTTAGTTTTAGTTATGGGGTACAACAACTAAAAAGTGTAAAATTAAAACAATTTTTACAAGAAAATACAATCGACTTAAAAAAAAAATGAAAAAAAAAATCAACTAAGTTCGGCTTCAAAACAGAGGTCTGTATATTTTTTTTTGTATGTTTGTTACGCGATATCTTCGTCATTTGTAAATAGATTTTGATGATTCTTTTTTTGTATGATAGGTCATACTTCAGAGGTGGTCCCATATACATTTTATCGAAATTGATTTAGCAGTTTTTGAAAAAATCAACATCAACAAAAAATATGTATACACAGATGGTTGTCTCCAAATGTTAAAATTCCATGTTATTGGTGTTATATATTTGGGCATAACTTTAATATTTAGTTTTATTTCTGGTGTACAACAGTAATACAAAAAAAAAGTGAAAAATAGAAAACTTTTTTCTAAAAATACAAACATCTAAAAATTGCAAAATAACTTTAATTTCGGAAGTCGGTGTCAAATAACTACACCGAGTAAATATGTACACCGACTTCCGAAATTAAAGTTATTTTGCAATTTTAGAAGTCGGTTGTATTTTTTGAATAAAGTTTTTTATAAATTGCTAATTTGTGTTAGCTTCAAGTGTGGACCAGGCCAGCTAAATGGTTGCTTTTGGATAAGTGAAAAAAGTCACGCGTAAGGGGAACGCTTCCTGCCCGGGGGTGGAGGATAAATTCGAAAGAGTTACTTCGCCCCCGGGCACTCCAGGCAGGGAGGAACAGGGGTGGGTTTTAGTCAGTAAGAGTCTGACACGCCCTTCCGCTCCACCCTAGAGCGGAAGAAGTCATAGGATGATTTCCCACCCCCCAAAAAAAAAAATAAAAAAAAACGGGGAACGCTTCCGAAGCCAGAACGTACATTATAAGCAACCAAAATGCAAATGAATACCATGGCAGTAATGTTTGCTTTACTTCGGTGTCGAGTGGACGTGGAGTCGTTGGCCGCGCGGCTATCAGCCTCTTTTAACTCGAGGAATGCGCGAGCGTCAGCTGATATTTTACAAATATTACATTGCATACTAATATTGTAAAAAAAGAGTGTCTTTAAATGCAAATAAAGGTTTCATTTAAGTGTTCTCACAGCATAGTGTACGCAAAATGCTAAATAAATTAGGTATTTTTTTTATTTCTTTTTCCAGATTGTTCGATGGTATCGTATCGAGCTTTATCACCTGTCTTCGTTTTCGGAAGCGTTTCCCTGTATACAATGACATTAAATGGAAAACTAACACAGCTTACAAGTTTACGAGTAATAGTTGACCAACATTATTAAATGTTGGTCAACTATTACTGTACTTGGAAAGGTAAAAATTTGGACAAATTCCATTGAAAAATTACTTATATAACGTTGTTAGTTGTGTACACAAACAGGTAGTAAATACACGTTCACGAACTATGTAAATATACAAAAAATTTTTTTAGAAAAAAAACAACCGCATTCCAAAAAAAAAATACACTAAAAATTAGAAAATAACTTTAGTTTCGGAAGTCGGTGTCAAATAACGAAGAAGTAAAATACAAACACCAGATTTTTTTTTGTTACATGTGTGTGTGTGTGTGTGTGTTTTGTTGTTGTGTGTGTCCCTCCCATTCACACGACCATACCAAGATAAGTGGTTCGCTTTCAAATTTTCTATGACTGGCGCCACTATTAAACTACCTCTAATGTACTCATTTCTCACTTTATCCACTCTCGTTACTCCACACATCCATCTCAACATTCTCATCTCCGCCACATGCAATCTTTCTTCTTCCGTCTTTTTCACAGCCCAACATTCTGATACATACAGTACGAAAGGTCTAATCACGGACTAATAGATTTTCTCCTTTAACTTGAGGGGCATCCGTCGTCGCTCGGTCGCAAGTTGTTCCAGTGACCTGTCACCATTTCATCCATCCTGAGTTGATCCTGTGCGTTACGTCTCTGTCTATATCGCCATCCGCCTGAACAAGCGACCTGAGGTACCGAAAGTTGGAGCAGATCGCTATAGGCGTTCCGTTGAGTGCTACAGGCATAGTACTCTCCGCCAGTACTCTCCGCCAGTACTCTCCGCCAGTACTCTCCGCCAGTACTCTCCGCCAGTACTCTCCGCCAGTACTCTCCGCCAGTACTCTCCGCCAGTACTCTCCGCCAGTACTCTCCGCCAGTACTCTCCGCCAGTACTCTCCGCCAGTACTCTCCGCCAGTACTCTCCGCCAGTACTCTCCGCCAGTACTCTCCGCCAGTACTCTCCGCCAGTACTCTCCGCCAGTACTCTCCGCCAGTACTCTCCGCCAGTACTCTCCGCCAGTACTCTCCGCCAGTACTCTCCGCCAGTACTCTCCGCCAGTACTCTCCGCCAGTACTCTCCGCCAGTACTCTCCGCCAGTACTCGCCGCCAGTACTCGCCGCCAGTACTCGCCGCCAGTACTCTCCGCCAGTACTCTCCGCCAGTACTCTCCGCCAGTACTCTCCGCCAGTACTCTCCGCCAGTACTCTCCGCCAGTACTCTCCGCCAGTACTCTCCGCCAGTACTCGCCGCCAGTACTCGCCGCCAGTACTCGCCGCCAGTACTCGCCGCCAGTACTCGCCGCCAGTACTCGCCGCCAGTACTCGCCGCCAGTACTCGCCGCCAGTACTCGCCGCCAGTACTCGCCGCCAGTACTCGCCGCCAGTACTCGCCGCCAGTACTCGCCGCCAGTACTCGCCGCCAGTACTCGCCGCCAGTACTCGCCGCCAGTACTCGCCGCCAGTACTCGCCGCCAGTACTCGCCGCCAGTACTCGCCGCCAGTACTCGCCGCCAGTACTCGCCGCCAGTACTCGCCGCCAGTACTCGCCGCCAGTACTCGCCGCCAGTACTCGCCGCCAGTACTCGCCGCCAGTACTCGCCGCCAGTACTCTCCGCCAGTACTCTCCGCCAGTACTCTCCGCCAGTACTCTCCGCCAGTACTCTCCGCCAGTACTCGCCGCCAGTACTCTCCGCCAGTACTCTCCGCCAGTACTCTCCGCCAGTACTCTCCGCCAGTACTCTCCGCCAGTACTCTCCGCCAGTACTCTCCGCCAGTACTCTCCGCCAGTACTCTCCGCCAGTACTCTCCGCCAGTACTCGCCGCCAGTACTCGCCGCCAGTACTCGCCGCCAGTACTCGCCGCCAGTACTCTCCGCCAGTACTCTCCGCCAGTACTCTCCGCCAGTACTCTCCGCCAGTACTCTCCGCCAGTACTCTCCGCCAGTACTCTCCGCCAGTACTCTCCGCCAGTACTCTCCGCCAGTACTCGCCGCCAGTACTCGCCGCCAGTACTCGCCGCCAGTACTCGCCGCCAGTACTCGCCGCCAGTACTCGCCGCCAGTACTCGCCGCCAGTACTCGCCGCCAGTACTCGCCGCCAGTACTCGCCGCCAGTACTCGCCGCCAGTACTCGCCGCCAGTACTCGCCGCCAGTACTCGCCGCCAGTACTCGCCGCCAGTACTCGCCGCCAGTACTCGCCGCCAGTACTCGCCGCCAGTACTCGCCGCCAGTACTCGCCGCCAGTACTCGCCGCCAGTACTCGCCGCCAGTACTCGCCGCCAGTACTCGCCGCCAGTACTCGCCGCCAGTACTCGCCGCCAGTACTCGCCGCCAGTACTCGCCGCCAGTACTCGCCGCCAGTACTCGCCGCCAGTACTCGCCGCCAGTACTCGCCGCCAGTACTCGCCGCCAGTACTCTCCGCCAGTACTCTCCGCCAGTACTCTCCGCCAGTACTCTCCGCCAGTACTCTCCGCCAGTACTCTCCGCCAGTACTCGCCGCCAGTACTCTCCGCCAGTACTCTCCGCCAGTACTCTCCGCCAGTACTCTCCGCCAGTACTCTCCGCCAGTACTCGCCGCCAGTACTCGCCGCCAGTACTCGCCGCCAGTACTGGGCGCCGAACAATATTCGTGCCCAATTTTCGAGGTTCTCTCTCAATTTTATCAGGATCCCATGATCAGATCCTGATTTCCTTGAGAAAAAAAAGTATTTCAAACAGTACCGTGTGACATATCAAACGAAAAGGCTTATTTTAAGAGTCTCAATTTTTAACCGACTTCGGAAAAGGAGGAGGTTATCAATTCGGATGTTTGTATTTTTTTTTTTTTTTTTTTTTTATGTATGTTCGGGCTAACTATATATTATAAGAGAGAGATAACTCCGTCATATATTGACGGATTTGCAAAATTCTTTTTTTGATCGAAAGGGGTTTATTCCGAAATGGTCCCATTTAAATTTCAAAAAGATCTGATGATGGGTTCCGGAGACAGACAACGGAACTCTTCAAAAATTGACAGCAAATCAACCGCGATTGCTGCTATCGTATGTCTATGAATTGTTAACACAGTTTAATGGGGAACCACAACTAAAATGTGAAAAATAAAAAACTTTTTTACAAAAAAATAGAACCGACTTCCAAAAAAAGTGCAAAATAACTTTAATTTCGGAAGTCGGTGTCAAAAAACGAAGACACAAAACAGGAACACCGAGTTCCGAAATTAAAGTTATTTTGCACTTTTTTTGGAAGTCGGTTCTATTTTTTTGTAAAAAAGTTTTTTATTTTACACATTTTAGTTGTTTTGTTAATAATTTAAAATTTAATAGTTTCTAAATTATTTAAGAAAATAGATGAAAAATATCCATTTAATATTTTAGTATTCTCAGTAATTTCCGCTCAGCCTAAAATTTTGAAACAAATACAGAAAGTAGTTCTTTACTAATAGATTACAGGTCTTAAAAATATTTGTTTGGAACCCTTTGCGCACGAGTCCGACTCGCACTTGGCCGTTTTTTTTCCTTCATCTGTTAATGTTTTGACATCAGTTTAAATAATGTTTTTCGGTTATAAGTATACCTAGCACTTTCTGCTTAGGGATGTCCCGGTACCCAAAATATATCGACAACTACATTTGTAAGCAGTACTCAAATAATTTTTTGATACTACTCTTAAGAGAACGCCATTTTTATAAGGTGGGAAATCATCCAAATAAGTTCTCCCGCGCTGGGTGAACCGGGGAGGGCATGTCAGACTCTTACTGACTAAATCCCATCTCGTGTTCCTTCAGTTGTCTGCGCCAGGGCTGCGAAGACTCTTTCGGTCTCTCTCGCGGCCCTGACATGGATATGAGAACCCCTACCGTATATCGATACTTTATGGATATATAGAGGAGGGATATTAAAGGGTTTATGGGTAATACTTACTCATATCGATACTTGGATTTTTCGGGACTAAAATATTATGCATAGTAAAATAACAGTCACAAATTTAATAATTGTTATATAATTTAAACAAAGAACTCTTTTCCTTCCAGATTGCCAAATAACAGTAACTGCTCCAGGTATTTCGGACACAAGCTGTTTATTTCCTGCAGCATCGTTGGTCCGGCTGTGGCTTTGGTTTTCGCTTGTAACCGACGTCGTGACAACAACATCAACAATATTGTAGGGCGGGCATATTTGTACAAGCAAGGAAATACCCGATGTCCCCAAAGTTTTTTTTTCAAAATATAAAGTCAATTATTTAATTAACGTATTACACCGTGGCCCAAAATAAGGTTGATAAAATTAAGAACATAAAATTGCAAAAATGGAATATTTTACGTTATTTTATTTTTGTTTTTAAAAGCTTTTATTTAACTTGCAATGTACAGTGTCGACCAAAAGTCGATAGGCAATCTCACAAAGCAATAGCTTGACACTTATTTTGACTTACGACCTTCTATTTCCAAGAAAATAGACACATGCATCATCATTATCGTCAACAAGTGATTGTAGTTGATAATTTCAAGACCACCTCAACACGTCACGATGACCTAGCGGTTAAGCGCTCGCAGGTAGTTGCGTGAATCAGTGAGCCGTGAGTTCAAACCTCACGCAGTACTATTATAGACTTTTTGTAAGTTTTTACTCGATTGGAAGTAATGAGACAGAAATATAATATTCTTTATCTTGTTCGCTTTGTTCATACATTCCGTAAAGTTAGAAAGGTAGATCATAAACTAAATAAATAATTTAGATTTCTGTGAGGTAGACATTAGTTTTATGAATATTTAACTTGATCGAAATTAAATAAAAAATTGTCGATTGGTTGTAGTTGTTGGTTAGTGACGTGTGGTTTAATAGTTAGTGGTATTACATATTTTATTCTCAAAATGCAAGCAAATATTAAGGCGAGGGCGACTATTATTGCGCTGCATAAAAGTGGTCTTAATAAAACACAAATAGCTGATAAAACCAGACTGAATGTGAGTACCTATTATATTGATGAATTGTAACTTTTTTTATTTGAAATCTATACACATTATTTGGTGACTTATGGGTTAATAAAATTGTTTTTATTGTTTTTTAAATCCATCATGAGGCCTAAAAGATAAATAATTACTTACTGTTTATTATTGGATTTATAAATGCAGAGTTTTAATATTATATATTAAAAAAATAGTTTTAAGGGATGATATTTGACAAATTTGTAATTTAATTGTTTTTCTTTGACTATTGTAATTTTTTTAGGTAGACAATTTTTGATTTGGTTCTTTTTTATATATTGTCATTTGATTTTAATTGTTTTGTTAAAATTGAATCATTATCACAAAATTTGCATGCCGAATTTGGTAGGCGGAATATAAAGAACTATTGTGTGAGTGTTATAAAATCTGTAAAATACCATATTTCAAACAAATAAATGAAATCTAATCTAAATCTAATGTAATGTAAATCGAATCTAAATCGAATATAAATCGAATATAAATCGAGTCTAAATCGAATATAAATCGAAACTAAATCGAATATCAATCGAATTTAAATCGAATATAAATCGAATCTAAATCGAATCTAAACCGAATCTAAATCGAATCTGAATCGAATCTAAATCGAATCTGAATCGAATCTGAATCGAATCTGAATCGAATCTGAATCGAATCTGAATCGAATATAAATCGAATCTGAATCGAATCTAAATCGAATATAAATCGAATATAAATCGAATCTAAATCGAATCAAAATCGAATATAAATCGAATCTGAATCGAATCTGAATCGAACCTGAATCGAATATAAATCGAATATAAATCGAATCTAAATCGAATCAAAATCGAATCTAAATCGAATCTAAATCGAATCTGAATCGAATCTAAATCAAATATAGATCGAATAAAAATCGAATATAAATCGAATATAAATCGAATCTAAATCGAATCTGAATCGAATATAAACCGAATCTGAATCGAATCTGAATCGAATCTGAATCGAATATAAATCGAATCTGAATCGAATCTAAATCGAATCTAAATCGAATCTAAATCGAATCTGAATCGAATCTAAATCGAATCTAAATCGAATCTAAATCGAATATAAATCGAATGTGAATCGAATCTGAATCGAATATAAATCAAATATAAATCGAATATAAATCGAATCTAAATCGAATCTAAATCGAATATGAATCGAATCTAAATCGAATCTAAATCGAATCTAAATCGAATCTAAATCGAATCTAAATCGAATATAAATCGAATCTGAATCGAATCTGAATCGAATCTGACTCGAATATAAATCGAATCTGAATCGAATCTAAATCGAATCTAAATCGAATATAAATCGAATCTGAATCGAATCTGAATCGAACCTGAATCGAATATAAATCGAATATAAATCGAATCTAAATCGAATCAAAATCGAATCTAAATCGAATCTAAATCGAATCTGAATCGAATCTAAATCAAATATAAATCGAATAAAAATCGAATATAAATCGAATATAAATCGAATCTAAATCGAATCTGAATCGAATATAAATCGAATATAAATCGAATCTGAATCGAATCTGAATCGAATCTGACTCGAATATAAATCGAATCTGAATCGAATCTAAATCGAATCTAAATCGAATATAAATCGAATCTGAATCGAATCTGAATCGAACCTGAATCGAATATAAATCGAATATAAATCGAATCTAAATCGAATCTGAATCGAATATAAACCGAATCTGAATCGAATCTGAATCGAATCTGAATCGAATATAAATCGAATATAAATCGAATCAAAATCGAATCTAAATCGAATCTCAATCGAATCTAAATCGAATATGAATCGAATATAAATCGAATCTGAATCGAATCTGAATCGAAACTGAATCGAATATAAATCGAATATAAATCGAATCTAAATCGAATCAAAATCGAATCTTAATCGAATCTGAATCGAATCTAAATCGAATCTTAATCGAATCTGAATCGAATATAAATCGAATCTGAATCGAATCTGAATCGAATCTAAATCGAATATAAATCGAATCTGAATCGAATATAAATCGAATCTGAATCGAATCTGAATCGAATATAAATCGAATATAAATCGAATATAAATCGAATCTGAATCGAATCTGAATCGAATCTGGTCAAGAGTTTCTTTACGAGAAATTTTCAAAGAGATTGGAATTCTCACGGTGGCATCTCAATTCATTTTTGCAAACATATAATACATTAGACAAAATATACATTTGTACAAAAAGACCAGTGATATCCACAATTTTAACACCAGAAATAAGTATAAACTTCATGTTCCTTCCCACCGTGTTCGTAGGGTTCATGGTTCGTTTGAGGGTCTCGGTATCGAATTTTACAATAAGCTACCCCGTTCTTTTCTTGACTTGCCTTTTAATGCATTTAAAACTAAAGTTAAATCTAGTCTCTGTTCGAAGGCATACTATTCCATCAACGACTACTTAGAAGATAATAATAGTTGGTCGCTGTGTTGAACGCAAGACAATGTTACACTTAATGTTCTTTCTCCATATTTAGCTTATGGTTATGACAGATTATATGAGTTCATATAATAATTGTCTACCAAATTTAGTGTGATGGCCCTAGTTCATCACTTGTGGCTTCGAATCACAGCCCTTTGATAGTTTCAATCTTTGTTCTTGTAAGCAGGCACACCAGTTATGTATGGAGACTTCTTTAATTTGGTTTAGTGTTTATGCTTGAGTTTGTTTTTAATGGCATGATTGAGTGTGCTAGCTGGCAAGTGGCAGATTATTTAATTTTATGATTATATTTTAGACGACATATATTTATTTTTCTGTTTTACATAATGTTGAACTTGTTGCTTAGAATTATATAGATTCAAGTTCTTAAAACTTAACAGACAGATGTGTTGCTGGGGAGTTTGTTGGCCACTTCTTCTTCACAGCTAAAACACTAGGAAGTGGTGACGAGCGGGCGTTTTTTGGGGGACTGTCTTTATGTAGAACTTTGACGTTCAAAAAGTGCTGGTTCTCAGCCTAGTTTGAATAAATGACTTTTGATTTTGATTTTGATTTTGACTCATGTCTCACTTTATCCATTCTCGTTACTCCATACATCCATCTCAACATTCTCATCTGCGCCACATGCAATCTTTTTTCATCCGTCTTTTTCACAGCAACCAACATTCTGATCCATACAGTACGACTGGTCTAATCACGGACTTATAGATTTTCCCTTTTAACTTACGGGGCATCCGTCGGTCGCAAGTTGTTCCAGTGATCTGTCGCCATTTCATCCATCCTGAGTTGATCCTGTGCGTTACGTCTCCGTCTATATCGCCATCCCCCTGAACAAGCGACCTGAGGTACCGAAAGTCAGAGCAGATTGGTATAGGCGATCCGTTGAGAGCTACAGGCATAGGACTGGAGAGACCGCCGAAATCGCAGAACAGATATTCTGTTTTGGTTCTGCTCAATTTCAGGCCAACACTCTCCAGTCTTTGCCACTACGTCTCTAATATGCTCTGGACCTCTAAACTAGAAAAAAAAATATAATTGATAAATTCAATTCCGTATTAATAAAACAGTCTTGTCTTCCTCCTCTCTCCTACTTGATATATGCTGTGCCCGACATGGTTCATAATTGTGACTAATATAATAATTACCTACCAACAATATACGTTATGGTACGCAATGAAGAATTGAGTATTTGAAATCTTAGAAGTTAAATTTGACCCACTTCCCGGCTTTTGATTAAGCTGAAATTTTTTGTACATGTTTAGTTTGGATGACAATGGTCGGTAAGCTAAATGACGTCATTCGGTCTGAAACACAGGTTTGAATAAACCTAGTTCGGGTGGGTCGCTATCTAACATTATAATTACGAACCATCTTATCTTGCACCAGTAATCTAACTCGTATGTATGTTTTTTTTTATTTGTCTGTACGCGATATCTCCGCCATTTGTGAATAGATTTTGATGATTATTTTTTTGTTCGGTAGGTCATACTTCAGAGGTGGTTCCATATAATTATTCGTCATAATTTTATCGAAATTGATTCAGCACTTTTTGAAAAAATCAACAAACAAAAAATATAATACATAGGTAGATGACGTTTTGGTTGTCTCCAATTATGTTCTAATTCCATGTTATTGGGGTTATCCATTCGGGCCGAACTTTATTATTTAGTTTTAGTTCTGGGGTACCTACAACAACTAAAACGTGAAAAAAAACTTTTTCCTCAAAAATTACAACCGACTTCCACAAATAATACAAAAAAATGCAAAATACCTTTAATTCCGGAAGTCGGTGTTTCTAGTTTGGTTTCTTAGTTATTTGAGACCGACTTCCGAAATTAAAGTTATTTTGCATTTTAGAGGTTGTACCCCATTCTAAAACTAAATTAATAGTAAAGTTATGCCCGAATTGATACCCCCAAAAATAGCGAATTTGAACATAGTTGGTGAAATTAGGGTGTATCAGGGTGAACTGTACAAATCTGTTTACCCCTTCAGAGCGTATCAGCGTGATGTACTGTTATGAAGTGGTGAAAACAATATACAGACTTGCGATTGCAGCAATTCTGAAAAAATCATCAAAATCGGTTTACCTAGTAAAAAGTTATGAGGTAACACACATAAAAAAAATACATTCTAATTGAGAACCTCCTCATTTTTTTGAAGTCGGTTAAAAATAAAAATAAACTCTTTTACAAAAGAAAACTTTTTTACAAAAAAAACAAACGACTTCCAAAAAAAAATTACTCTAAAAATTAAAAAATAACTTTAATTTCGGATGTCGGTGTCAAATAACGAAAAAGTAAAATACAAACACCTACTTCCGAAATTAAAGTTATTTTTTAATTTTTAGAGTAATTTTTTTTTTGGAAGTCGATTGTTTTTTTTTTTTGTAAAAAAGTTTTTTATTTTTCACTTTTTAGTTATTATACCCCAGAACTAAAAACCCCAATAACATGGAACGTGGAATTTAAACATTTGGAGAACACCAAAACGTCATCGAGGTACACGTATTTTTCGTTTTTTTTTCAGTTTCTCAAAAAGGGCTGAAGCAATTTCGATAAAATTTATATGAGACCACCTCGGGAGTATATTCTTTTGGATATAAAAAGAATTTTGAAAATCGGTCCATAACTGACGGAGAAATCGGTGGACATACATAAAACAAAAAAAAAAAAAAAAACATACAGTCGAACGTAAAGTAGTCTGTTTTTTTTTAATTTATATTTTTTTTTTTGTATGTTTGTTACGCGATATCTGCGCCACTTGTTAATAGATTTTGGTGATTTTTTTTTTTGTTTGGTAGGACATAATTCATAGATAGTGCCATATATATTTTATCGATATTGATTCAGCACTTTTTGAAAAAATCAACATAAACAAGAAATATATATATACTCAGATGACGTTTTCGTTGTCTAACAACAAAAAATACTACCGACTTCTAAAAATTGCAAAATAACGTCTCGGAATTTCGGAAGTTGTTGTCAAATAACGAAGAAACAAAATACAAACACCGATTTCCAAAATTAAAGTTATTTTGCAATTTTTAGAAGCTGGTTGCATTTTTTGTAAAAAAAAGTTTTTTTATGTTATTTCCTATTTAAAAGGTTTAATAAGTAGAACTATCTAGCATGTAGAATCGATCACTGTTTGTCAAGAACGTAAGACTAATCAGGTTCTTTGGTATGTTGCACTTTCACAGCTCCCGGTCTCATAACGAAAACTAATAATCTAACTCCTATCTCAATAAATCACAAAAAACTTCTTATTTCCTATTTAAAAGGTTTAATAAGTAGAACTATACATCATGTAGAATCGATCACTATTTGTCAAGAACTTTAGACCAATCAGCTTCTTTGCTATGTTGCACTTTAACAGCTCCCGGTTTCATAACGAAAACTAATAATCTAACTCCTATCTCAATAAATCACAAAAAACTTCCTTTTACAGAATAAAATTCAAATTATAACCAGTCAACTCACCCCGCTTTTCATAGACACAAAATCCTCAGCAAAAACACACTTCAACCCTAAAACGCGACACCACATTTTTTTAATTTTTTTTTTTCAGGAAATTCGTTGCATTTAAAGAAGTGAGGGGCAAGTAGTTCAACCCCTCAAGAGACCAGATGCAGCACTAAACGGTTGACCTAAATCCAGGGCTGACTTAATTGGTGAAGTTATTCTGGCCACGGTGCGACTGTGAAGCAGTTTTTGCTATTTTAAGCCATTGTTAATATAACTGGATCGATTTCGTGCTTGGGCTTTGCAGGTGATGTTAGTCTTATTGTTTCTGGTGATGTTTTTAAAAAGCGTTAAATCAATTTCAATAAAATTTATATGTGGCCACTTTTGAAGCATAACCTACCAAACAAAAAAGAATAATCAAAATCTATTCAGAAGTGGCGGAGTAATCGCGTAACAAACGTACAAAAAAACGGCCACAAGCGAGTCGGACTCGCGCGCAAAGGGTTCCAGGAATCATGTTATTTTTAGGTTTTTTTTAAACTGCCTCCACTTTATAGGTTTTCCTGTAATCTATAAGTACAAAACTACTTTTTGTATTTTTAACCAACTTCCAAAAGGAGGAGGTTATCAATTCGGATGTTTGTATTTTTTTTTAATATATTTTCGGGCATAACTCCGTCATTTATGGACGGATTTCCAAAATTCTTTTTTTGTTTGAAAGAAGTTTGTTCCGAAATGGTCTCACTTAAATTTCATATAGATCTGATGATGCGTTTCGGAGACAGACAACGGAACTCTTCAAAAAATGACAGCAAATCAACTGCGATTGCTGCTATCGCCTAGATATCCATTGTTAACACAATTTAATGGAGAAAAACAACTAAAATGTGAGAAATAAAACTTTTTCACAAAAAAATAGAACCGACTTCCAAAAAAAAACAAAAAGTGCAAAATAACTTTAATTTCGGCAGTCGGTGTCAAAAAACGAAGAAAGAAAACCAGAAACAAGTTTTTATTTTTCAAAATTTTAGGCCGTGTGGTTTCGGAGATAAGGGGGGATAGTTATTTTTCATCTATTTTCTTATAAAAAAAAATATATATTAGAGCCCCTCATAATGTGCCCTTTCATTTGTAAGTCGCACGATACAGTTTGAAAAACTTTGATTTTTAATTTTCCGATTTTCACCCTAAAAGTGACTCCCATATTCGAAATTAATTTATTTAGGGTACACGTTCAGATTTGGATCAAATTTCAACTCTATCGGTTTAGCAGATTCGGAGCAAATTGGCTGTGTCAGACGGACACGGACTGACCGACAGACAGACAGACAGATAGACAGAGTGATCCTATAAGGGTTCCGTTTTTCATTCGGACTTTCGGAACCCTAAAAAAAACATACAGACAAATTGAGAATCCCGTCTTTTTTGAAGTCGGTTAAAAATAAAATACACTAAAAATTAAAAAATAACTTTAATTTCGGAAGTCGGTGTCAAATAACGAAGAAATAAAATACAAACACCGACTGCCGAAATTAAAGTAATTTTTGAATTTTGGTGTATTTTCTTTTTTGAAAGTCGGTTTTTTTTTATTTGTAAAAAAGTTTTTTATTTATAAGTACCTACCAGAGAAAATTATTGAAATGTAAAACGGTGTACAGT
This sequence comes from Polia nebulosa, assembly GCA_951329385.1. NCBI lineage: Eukaryota > Metazoa > Arthropoda > Insecta > Lepidoptera > Noctuidae > Polia > Polia nebulosa. The sequence continues at coordinate 4,032,016 of OX589614.1, read as the reverse complement.
AAAGTATACAATAAATAAATAAAGGCCTTATTCATAGATAAATAACCATGAAATTAATTTGCACACTGATTAGGTCCATTCAAAATGATCTATGGAGAATTTGAATTTCACATCCACTAACCAGTATTTAAACTAAGTTATCGACTTTCATAGATAAGAGTGTATGTCTGTCTTAGTACGCTTCCACCGACAAGCGCCCCAAACCCAAACCAAATCTACCAGGTCATGGAGACAGAAAAAACCGGTCAAGTGCATGTCGGACTTCGCATAATTAGGATTCCGTACTAAATGTATTTTTGACTATTTGTATGGCTCTATGTCAACAAGATGCTTATGCTGTGAAAATTTGAAGACTGTAGCTCCAACTGTTTGGCTGAAAAACCTGTGTGAGAGACGATGGACAGACGTCCGTCTGTCGACGTTGAGTGACAGCAATAGGGCTCCGTTTGGACCCTTCGGGTACGGAATCCTAATACTGGAAAACACCTACTACTCGCAAGTCCCTCAAAGATCTGCAAGATACACGGGTCCTTTCATTTACCAAAACATCAACAAAATCCAGGACATAGTAGGTTGCTCAAAGCGCACTTGCAAAACAAAAGGTATTAAGGCGCAGTTAAACCACTTTTAATGGTTTTTAATTGAACATCACGTCTAAACGACTTGTCTTATTTCTTTGACAAAAATATATGTTACTCTAGACAATTGCCTTCGTAATTTGATCTCAGAATATTTGAAATTATAATTTTATAAAATAATGTATTTAATTTGTAAAGTTATGTCTAACTCGGATAGAAAATTGAGAATCACGCAAAAACTATATAGCGTATTTTTTATGAAACCTTCACCATTTTAAAGATCATTTAATTATTTACAATTTAGTCTCGGTGTTTTAGTTTAATACTTGTTGTTTTATGTGGAATAAACTAATAATGCGTCTAATTTCGGACAGCGCTCCTTTATGGGCGAGTCCTATTACTGGGTGGACATACGACACGTTGCGTGAGCTCATTGCAAAACACGCAAGCTAACCACTCAAGGTCGTTGGCAGCTAATAGCGCCTTAAGTGGCTATCAGCTCAGGACTATGCACGGACTGAAGCCTTCCTGGCTCCCTAACTTTAAATCTCTCGCATTGACTCACCCAAGCCTATTACATCCCTTTAACACATACTATGTACATACACACACTAACACACACACAAACAACTACACTAATTACATTCTTAGCAAACCTCTTAATTGTAATTGTGCATGCTTTTCCATATTTAAGTAAGTTTAAATATTGTTTAGTCTTGCAACCAAACCATTAGTAAACTAGGTACTTACTAGTGCCCTAAAACTAGATCCCATGACACGGTACCCTAGTGTGGGCTTTAGGACCACTTTGTTGCACTAAATAATTGAATTTTATGTATGAAAAATTAAGTTATTTCTCTTTTTTAGCGTTCCATACCCAACGGATAACCAACGGGACCCTATTACTAAACCTCCGCTGTCCTTCCGTCTCCCCGTCTGTCTGTCAGTGGGCTGTAACTCATGATCCGCAATAGGTAGATAGTTGAAAATTTCTCAGAATGTGTATTGTTGTTGCCGTTATAACAAATAATAAAAATTAACATTAAAAAGGGGCTCCCCTATTAGAAACGTGTTTTTTTTGCTTTTTAACCGACTTTCGAAAAAGGAGGAGGTTCTATGTTCGACTGTATGTATGTTTTTTTTTTTTTTTTTTTTAATGTATGTCCGCGCATTTCTCCGTCAGTTGTGGACCGATTTTCAAAATTCTTTTTTTATCTGAAAGAATATACTCCCGAGGTGGTCCCATATAAATTTTATCGAAATCGCTTAAGCGCTTTTTGAGAAACTGAACAAAAACGAAAAATTCGCATATCTCGATGACGTTTTGGTGTTCTCCAAATGTTTAAATTCCACGTTCTATGTTATTGGAGTTTTTAGTTCTGGGGTACAACTAAAAAGCGAAAAATAAAAAACTTTTTTACAAAAAAATCAACCGACTTCCAAAAAAAAAACACCAAAAATTTAAAAATAACTTTAATTTCGGAAGTCGGTGTCAAATATCGAAGAAATAAAATACAAACATCGACTTCCGAAATTAAAGTTATTTTTAAATTTTTAGTGTTTTTTTTTTCTTTGGCAGTTGGTTGTTTTTTTTGTAAAAAAGTTTTTTCTTGCTCGATCTTAATAATGACAACAAAAAAGAAAAAATTAGACGCGTATAATCTTGTACGATGCTACGGAACACTTCATGCGTGAGTCCGATTCGCACTTGGCCGGTTTATTTTGTTACTTTTTACATTTCTGTGCTTATCGTATCTTATGTGTCATAGTAAATTTCCAGTAATCACTTTATGTTAACCAGGTTCAAGGTCTAAACGAATTGCTCTAATCATACAAGGTCCCATTATCAATGTGCGCGGATTTTAAAAGCGAATTGCTAATCTAATTTATAATTCAATAAAAATCCATCTTAATCTAGTTTGTGTAAAGCCGTAATCCTACTAAATCGCTAAAGTTATTATTCTCCGTAAACATGACACATGGCCTACAGTATATTCCTTACAGCTTCTACCAGCGGTTTCGCCTGCGTGGAATTAGTGCTTCCCACGTTACCTATGCTTCAGTGATAATCCAAAATACACCCACACCGACACCGCTACGCGATGCGTAGCGGATTGAAGTGAAAACTTCTTTAGGCGCGCTAAGCATTTTTACCCGACTACGCGACGCAAGGGAGAGTAATGTGTTTATCAGCCTAAATATATATATGTAGCTATGTATGTTTGTTCCTTTGTGGCAATAAAGTGACCAAATGCGTGGGCTGATTTAAATCTGAGGGCACGGTAGTGCCCTCGCCAAGTCGAGCGCAAAGCAACACTGCCGTACCATCCTTTTCTGGAACCATTTCGCCGCATTTTCAGGCCCCTATTTGAGAACTTCTGGATGGGACCTGAACGCTGAAATTTCGTCATCTAGTAAGCTATTATTACACTTTTGATTTCAAGTCGGTAAATCATTTAGTTCCGAAGCTAAGCGATAGCAAAGTTTCGCAATTTCGACACTGACACACTGACTCACTGATCATCAAAATAGAACTGGTACTTCCCATTGACCTAGAGCGCTGAAATTAGGTACAGAGGTCGAGTATAACGCCCACATAGAGGAAAAACTATCAAAACTAGGATCATGTAAGATCTGGACTACCTGGTGACCCGGATGAGAAACCGTAAGAGCACACCCTAACTATTAGCGTTATCGACCGACTGTCTTTGCAAAATTAATTCTGCGTAGTGGGACTCTGCTTTTAATATGAATTTAAAATGAAATTTCTGCAAAAGGAAGTGAAATCCCACCAAAAACATTCTGTAAAAAAAATAGCCAAGTCAATATCAATCAATATCTAGAGCGTGAAAAAATGTTCAACCGTAGACAAAACCGACCGTAAAAAACAACAACTAAAAAGTTCCAAACAAGTCACTTTTCAAGCAATCTGATGCAGTTGGTGGCATGAAATTAATAATTGAACTAAAATAACTGCCACCAACTGCATCACACTTCTTGAAAAGTGACTTGTTTGGAACTATGTAGTTGTTTTTTACAGTCGGGTTTTTTGAAAATTTATTTCTTTTTTTTGTTAAAACGCCTTCCTTTTTTGAAGTCGGTTACAAACAGGTGCACTCTTTATTCCTTTACTCTCTTAATCCAACGGGACCGGGGAGAGATCAGGCATAGGACGGTGACAGGTGGGCATTTTTTGGGTATTGTCTTCATGTAGAATGTTGAGTTGACGTTCAAAAAGTGCTGGTTTTCAGCGTAGTTTGAATAAAGGACTTTTTATTTTTTTAATCGAAATTTGGTCGACTTTACGTGATTTCCGAGGCATGGGAAATTACATGCTCACGTGGATTTATTACGCGTTCTTACTCATTAGAAGGTACACCATGTCCTGGAATAGGATACAAGCTTTTTATTCCGGGATTATGTTTCCTTGGGATTATTATCGACTACGATGCGGACCAAGTCACTGGTAGAATCTATTAATATTATTGCAATAACATCTAAATGCTTTAGGCAACAATATTTTACAGTTGCTTTGTCAAGACAAAAGGCGCCTGCCAAAAAAGTCATATCACACAAGGGTGCAACACGTCCATCATACAGTTGGTTTAAAAAAGGTATCCCCTACCACGATGTCTTAAAATCATCATAAAGGGATAGTGCTCCGTGCCCTGGTTCAGGCCATGGTACGGAGCGAGAGGGAATGAGAGGCCGTCTCCTCCTTCTGCGAAGCAGTAATGCTCGCGAAGAGGGAGGCGGCATACGCTAGGGAGACTCGAACATAGCCGAGTCGCCCTAGCGCTCCCAGCCGCAACCGCCGCCTGAGACGCCAGGGGGTTCGGACGCCGCGAGACGATCTCCGGCCACCGTAGACCCGGGCCTGCGGACGGCGAGTAGTGGGTAACTCGCCGTCCGATCAGCACCAGGCCCGAGAGTCGACGGCGCGTAGTGTTCCACGCGCGCCTCAAAGAGTTGTCAGCCAAGGGAAGGGGCCTGCCACGGCCGATGCCTGCCCGGGGGTGGAGGATAAATTCGAAAGAGTTACCTCGCCCCCGGGCACTCGAGGCAGGGAGGAACAGGGGTGGGTTTTAGTCAGTAAGAGTCTGACACACCCTTCCGCTCCACCCTAGAGCGGAAGAAGTCATAGGATGATTTCCCACCCCCCAAAAAAAAAAAAAAAAAAAGGGATAGTGCTTCTCATCCCGTAGTGTGTCGCTCTAACAACGGAATAATTATGATTTCAAGACGTTATATTAGGGCCCCTGACCGAAACATTAGTTTTTTGTAGGCAGGTACAAAAACTAAAGAAAAATTTTGTGTATAAAAAATATTATACAAAAAGAAACTCTCTTTTTAGCCAACGAAAAAAAAGGAGGAGATTTGGTATCTTACCTAGGTTAGTCATAAGGGTAAGGCGTTTGTTTTAAAAATAAATGTTCACGGATTCACAACGAGAGAACGAGACACCTTTTGAATTCCGAAGTGATGTTTAGAGTTAAAAAAATGTAGGTACCTACCTACTGACTTTTCAGATCACTGTTTTATTTTATTTTAATTATTTATTGGCCTATCTACAACGGTTACACTTTTTAATCTAATGAGACAAGCTATAATACAAACTAAGTGTACAGTATGATGCGATAGACACAGCATGTAATTTTTTAAGTAGGTATCACTATTTCACTTTGAAAAATAAACTTCACTCACCGCTGTTTAAATTCACTGAGTTCAAAAGTCACTAAGATTTTAACTAACAATTATTTTCGTTGTGGAAAAGTCATATTTTTGTGTGTAATAAATAAAAGTAGGTATATCACTGTCACACTATGATAGACTAATCATTGGCATCTGATATTGAGTTAATACATGTGTTATTAAATAATCTACAATATTCTTTGCCAAAGATACGCGCGTTTTAATTATTATCACTGGTACAGCGTGTTGGTTGTTTTCCGCTGATGATTATTTTTCTTTATTTTGGTGATGTCATTGCTAATTAATTATATTATATATTCAGCCTTTTTATTAAAAGACAACATATTTTTCGGAAGTACGAGTAAGTTAGACCCGACTTTGATTTTTCCCGCGTTTCTTAGTTTCTTCCTACCACAAATAACAAATAAACTAAACGTCATTAACCGACTTCCAAAAGTATTATATTGTTTTTTTGTTATGTATGTTCGGGCATAACTCCGTCATATATTGACGGATTTGCAAAATGATTTTTTTGTTCGAAAGGGGCTTGTTCTGAAATGGTCCTATTTAAATTTCATATAGATCTGATGATCGTTTTCGAAGACAGACAACGGAACTCTTCAAAAATTGACAGCAAATCAACCGCGATTGCTGCGATCGTATCTCTGCAATGAATTGTGACCACAATTTAATGGAGAACCACAACTAAAAAGTGAAAAATTAAAAATTCATCAACCCATGTTTTGGAAAAAAGTTTTTTTATTTTAATTGACAGCTACCCGAAACCTAGGTAAGATATAAATTAAACGAAAAAACTATTTAATATTATAAATGCGAATGTTTGGATAGATGGACGTTTGTTCTCAATCACGCCAGAATGGTTGAACGGATCCTGATAAATTTGGCACAGGGATAGATTCTAGTCTGGAATAATAATAATAATAATAATATTCCACAACTATCACACAACGCCATCTAGTCCCAAGCTAAGCAGAGCTTGTGTTATGGGTACTAGACAACAGATAAACATACTTATATATTTCTAAATACATACATATTATAGATAAATTACACCCATATATATATAATAGTACATAAGCTATAATTTATAGTGGAGGAAGCACTAATTCGAAGACGTTGTCAGAAGTTACTTATCAAATAAATCAAAGGGCCTTGGCTCGGAACCTTGTACCTAACTGTGCTTGTACAGGCTGTGATTTTATTTAAACATCTGGGAACATAATATATCTACTAATAAGGCCTTGAAATGTAGGCATAGACCTACTTTTATACACATTCCCATTGTCAAATTTACATCACTGCTCTTAATTTTAATAAGTTAAAGCTTATTACATCACTGAACAGTACAAAGTGTATCGAGGTGTGACGTCGCGTGAACAGTATCGTCATCATTTTTTGTTTACGTGACAAAAGAAAAAATACACGTCCAATATTATTTAGTAATCTAACTGACGGAATAGTGATGAATTTTTTTAACCGACTTCAAAAAAGAGGAGGTTCTCAATTCGTCTGTATGTTTTTTAATTTTGTATGTTTGTTACGCGATATCGCCGCCATTTGTGAATAGATTTTGATGATTCTTTTTATGTTTGATAGGTCGTGCTTTAGAGGTGGTCCCATATAAATTTTATCAAAATTTATTCAGCACTTTTTGAAAAAATCAACATAAACAAAAAATATGTATACACAGATGACGTTTTGGTTGTCTCCAAATGTTCGGATTCCATGTTATTAGGGTTATCTATTCAGGCATAACTTTAATATTTAGTTTTATTTCTGGGGTATAACAACTAAAAAGTGTAAAATAATAAAAAAATATTGCAAAATAACTTTAATTTCGGAAGTCGGTGTCAAATAACGAAGAAAAAAAAATACTAACACCTACTTCCGAAATTAAAGTTATTTTGCAATTTTAGAAGTCGGTTGTATTTTTTGTAAAAAAAGTTTTTGTTATTAGACAACTAACATATTCATAGACTTCTCATTCATGACATTCATCCAACTACATGCTCCTGTAAATACTGTTAAGGTCTACGTTGAGACTTTGACCTCTGAGTTTGTTTCGGTGTTTCTTCTCAGGGTAGTCAGCTAGCAGACACCGGCCTCATACAGCTAAAAAAAAAATTTTTTAGACTTGTAAAACTGTTGTTAAAACCTACTTACAAAAATAAAATCATTTATCATTTGCAATCTTAGTTAAGTAATTATGTTACTAATATAATATGTATGTGTTATTGTTTACTACCATAGTTTTAGAAGTTGTAACGATACTTATAATTTTGTTAATGGAATTTAATTCTAAAGCAATAATAATATTTTTGTGAAGTGGTTTTTAAAAAGGAAAAAAGATGGTATTTTTTATCCCTCCTATACATTCTCAACGTTATTATTACCTGCTGTTTATATATATATGAAAGTTGCAGCTGTATAAATAAAACTGCGAATTAATAAACAAAATAAACAACCTATTTATGAAAACATTATAAAACTCGATAGATTATTCTTAAGACGGGTCTTAAAAGCTACAGACGGCATTAAATTAAAATACGCTAGTGCACGTGCAAAATATAATTTGTAAATTTTATCTGACGTTATCTATGGGTGAACACTTCATCACTCCAGCAGACCATCTGCCCCTTTTTTGGGGTGGGAAATCATCAAATAACTTCTCCCGCTCTGGGTGGAGCGAGAGGGCGCGTCAGTCTCTTATTGACTAAAACCTACCTGTGTTCCTTCAAAATCAAAATCAAAATCAAAAGTCATTTATTAAAACTAGGCTGAGAACCAGCACTTTTTGAACGTCAAAGTTCTACATAAAGACAGTCCCCCAAAAAACGCCCGCCCGTCACCTTCAGTTACCTGTGCCAGGGCAAAGTGATTCTTTCGAACCATCTAGTACCTTGTAAATTTTATCTGACGTTATCATTCTTTTTTATCATTGATAGAGTCGCGTTTGACCACAATCTTACCTGATGGTAACCTATGATGCGGTTGAAGATAGAACACGCTTGCCTGGAAGTAACCTATTCACTCTCGACTTAAAGACTCCCAGGATGTAGCTATCAGGAAACACAGCCTCCGGCAGGGAATTCATGAATGCGTTCTCAAAATGTTTTGCTATCGTTAACGTTTATCTACATATGAGTAAACACATCATCACTCCAGCAAAGCATCTGCCCCCAGGACACGAACTGCAGTGGCTATCTTTAAACTTATTGCCGGCACAGGTAGGACCTGGTCAAATTAAATATCATAGACCCATCCCTAATGTGTTTTGTTTTTTTTTGTGATGCGTCGATGATTTCTGTCCAGATTCTGGGTGTACCTATGTACGCCTTCTGCAGGCTCAATCAGTTTGGATGGATGGATAATAATAATTTATTAGGGTGCTATTAGCTGCCAACGACCTTGAGTTAGCTTGCGTGTTCTGCGCTGAGCTCATGTAACGCGTCGTATGTCCACCCAGTAATAGGACTCGCCCATCAAGGAGCGCTGTCCGAAACTAGACGCATTATTAATTTATTACACATAAAACAGCAAGTATTAAACTGAAACACTGAGACTGAATTATTAACAATTAAATAATCTTTAAAATGATGAAAGTTTCATAAAAATACGCTTTGTAGTTTTTGCGTGATTCTCTGTTTTTTATCCGCGTTAGAAATAAATTTACAAATTAATTACACTATGTTATAAAAATATAATTTCAAATATTCTCATATCAAATTACGACGGAAATTGTCTAAAGTAACATACATTTTTTCAAAGAAATTAGACTTGTCGTTTAAACGTGATGTTCAATTAAAAACCTTTAAAAGTCGTATAACTGCGCCTTAACGTAATCAACAGGGTTTACAAGTATTATGCAGAGGCCTTCTTTTAAGTATTGAGATACCTGTAACAGAAGACCTCTTCCATAACTATATAAATGTTTACAGAGCCTGTTAAAATATAATTAAAAACAAATCACAAATATAAATTAAACTATGAATACTCGTAGATATATAATAATTGATATAATGAATTTTACGAAATAACAAGTCTAATTAATGTCAGATTCCATTTTCAAAGTTAAATGAGTGTGGAGTGCACGTGTGTGTGTTGTGAGTGTTAGAGAGAAGGGAAATTGAAAATTTTTGTATCAAATTACGTACGAGTAAAAAAAAAATAATAAAAGTTTTATTTGGAACATAGACAGTTGGCTCAATCACAGAGAAAACGAAGATAGCTACAAAAGTTTATAACTGTGTCGCAGCTATCAACGCCCATTTAAACAAGAAAACAATTGTTCCAGACTTAAACTATTACATTTGGGTAAACTATAGTAGAAAAGAGGGGGTGTGTGGGAGTGTGTGTGTGTGAGAGTTTGTGTAAGGGTGGGAGTGAGAGTGCATGGTAGGGTGTGTGTAAGTGAGTATTATGGTGTGCTTGTGTGGGGTGTGGGGGATGTATGTGTGTGTGAGTGAGGGTTTAGGTGTGCCAGTGTAGAGCTATTAAGTTTCCACAATTTTTTCAGTTGCGTCATATGACAATGAATTTAACCACTCAGTCAACTTCCTTCTCAAAAGACCACCAGGTAAATGGTAAATATTTAAGGTCTTATTTATGTTGTTGTAGAGCTTGGAGCTGATAAACCTGAAGTGTCTTCTCGCCACTGCTATTCCACAGGGTAGATTTTTGCATACTCTGTCAGTAAGGTGTGTAGTCAAAACATTTGTTATTTACATTATCTCCCAGTATATCTAAGGTGGGAAATTTTATTATAATAGTGTATATCTTATGTACACGGATGCAGAAGTAACTCAGTTTCTTCATAATTAAGAGTCTTCACATCAAATGCAGTCAAGGTCTTCTTGCATTCGTTTTTATCAAAAAACGATGTTGTGGATGACTGTTTATTACTCAATCACGCCAGAACGCCTGAACGGGTTTGGATGAAATTTGGCACAGAGATAGATTATAGTCTGGAATAGCACATAGGATACTTTTTATTCCAAGGGCAGGTTTTCTAGGGATTATTTTCTAGTTAAATACAAAAACTTACCTTTCTAGGAGTTCTTGTCACTTTATCACCACAAATTCTTATCACTTATGGTACACTGATATCACTAGTCTTCTATAAATTACACTTTCACGGATGCAATCACCAAATTATTCTTTAAAGGAAAATAATTTGGAGATAAAATAGTAAAAAAAACAGTTCTCTTTGGCCCAAGGGGTTTATAATCACTAGGAGATTTTTAATAGCCAAGTCGTCAAAAGTGATCTATTTTATTTTTTTCCTTTGGAAAGCCTATTTTTCCTTTAAAATAACCATGTTTGCTATCCAAAGAAAGGTGCTATTACATAGAAAAGAAAAGGTCAAATGAGCTAAAGAATAATCCTAGAGTAGATATCCAATAAATAAATGTACAAATAATAGGGTTAGATAACAACTAATCCATTTTTATTGCAGTATTATGAGGGGTAATAAATAAAGTACGATATCGATAAAATTAAAGATTATTCGTTAACATACAGATTTAGTTGTGACTTAAATTGTCGGCAAATCATAATTAATCACATATTTCGTGGTATTGAGACGTAATTATGATATTTTTCCTTTCTTTTTAACAATTGGAAATTTTATACAATGTTGCACGCGGTTTTGCGCGTGAAAAGTAACCAACCCGCACTACTGTCGTTTTGCTAAAGTGCCGTTATCTGAGGGATTTATATTTTTGATGTATGGTAAATCAGTTAAGGGTCGCGGGCGTGTTTAAGAGAGTCCCCTCTGCCCTTTTTTTGTGGTGTTGAGAAATCATCCAATGACTTCTCCAGCTCTGGGTTGAGCGGGAGGGCGTGTCAGACTTTCACTGACTAAAACCCAAACCTGTTCCTTCAGTTGCTAGAGTGCCCAGGGGCGCGGTAACTCTGTTTAAATTTTATCCGCGACTCCTGGGTAGGCCATCACCGTGGTCTTGGAATGCAAAAAGCAACTAAAGGAGCACGTGTAGGTTTTAGTAAGTAAGAGTCTGACATAAAGAGAGCAGTCATCTGATGATTTGCTATCAATCTGTCTAGCGTTTTTCCAACTATCTTGGGGTCGGCTTCCAGTCTAACCGAATGCAGCTGAATACCAGTATTTTACATGGAGTGCCTGCCTATCTGACCTCCACAACCCAGTTACTGGGTAATACGATACCCCTTGGTAAGACTGGTTGTCAGACTTTTGGGCTCCTGACGACCCGTAACGACTGTCAAAGATCCACGATTGACAGCCGGGGCCAATTGGTGATTTGCCATCATCTCAACAAAAAATAAAATGGTAATCAGCCAAAAATTTTCCATCAATCTGTCTAAGCAGTATTTTTCTGCTATATATCAATAGATCCCGAGATAAATGAATAAAATCATCGTTAACCTTTATAGTCCCGATGACAACCCGGGCTGTCACCGGGCTTCTTCGATAACCCAAGGTTAACGTTTGCTTGGAAAAAAAATTAACCTCTTAGGATCCGAAACTCAACTGATTTAGAAAACAAAAAAAAACCAGCCTCCCACCTCTTAAGATCCGCGGACAAACCCGGATTGTCGAAGAAGCCCGATGACAACCCGGGTTGTCATCGGGACTATAAGGGTTAAGTTTCCTAAGATTTTGATGTAATTCAACGCTGCTTTTTTGTGCGAAATTCAAAATGTAATTTTGTCAGATAACGGCATTATAGTTTGTAGACGGCAGCGCACTGGGACCGCGTTGATATTGCAGCCCATTGCCTCTCACAGAAAAGAGGCTTGTATCCCAGCAGTGCAAATTTACAGCCACTGTAGATTTTACTAATGCTTACTATCCAGTAGCTTCGTTCCTATGGCAGGGCAATTCTGTATCTAAGAATGAAAAAGTCTGAATTACCTACATACCAATGAATATAATAATCACGTCGTTCTGACAGACACCCTAAATCTATTTTTTATTAGAATTTCTATTTGTGAACACCCTGTATTTAAAAGGCTCTTCCGAGGCGTGATGTTTGTGTAAATTTGTTATTCTATTCTATTCTATTCTAAAAAATACGGCAAGTAAAATTGCTCAAGAGCATAATTGCTCAACCACAGCGCCAACAGTGCCTTCATACATGAAATAAAGCTACCAGGGAATCGACCCAAGGGACACCATCACTTTATCAATGGGTAAGTTTACACAAATAACCATTGTTATGTGTGTAAACTTACCCATTGATAACGACATGTACGGGTAAACTTACCCATTAATAACGACATGTTCGGGTAAAATCTTGGAATATGAATTTAGAGCCACTTCCTCTGATATTACGGGGTTGAATGTTTACGCGGTGATTCAGTTCCGATAACAGTGCATTTTTATGACAAGCATGACCAGAATCGACATCCACGATTAGCTCCAGATAAAGGAACTCTTCAATGCTCTACAGCACGGACACGAAATGTTGTGTACACATTTAATTGTGATAGCCGGTATAGAAGTTTGTTTAAAACAATCAATCTGGCCGCGCCTTTTCTCAACTATCTTGGGGTCAGCTTCCAGTCTAGCCGGATGCAGCTGAATACCAGTATTTTACATGGAACGACTGCCTATCTGACCTTCACAACCCAGTTACTGGGTAATACGATACCCCTTGGTAAGACTGGTTATCAACTTTCGGGCTTCTGACGACCCGTAACGATTGTCAAAGATCCACGATTGACAGCTGGGACCAACGGCTTAACGTGCTTTCAGAGCCACGGACGAGTCTCGGTACGTAAAGATGGTCACCCATCCATGGACCAACCCTGGAAAGCGTAGCTTAACCTGATGGATCGACCCGTGCGACTGTTTATTAAAAATTAAAAAAATCCCAACGCTTAAAATAAAAGCGAACAACACAAAAAACCGGCCAAGAGCGAGTTGGACTCGCGCGCAAAGGGTTCCGAACAAATCATATTTTTTTTCAGGTTTTTTTAAAACTTCCACCGTACAGGTTTCCATAAGTTAAGAACTACTTTTTGTATTTTTTTATTAATTTTAGGCCCTGTGGTTTCGAAGATACGGGGGGGGAATGTTCATTTTTCATCTATTTTCTTAAATAACTTCAAAATTATATATTTTAAAATTATGAAAAAAATAAATTTGAGACCCTCACAATGTGGCCTTTCATTTGATATGTCGCACGACACAGTTTGAAAATCTTTGATTTTTATTTTTCCGATTTTCACCCCAAAAGTGACCCCCATATTACAAATTCATTTATTTAGGGTACACGTCCGTGTTTGGGTTACAGATATTCATGTATGTACCAAATTTCAACTCTATCGGTCCAGCAGATTTAGAGCAAATTGGCTGTGACAGACGGACAGACGGACAGACACACGAGTGATCCTATAAGGGTTTCTTTTTTCATTCGGTCTTTCGGAACCCTAAAAACAACCTTGGAACGGCTGAACCGATTTTGATAAAACAAGTCTAAGAACTATCGCTAGAAAACCTGCTTTCAAATAAAAAAAACACATTCAAATCGGTTCACCCGTTTAAGAGCTACGAAGCCACAGACAGACACACACATTGCGGTCAAACTTATAACACCCCTCTTTTTGCGTCGAGAGTTACAAATGTTTTTTCGCCGACTTCAAAAAAAGGAGGAGGTTCTCAATTCGACTGTATTTTTTTTATGTGTGTTACTCGTACCTCATAGTTTTTTATTAGGTGAACCGATTTTGAAGATTTTTTTTATTTAAAAGCTGTTACTTCACATGTGGTCCCATTTTAATTTGGTGAAGATCTGGTGAAGTACTTCGAAAATTCACAATGGAACTTTTCAATAAATTATAGCAAACCTTCCAGAATTGCTGCAATCGCATGTCTGTATATTGTTTTCACCACTTCACAACATTATGTCACGCTGATACGCTCTGAAGGGTATACAGATTTGTACAGTTCACCCTGAAACACCCTAATTTCATCAACTATGTTCAAATTCCCTATTTTTGGGGCTACGTATCAATTCTCTACTTTACTATTACTTAATTTAGTTTTAGAATGGAGTACAACAACTAAAAAAAAGTGAAAAATAAAAAAAAAATCCAAAAAAAATACAACCTATTTCCATAAATAATACTAAATTACAAAAAAAACAACCGACTTTTTTTTTTGTTTGATATTAATTCAAGTTACACTTTTTACACGCACGTAAGAAGTTACACTTCTTTGGCGTAACAAGATAAATATCATCATCATCATCATCATCATCATCATCACTATTCATCGATAGATGGCAAAACAACCGACTTCCAAAAAAAAAATACACTAAAAATTAATAAATAACTTTAATTTCGGAAGTCGGTGTTTGTATTTTACTTCTTCGTTATTTGACACCGACTTCCGAAATTAAAGTTATTTATTAATTTTTAGTGTATTTTTTTTTGGAAGTCGGTTGTTTTTTTTTGTAAAAAAGTTTTTTATTTTTCACTTTTTAGTTATTATACCCCATAACCAAAAACCCCAATATAATGGAACGTGGAATTTAAACATTTAGAGAACACCAAAACGTCATCGAGGTACACGTATTTTCCGTTTTTGTTCAGTTTCTCAAAAAGCGCTAAAGCAATTTCGATAAAATTTATATGGGACCACCTCAGGAGTATATTCTTTCAGATGAACAAAGAATTTTGAAAATTGGTTCACAAGTGACTGAGAAATCGGGTAACATACATACAAAAAAAAAAAACTTACAGACGAATTGAGAACCTCCTCTTTTTAGAAGTCGGTTAAAAATGAATAATAGTCGGTGTCTAATAACGGAGAAACCAAAATAGAAACACCGACTTCCGAAATTAAAGTTATTTTGCATTTTTTTGTATTATTTACGGAAGTCGGTTGTATTTTTTTATGTAATAAGTTATTAACTATTAACTTATTACGAATATCCATACAAAACTGTCACACGGATGAATTGGGTTACCTATATGAATTGTGCGCAAGAAATAGGATTCATCTAAAGCGGTTTTAGATGCCCAGGGGCCTTGCCCTTGGGCACGCCGCAATTCCGGCGGTAAGGCCTCTCGTTGAGGAGTGGCTGGAGAGGTGCCACGGCGTCTTCACCGTCCGCCTGACGAAGGTCCTCACCGGACACGGATGTTTAGGCAGGTTCCTGTGTTGAAAAGGCGGGAGGAAACGCCCGGGTGCCACCACAGTGCGGATTGCCCAGAGGACACGGTGGACCATATGGTGGAGATGTGCTCCGCTTGGGTGGAGCACCGCCGTGTCCTCGTGGAGGCGATCGGCGGCAGCGACCATCTTGCGCCCGACCCTGATCCAGGCCATGGTACGGAGCGAGAGGGAATGGGAAGCAGTTGCCTCCTTCTGCGTCGCAGTAATGCTCGCGAAGGAGGAAGCGGACGGTGAGGGAGACTCAACAGAGTCGCCCTCACCCGTTGTCCTCATGCCCCCAGCAGCAGCCGCCGCAGGAGACACCCTGGGCGTCGGGGTTCGTGAGACGATCTCTGGCCACCGTAGGCGCGGGCCTGCGGACGGCGAGTAGTGGGTAGCTCGCCGTCCGATTAGGACCAGGCCCGAGAGTCGACGGCGCGTGGTGTTCCACGCGCCTAAAGAGATGTCAGCAATGCATGACGGGGTACGTCATGGCCGATGCCTGCCCGCAGGGCACTCAAGCAACTGAAGGAACAGGAGTGGGTTTTAGTCATTTAACGTCTGACACGCCCACGGAGAAGTCATTGAATGATATCCAACCCCACAAGAAAAAAAAAAGACGTGTGGCACTCGGAGACTGCCGCGGTAAAGCTATTGCATAGCATTTTTATCAACTTATGCAATTATAATTATTTATTTATTTTATTTATGCAGTATTTTTTTCCTTTGTTTTTTTTTTGTTTGATATTAATTCAAGTTACACTTTTTACACGCACGTAAGAAGTTACACTTCTTTGGCGTAACAAGATAAATATCATCATCATCATCATCATCATCATCATCACTATTCATCGATAGATGGCAAAACTAAAAAGTATCACCGCTGTGCCGGTCGGAGTGAGGGGTGTTAGGTTATTTTCGTTACGGAATTTCTGGATTCGGTCTCCACGCTCAAGGCCCGCGATACAAGCTATGCAATAGCTTAAAAAAACTTTTTTACAAAAAAATAGAACCGACTTCCAAAAAAGTGCAAAATAACTTTAATTTCGGAAGTCGGTGTTCCTGATTTGTTTTGTGTCTGCGTTTTTTGACACCGACTTCCGAAATTAAAGTTATTTTGTACTTTTTTTGGAAGTCGGTTCTATTTTTTTGTAAAAAAGTTTTTTATTTTTCCCTTTTTAGTTGTTTTCCCATTAAACTGTGTTAACAATTCAACATACGATAGCAGCAATCGCGGTTGATTTGCTGTCAATTTTTGAAGAGTTCCGTTGTCTGTCTCCGAAACCCATCATCAGATCTTTTTGAAATTTAAATGGGACCATTTCGGAATAAACCCCTTTCGAACAAAAAAAGAATTTTGCAAATCCGTCAATATATGACGGAGTTATGCCCGAACATACATAAAAAAAAAAAAAAAAATACAAACATCCGAATTGATAACCTCCTCCTTTTTCGAAGTCGGTTAAAAAGGGGCCCTGCCCTACCTTTGACGGTTAGACCAATAAGGCAATACTGTAACTCGCAAGCAGATGTTAGCTTACCCGCTATGCATTATGACTAATCGGTTAAATCTAAATAATCTTTACCGGAATCGGAATTTCTTTCTCATAACACGCATTACGTCATATGATAAAAGTACGAAGACTAAGATTAGATTTTGACGAATGGAAATCTCTTCTTTGAATCATTAAGTCAAGTGTAGCCAGGTGATCGATAATATTTTCCTCTTGGATTAGTGGGCACAAGCACCATTACTGAGCATGAGGTCCTAGGTTTGGTACCCAGAGGCTCTAGGAGACAAAGTCATTCAGTCAGCGACAGCGATTGTCGAGAAGATTCCTGGGCACACAAATAATAATTCTATTATATTAGACACGTTTTTTTTTTTGCTTTTCTAAATTAATACATAAATGTAAAATACATTTAAGTAATGTCAATATAATAGTTTTAGCAACCAGAAGGGAAAAACAAATAAAAAAATACAACTTCAATCAACCTAAATCTAATTTATTTCAAAATAGACTTAATTTAACAATAATTCAATGAATCATCAGAACTCGAGCAATCACAAACAACCGTTAATATTCAAAATAAGAAGCAATAAAAATAAAACACACTATAGTAAAATATGGAACGAACTTACTGTAAAATAGCGTAGGTACCGACAACCTTACCGTTTGATGACTCAGCAGCAAAAATGGACGATACTCGATCGAGCGCTCGCTTTTATAGGAATTGGTCGGTACCACCACTACTCACAATAAGTTCTGCTAACACGGCCTCTCCTGATCGTGCGCCGTCCTCGGCTGCACCTGGGGCTTCTTCAGTACTGACAGGTACGGCGAGGGTTTGATTGCCGTTTTTGTCCGACTTGGTCCCGTCTATTCCGTGGTCTCGTCCGTACTCGAGGCACCAGTGGAACAAGCAGAAGCACCTGTAGGCTCTCCAACATTGTCAGGGTCGTCGTCATTGCAATCTGTGTGAGAAACAAATGGTGAATTATACGTGACGACATACACATTTGCCTATTCTGTCATTCATCACGCATACAAGGCCCTCATACAAAGATACGCTTTCACAACCCAAATTAAAGCACTTCGCTTTCAGGAGTATGCATACATCCTCATACATCAAGTCTCACTCATACTCATACTTGAACTTGTACAAGTTCACCAGGACTGCGCCTGCCAGGACAGCGCCTGATGCGTGTTCAGAGAACACGACTTCCGGGACAACACCCGATGCGCATACACGGTACGCGTCTTCCGGGACAACACCCGCTGCGCATACACAGTACGCGTCTTCCGGGACAACACCCGCTGCGCATACATAGTACGCGTCTTCCAGGACAACACCCGCTGCGCATACACGGTACGCGTCTTCCGGGACAACACCCGCTGCGCATACACAGTACGCGTCTTCCGGGACAACACCCGCTGCGCATACATAGTACGCGTCTTCCAGGACAACACCCGCTGCGCATACACGGTACGCGTCTTCCGGGACAACACCCGCTGCGCATACACAGTACGCGTCTTCCGGGACAACACCCGCTGCGCATACATAGTACGCGTCTTCCAGGACAACACCCTCTGCGCATACATAGTACGCGTCTTCCAGGACAACACCCGCTGCGCATACACGGTACGCGTCTTCCGGGACAACACCCGCTGCGCATACACAGTACGCGTCTTCCGGGACAACACCCGCTGCGCATACATAGTACGCGTCTTCCAGGACAACACCCGCTGCGCATACACGGTACGCGTCTTCCGGGACAACACCCGCTGCGCATACACAGTACGCGTCTTCCGGGACAACACCCGCTGCGCATACATAGTACGCGTCTTCCAGGACAACACCCTCTGCGCATACATAGTACGCGTCTTCCAGGACAACACCCGCTGCGCATACATAGTACGCGTCTTCCGGGACAACACCCGCTGCGCATACATAGTACGCGTCTTCCAGGACAACACCCGCTGCGCATACATAGTACGCGTCTTCCAGGACAACACCCGCTGCGCATACATAGTACGCGTCTTCCGGGACAACACCCGCTGCGCATACATAGTACGCGTCTTCCAGGACAACACCCGCTGCGCATACATAGTACGCGTCTTCCAGGACAACACCCGCTGCGCATACATAGTACGCGTCTTCCAGGACAACACCCGCTGCGCATACATAGTACGCGTCTTCCAAAACCAGACACTCCGGGACGCTAGCATTGGGAGCGTGCTGAGTCTGGGCTGCACCAGCCTCCTGTTCCAACCAGTAAGGCAAGCCCCTGCCTCACATTCTCACGCACGCATACACAATACACGTGCTACTAGAACATAAAAAAAAACACAAATGAAACTGTTCGGTTGAAACTTACTTTCAAAATATGCAGCACAACTCTCAGGACACCACTCGCCTTTCCAGGGTACCATGTACTGAGCTGCAGCCTGAGTTGTCTTGCCTCTGGCTCCACTTAACAATTTTAGCTCATAACGATCACTTGGTAACACTTTAGTTACGCGGTATGGGCCCCTCATGCCAGGGTCGAGCTTCCCAGCGGACTGAGAATACTTTATTACGAACACCTGATCGTTAACCTGGAAAACTCTTGGCGGATGTCTTTGACGATTTACCCGACCGTCCACATGCACTTGCATAAGTACAGCACCATATCCTGCACTACTGGCGGCAGTGTGCAGCTCTGTAGGAAGCTTCGGGTCAAAAATCGCAAGTATGGGTTCGCTAGTTAATCGTTTTATAAGATCTTGCCGGACTTGATCTTGATCAGGCCCCCATTCAAATTTTACGTCTTTTTTGTGAGACGCGAGATACATGCGGTTTTTGTCGCGTAATCTTCGATATAACGCCGAAAATAACCGGCAAGGCCCAAGAATTGGCGTACTTGTCTGACATTACTAGGGATAGGTGTGTTAACTAGTGCCTCGATTTTGTGCGGACTCGGCCTAACCTGACCGTGACTAATAACACGACCCAGATACTCTACTTTAGTGGTAAGAATAATCTTTTTATGCAATAGATCCTGACATATCTCGCGAACCTTAAGTTTCTCTTGGTACGACAAACGATATGGATGGTATGCCACAGGTACGTCAATAGTCAGTTTGATGTGCATTTTTCCAGTGTTCACCGTAGTGGTGGCGGTCCGGGATATTAATACGGAGAGAATTCATCTATCACACCCATCAACTTAACAAGTTCCGCACCTTTTAGAGGCGTATTTATTTTGTCAGGTTCATTAACACTCACAGTATTTACTTTTAGGACAATATCCGGTGTACGAGTCAGGTACTGTCCATGTTTTGTACGAATAAACGTGACGCCATCGCGATTTAGTACGTCAGTCCCTATGATAATAGGCGTATTCATACACGACGTGGGTACTATGAAAAAATCTACTTCAAGTGCAATGTTACTAAACTCGACAGTTAAAGTGATGTACCTACTCGTGAGCAACAATCTCTTTATCGCTTATTCCTTTCAAAGAACATTTGATTTGTTTACGCGGACCGGAGAAGTAACTTACTACCGCTGCTGATATCAACGATACATTGAGTGCACCACTATCTATAAGAATATCAACCGGTATACCCTGTATCACGGCTGTACTTATATCGTTGTTATCCTACGCTGATTGTTATTGTTACTTACTCAGTCCGAGCCTTAGCGAAACAGTCACTCTCTTTATGCCCTATCTTCTTACAGAAAGAACAGGTAGGTTTAACATTATTACTACTACCGTCTTTATCATTAACATTACGATTCTTGGGGCACTTATCTTTATAATGCCCTGTTTGACCGCAGTGAAAACATTTGTTATCAGATCTACTAGGACCGTTAGAATTACGCCTTTTAGTCGTATTACCAGATGACGCAGATTTATCTAGGTTACGAATATAAAATTTAGGAATAGGTTTTACATAAGTAGCTAAAAAGGAAACTAAGTTTTCTGACGTTAGGTCAGCATTGATAGCTGCTGCGCGTACCTGTACATCACTGATACCGTGAACCACTATTTGAACCATAAGCTCTTCGCTTAACCCTTTTACTAAACGTAATTTTAATAACGAACGACGAGCATACTCTGCGTATGACGAAAACTTGTCGGACGTGGTATTTATGACCTCATGAAGAGTTAGGGCATAATTAATCTTTCGCGGACACAACGACTTGAATTCTTTCACGAAATTAGACCATGAACGATCATTTGTAGCCCACTCGTTTAGCCAGGTCTTTGCGTCACCTTTCAAACAATGAGCCACACGCGAGAAACACTCGAGATCATCCCAATGGTTCACATGCCTAGCCCTGTCCACTTCGTTACACCACACCTCAAAATTGTTTATAGCTGGATCAAAATTTGAAACGTAATAGTTGCTAGACTTGTTTTTTGTTAATACCCCCAATGCTTCAACAAGCGCTTGGGTAGTAGAAACATTATTTTTATCTAACGGAGGTGTACTGTCACGAATTGACGCCGTAACACGCGATCCACTAGCGGTGTTCTCCTCAGTAGCAGTCAATCGCGACATAATAGTGCCCAACACATTTTTCACAGAAGCATCATGAGGGTAGGATCGAGATTCACTAAGACGATGATGTGTACGTGACCTAGATCTTTCTCGCGAACTATGATCACCATAACGTGAGCGGTTGCGAAGTGATCGTGAACGACTTATGTCATTACGTGAACGCGAGCGAGTCCCGTCACGACGCGAATGCGAACAATTTCTACTATGGTGTGACCGTGAACGAGTTCTACCGCGGCGCGAACGTGTTCCATCGTGAGGCGATCGTGAACCATGCCTATGGTCTTGTCGAGATTCACTGCGACGGCTACGCCTAGCGAGGCGGCGTCCTAACTAGCTCTTCACGTGGCATTCTTATTTGAAACCAACGGCTGTTTGTATAAGTATCAAGGCTAATAATTGTGAGAAAATAAGTTGAATCCCACTTCTGATTTTAGCAACCAGAAGGGAAAAACAAATAAAAAAATACAACTTCAATCAACCTAAAACTAATTTATTTCAAAATAGACTTAATTTAACAATAATTCAATGAATCATCAGAACTCGAGCAATCACAAACAACCGTTAATATTCAAAATAAGAAGCAATAAAAATAAAACACACTATAGTAAAATATGGAACGAACTTACTGTAAAATAGCGTAGGTACCGACAACCTTACCGTTTGATGACTCAGCAGCAAAAATGGACGATACTCGATCGAGCGCTCGCTTTTATAGGAATTGGTCGGTACCACCACTACTCACAATAAGTTCTGCTAACAATAGTATTTTCTTTTTCTGAAGTCGGTTGTTCTTTTTGTAAAAAAAAAAGTGTGTGTACTTATGTACGCACGTAAGAAGATATACTTCTTTGGCGTAACAAGATAAAAAACCAAACTGTCACAAAGTTTACTAAAGGAAAACAATCATTCTTCATGAACCGCAGACCATAGCTAACTTCAGGGTGTCGGTTCTAGCTAACTTCAACCTGTGAATTTTGTGTGACGATGCGCGCGCACCTTAAAATTTCACTCTCATAATTTTTTCATAACGCGCCCAAAGAAGTATAACTTCAAAAGTTTTTAGTTGATTTTAATTACAGTCGGGTTTTTTAAAAATATTCAACTTTATTTTATGACAGTCACTATCGCCATGCTTTTGCTGATACAATGACATACTCGTACTTGTCTAAAGCCTTAGGTCAGCCACAAGTTCGATCTCCATAACGACTCAGCGATACTGGGTTTTGCCCATAGATCTAATTTTTTAACCGACTTTCGAAAAAGGAGGAGGTTCTATGTTCGAGTGTACGTATGTTTTCTTTTTTTTTTTTTTTTTTTTTTTATGTATGTCCGCCGATTTCTCCGTCGGTTGTGGACCGATTTTCAAAATTCTTTTTTTATCCGAAAGGATATACTCCGGAGGTGGTCCCATATAAATTTTATCGAAATTGCTTAAGCGCTTTTTGAGAAACTGAACAAAACCGAAAAATACGTTTACGTCGCTGACGTTTTGGTGTACTCCAAATGTTTAAATTCCACGTTCCATGTTATTGGGGTTTTTAGTTGTGGGGTATAACAACTAAAAACTGAAAAATAAAAAACTTTTTAACCGACTTCGAAAAAGGAGGAGGTTATCAATTCGGATGTTTGTTCAACCGCGATTGCTGCTATCGTACTATGTCTATGAATTTTATTGTTAACACAGTTTAATGGGGAGCCACAACTAAAAAGTGAAAAATAAAAAACTTTTTTACAAAAAAATAGAACCGACTTCCAAAAAAAGTGCAAAATAACTTTAATTTCGGAAGTCGGTGTTCCTGTTTTGTGTCTTTGTTTTTTGACTTTAATTTCGGAAGTCGGTGTTCCTGTTTTGTGTCTTTGTTTTTTGACACCGACTTCCGAAATTAAAGTTATTTTGCACTTTTTTTGGAAGTCGGTTCTATTTTTTTGTAAAAAAGTTTTTTTTTACAAAAATAAACAACCGACTTTCAAAAAAATACACTAAAAATTAAAAAATAACTTATTTCGAAAGTCGGTGTCAAATAACGACGAATTAAATTACAAACACCGACTTCCGAAATAAAAGTTATTTTTTAATTTTTAGTGTATTTTTTTGAAAGTCGGTTGTTTTTTTTTGTAAAAAAGTTTTTTAACACATCTAAATCAGCTTCACTTGTAACTTACTAAAAGAAGAAAGAAAAAGAAAGAAAAAGTATTTACTATGTAAACAAGTCGTAGAAGTTAAATTTAACCCATTGCCTGGTTTCCGATTAAGCTGATATATTGCGCTCATGTTTAGTTTGGATGACAATTCATGGTTATCTTTATTCTAAATCCGAATAAAAGGTAGGTACAAAAAATATAATAATATATGCGGTCGAATTGAGAACCTCCTCCTTTTTTTTCGTCGGTTAAAAAGAGCTTAAGTTGTCTGCAATGACCAATTTTTTTTTTGGCGGGGTGGGAAGTCATCCAATGACATCTCAGGGAGGGGCGTATCGGACTCTTACTGACTAAAACCCAGCCCTGTTCCTTCCCTGCCCGAGTGCCCAGGGGTGCGGTAACTCTGTTAAGAATTTATTCGCTACCCCTAAGTTAATGATCCCGCTAGTCGTACGGGATAACTAGTAGGTGTCCAATAACATGGGTCGCGGGAGTGTTAAAAAGAGTCACCGCGACCCTGTAACTTAAAAGGCATCTGAATGAACACGCGTGGGTTTTAGTCCGTAAGAGTCTGAGGGCCGTTTTCACCAATGAAACTAATCGCGATTAGTTCAAACTAAACTCAGTTCATGCGTTCAATCGAGATTAGTTTCATTTTGCGTTTCACCACTACAAAATAAACTAGTTTAACCTTTTTTTATGGTTACAGGCACGCGTTTGACCACCATCTCACCAGATGGTAAGCGATGATGTGGTCGAAGATGGAGCACGCTTGTCTAGAAGTAACCTATTCACTCTTGACTTAAAGATTCCCAGGTTGTAGGCATCAGGAAAGCTTAACTAAGTTTAAATTCTAAACGCCCAGTTTTCGATGAAACACAAAATGAAGCTCTAATGTCAATTAAACGCATGGAATGAGTTTAGTTTAAACTAATCGCGATTAGTTTCATTGGTGAAATCGGCCCTGAGACTCCACACCTCTCGCTCCGCCCAGAGCGGGGGAACTCACCTGATGAATTCTAACCTACAAAAAAAAGGTGTCCAATAGGTATATTTCTGCCTATCCCCTTCAAGTTTCAAGCGCAATGTTTTCTTTATTGTCCTCTAGTTTTGGCGCCACATTCTCCGAAGTCTGACGCGAACTCTTGATAAATCATATCAGCTTAGTGCAAGTACGAGTGATAAGGTTATTACGTAAACTCATTTTAAAAGAATGCACACGTTTAGCGCCACTCATTAGTACTAACATGTGTGGAAAAACGCGACTCGGTTCGCGATACCATAATCTAGCCTTTTCCTAAATAGTAGGAGATACGGTACGCGCGCGTACGGATCGCGTACTAGAAATATATTCCTTCATCTGTTATTTGAAGATTATCAAAGTTTACATGTTAGAGAATATGTACATTAATAAATTGCAGATGGTTTGTCAATCTAAATCCGGGGTCTTCATTGACAAGCATGAGTCGAGAGAATAGTACGCCAAGAATTGAAAAAATATAGGTTGCCTAACTTTCTTTCTGTGCAACTATGAAGTTACCAGTTACAAAGAGGTCATCACCATCCTCATTCCAAAGACGTCGACTGCTGGACATAGCCCGCTCAAGTGTCGCCACAACGATCGGTCCTGTGCGTCTCGCATCCATCGGCTACTCGCGACCCTCACCAGGTCATCGGTCCACCTTGTAGGAGGCCTTCCAACGCTGCGCCTTTCGGTACGCGGTCGCCACTCCAGAAGTTTTCGGCACAATCTGTTCTGCGAGCAATGTGCCCTGCTCACTGCCACTTCAGTTTGGCGATTCTTCAGGCTATGTCGATAACCTTAGCTCTCTTGCGGATATCATCATTCCGGATTCGATCACGCAAGGAAACTCCGAGCATTACCCTCTCCATTGTGCCCTTTGGGTGACTTCAAGCCTTCTGATGAAGCCCATTGTGAGCGACTACATTTGGTTCCATAAGTCATCACTGGAAACACGTAGGTAGGTACTGGTAATGGATTTTCGTCTTGAGATACTGTGGTATGTGAGACGAGGAGATACCACGGTTCCTACCCCACTTCCCAAACGCCCTCCGCCCAGCCGAGTCGGTTTCGACGGTTGACCTCTTTCTCTAAGTTAGTCTTACCTAACTGGACCGTTTGTCCCAGGTACACGTACTCGTCTACAACTTCGAGTGAAGAGTCACCGATCTTGATAGGAGTGGGTGCTACATGGGTACTTACCATGACCTTGGTTTTGTCCATATTCAGTTTAAGACCCACTCTTTCAGAAGCTCTACTTAGGTCATCGAGCAAAGAGGATAACAGGCGTACCTACCTAATTAATTTACCCTCATCAGTTATTTATTTGTTTGTATTAAATGAAAGTTTATATTTTATTCCCAATGGATGCCTTGTCTAGTTATTACTTAACAATATAGGCCCCGAATTTAGCTAGGCAATCCATGTGCAATTTATTAATATATACATATTCTCTAAAATATATTGTCATCTTCAAATAACAGACGAGGGAATATATTTCTACAATCGTATAAAAAAAAAACCACCAAAATATGTTGGGTCAACTTCCAGTCTAACCGGATGCAGCTGAATACCAGTATTTTACATGGAGCGACTGCAATAGAATCGGTGACCGACAGCCCGCAGAATCACCAAACTGAAGTGGCAGTGGGGCACATTGCTCGCAGAACAAATGGTCGATGGGGCAGAAAAGTTCTGGACTGGCAATCGCGTACTGGAAGACGGAGCGTTGGAAGGCCTCCCACAAGGTGGACCGATGACCTGGTGAGGGTCGCGGGTAGCCGATGGATGCGAGACGCACAGGATCAGTCGTTGTGGCGACATTTGGGGGAGGCCATGTTCAGCAGTGGATGTATTTCGGCTGAAATGATGATGATGACACGGAGCGACTGCCTATCTGACCTCCACAACTCATGTAAGGTTACTAGGTAGCAGCAACCCTTAGTAAGACTGTTTGTCCAGCTTTCAAGGTTACTTCCCATAACGACTGTCAAAGGCCAGAGATCGTCCTTCATGATATGAAAATTAATATCAGGTCAAGAATGTGACCATGATGTCATCATCATAGTCACATTCTTGACCAGATACCAATTTATTTGAGTTGAGCGCTATGTATTTCTTTTTCCATACTTGTCTGTTAGTCTTCATATCAGTTGTCAAGTCGAGTAGGATCCATTGTTTTATGACAAACTAGCTTCTACCAGTGACTTCGCCGGCGTGGAACTATTAGATACTTCCCCCACTATGAATTGTAGCCTATGTGCTTTTCCAGAATACTATCTCTGTGCCAAATTTCTTCCATATCCATTTAGCCGTTCTGGCGTGATTGAATAACAAACATTTATCCTGCTGCGCCCCGCCGGTTTCACCCGTGACCACGGCGTAGACCGGGATAAAAAGTACCTAGTCGATGTGTAATAACAGCCTATGTATAATTCAGGGTATAAGCTATCTACATACCAAATAAAATCCGAAAAACTTGAACGTGAAGAACTACCTATACAAAACACACACTGACACACTATCACCTTTATAATATTATAGTGTGATTAGCTTCTGCCAGCGGCTTAGTACCTACTGCTCGCAATATAAATTATAGCTATTCCAGACTATAATCTATCTCTGAGCCAGATTTCATTCAGATCCGTTCAGCAGTTCTAGTGTGATTGAGTAACAAACATTCATACATCTAAACTTTCGTATTTTTAATATTAGTGGATTACAGTAGGATTAAATAAAACACATTTTATACATTTTTCTAAACGTATATTTATTAGAAACATAGCAACAATACCCTTATTTACTCTACAGTAATTACAAATGGCGGTGGACCACCTGCAGGGCCGTCTGAAGCAGTCAGGGTGCGTGGGAGCAATTAAGGTGCGTGGGCGCTATGAGGGAGTATGGGAGCAATTAAGGTGCGTGGGCGCTATGAGGGAGTATGGGAGCAATTAAGGTGCGTGGGCGCTATGAGGGAGTATGGGAGCAATTAAGGTGCGTGGGCGCTATGAGGGAGTATGGGAGCAATTAAGGTGCGTGGGCGCTATGAGGGAGTATGGGAGCAATTAAGGTGCGTGGGCGCTATGAGGGAGTATGGGAGCAATTAAGGTGCGTGGGCGCTATGAGGGAGTATGGGAGTAATTAAGGTGCGTGGGCGCTATGAGGGAGTATGGGAGCAATTAAGGTGCGTGGGCGCTATGAGGGAGTATGGGAGCAATTAAGGTGCGTGGGCGCTATGAGGGAGTATGGGAGCAATTAAGGTGCGTGGGCGCTATGAGGGAGTATGGGAGCAATTAAGGTGCGTGGGCGCTATGAGGGAGTATGGGAGCAATTAAGGTGCGTGGGCGCTATGAGGGAGTATGGGAGCAATTAAGGTGCGTGGGCGCTATGAGGGAGTATGGGAGCAATTAAGGTGCGTGGGCGCTATGAGGGAGTATGGGAGCAATTAAGGTGCGTGGGCGCTATGAGGGAGTATGGGAGCAATTAAGGTGCGTGGGCGCT
The DNA here is from genome assembly GCA_951329385.1 of Polia nebulosa. Taxonomy (NCBI): domain Eukaryota; kingdom Metazoa; phylum Arthropoda; class Insecta; order Lepidoptera; family Noctuidae; genus Polia; species Polia nebulosa. Next base: position 4,003,867 of record OX589614.1, on the reverse strand, counting down.
ATGAGGGAGTGTGGGAGCAATTAAGGTGCATGGGAACCATTACCGTTCTTACCATTACTCTTTCTCTTAATTTACGATAATCGTTACTCCACGCTAGGAATTAGGGTGCATAGGAACAACTAGAGTGCAAGGGAGCAATCAGGACGCATAGGAATAACTTGAACTCATGGGAGCAATTAGGGAACATCGGAGCAATTAAGGAGCATGAGAGCAATAAGGGAACATGGAAGCAATAAGGGAACATGGAAGCAATTAGGGAGCATCGGAGCAATTAGGGGAGCATGGGGCAACTTGGTTGCTTGAGAGCAACCTCTATGCCAAACGCAGGCATACTAAACCACACAGTGCCCATTCACTCGGGTGTTGGGGTACAAAAGCGTTGTTTGGGGTTAACTAGAAGCCATGGGGTCAAATCGGATGAACTGGAACAACTCGAGTACAAGGAAATGAGGGTAAAGTTTAGGAATTGCACGCATTATCATATCAATCTAGAACGATTCTGATTTCTAAACAAACATATTTAGGTATTTATCACGCTACAAAATTTTGTGTGGAATGTGAATTTTATTGTGTCGATGGCAAAAAAAAAAACAGGTTTTTTCCAAAGAAAGTACTATGCGCTTACAATATACCGTAAGACGGCCCTGTCTTTTTCAATTTCTTTTCTAATATCGCACTAGGCAAGCTGTGGGCTATTGTAACGTATCGACTGCCTTGTGCGTTTCATGCATTTGGTTTTAAATTATAAAGCGAGAATTTCTTACACTAATATTTACCATCTCAGTTTTTCAACTGGGTTATAGTTGAAAACTTGGGCTCCTTATTTGAATGATGATTTCGAGATAATCCAATTTTTGAATATGTAGAATACAAGATAAAGTGCCTCGGAAAGCACGTTAAGCCGTTGGTCCCGGCTGTCAATCGTGGATCTTTGACAGTCGTTCGTTGTATCGTTTGACGGGTCGTCGGAAGCCCGTAAATCTGACAACCAGTCTTACCAAGGGGTATCGTATTACCCAGTAACTGGGTTGTGGGGGTCAGATAGGCAGTCGCTCCATGTTAAATACTGGTATTCAGCTGCATCTGGTTAGACTGGAAGCCGACCCCAAGATAGTTGGGAAGAGGCGCGGGCAAATTGAATCATATTATTTTCTTACGGAATTGTATATGACTTTTTTGAAGAAAATTGTTGTTTTTCATGGGCAGATGTAATATTTAAAATATGGCCACTCATTTCTGTTGCATCCTGAGTATATCGGTGAGCTTATCAAAGATTTCTATAAAACCACACCAAATATCCCGTCCCAAAATTGAACAAATAGTTGAAGAAATTCCCGCTTAAGGTCACATAATGAGATCATATTTATTATAATTGCGCTACATATCAACAGGGGTACAGGCAGTAACCATTTACATGAGTTGTATTCCATTGCATTGGTAAATTAAAATTATTTGTACTAAATTATTTATTAAATTTGGTTAAAATTATATTTATTAAATATTATGTAAAATAACCATTGAAACCCTCTTATTAATAATACTTATAAACATAGCTTCTACCCTAAGGGGGTAGGTCAACTGTGTGTCACCAAAATATAGAAAAGATTCTAAAAAAGGAAAATAATAATATGTATTTGGTAACTTTATTGCTTAAAAATCATACATTTGCCAAGAACGATTATATATCATGCCTAGGGGTAGCGGATAAATTCTTAACATGAGTTACCGCACCCCTGGGCACTCAGGCAGGGAAGGAACAGGGGTGGGTTTTAGTCAGTAAGAGACTGACACGCCCTCCTGCTCCACCCAGAGCGGGAGATGACATTGGATGATTACCCAACCAACAAAAAAATAAAAGAAAAAAAGAAGCATGATTATAAATGGCACTATTTATTTTGTATTTAAATGACCTCCCCATTACTGCCTGGCTAATATTTTGACCAGCTATTTTATTTAGTTCGTGTCAATTCTAAAGAACAGCTGTGATCATTATGGCCCATTTGCACATCAAACCTCTAAACGCATTTAAAACATTTAGAGTGAAATCCCAGAGCCGCCAAACCTTATTTATTTTTAGATTAACGAAATTTGTAGGATTTAGTAGTTACTTCGAACGTACGCTAGCTTAGGCCGTCGGCCAATTTACCGGTATTAGGTGCTAAAGGTACGTATCAAAATTTTCTCGCTGTTTTTTTGTCTGTTTTACAGAATATTCTAAATAATTAATTTTAATAATATTTTAACACCTAATTTAGTTATTATAATATTTTAAGAGCTGGTTGCCATCTCGATGGAGATTCTATTCACAAGGCCGAAATTTGGAGAGTAAACATTGTTTATTTAATAGGTGTAATAACGATACTGAAAATAAGGTATGATTTGAGGGGTTGCTAAACGCCCTCTTTGGTTTTTCAAAAGGAAATAAAAGGTAAACAAAAAAAAAACAACGGGTTGCACTCCGGGAGTGCGGGCAGAAGTGAAAACATTAACGTTGTGCATTTTTGAATATTTTGGAATCGTCTCGAATTTTCGACCAGGTCACGTGTCCTGACGCGAGTTTAACATTTAATTCCCATCCCAAGAAAAGTGCTCAACGCCGCTAAAAAAATTTGGCCGTCAGCCCAAGCTACCAGGTACACGTGTACGTTTAAAGTACATACTAACACTACTCAACCCCACACATTTTATTAATTAGAAAATAAGTAGTCTGGCGGCTCTAGGATCTTGGACTACTATTTTAGCGTTAAATGCGTTTAATGGTTCGTGGTGCAAATGGGCTCTCATAAAGACATTATTATGTCCCTTAATAAGTGGAGGACATGGTTAGTTAAAGTAGACTATAATTTGAACATTTACTAACAAATCGTTACATAGCCGTTTTTGTTTCTAACAAACTTAAGGTTTTTACATGAACACAATACAATTTGCTTACCTAAATTATATTTTTTATGATAATAATATAAATTTTCATCAAAATATACAAATAAATATATAACAATTGTTTTTTTAGAAACTGTAAAGTTATTTAATAGTTTCGCAAAATGAATGTGACAAAATGTGTTAATTAATTACGTGAGGCGTTTAGGTGTGGGGGAGGGGATCGAGCCGAATCACACCAAATCTCACGTGGAAGGGAGCGGGTCTTGGCAAGTATCACGTAACTTTTCCTCAAGAAACAGTGTTAAATCCGAGATAACTGGATTAAATTTAGTAAAACTTAAGTAGTCCTAAATAAAATAATTAAGCAAATTATGTTTTTTAAGCAAGCATAGATTAACGTATTGACACGAAAAAATATGCATTTAAACATTCTCATGTGAGATTAGGGCAGGGTGGAGACGGTTGAGCCAAATCTCACGACATCTCACTGCGGGGCAGAGGGAGTCAAAAAATCGCCAAAATCCCCACACGTAATTAATTGACGCCCCCGAGCTACTGTGATTGTTTGAATAAATTTCAAACATCTATTCTTGACTTGACTTGCGTTTAATTTTTGTCGCGTCAATAATTTAGTTCCAGACACCGGTTGTTAGTTAATTATACACCCAAATTACTTCATATTATAAAACAGTCCCCCATCGCATCTGTCTGTCTGTTTGCGATAAACTCAAAAACTACAGAAATGATTTTCATGCTGTTTTCACCAATAGACAGACTGATTCATGAGAAAGATTTAAGTATATAATTTGTAGCCGTGCAAAGCTGGGAACGGTCGCTAGTTTGTTGATAAAATAGATTTATTATCAAGTGACGTCTCTCAATTTATATAATTTTGTCCACACTTTTCAGTTTCTAAAAAACAATTGAGTAAAATACTGATATTTTATCACCTAATCGCAATCACAAATCACACATTATAATACTAATATTTTGTACATAACAATATCAAATTAAACACCGCTATACATAGACATAAAATAACGCTAAGTTTAAGCCAAGTATATTTTTAAATTAACATAAAGGTAACGAGATACCGGATAGTTTAAAATTAGTTTTTTAGGGTGTTTTTTCACTAGGGTGGTAGAAAAGGGGGGGGGGGGGCGGAGAGGTCTGAACAGGGCGAACAGCACCACGAGCCGTCGGCCTCCACCTCAGCAGACGTCGAGCTCGGCCGCTGCGAACAAGTCGCGGGCACCTGCGACACGCCAATAGCTCAGGTACAACATGCTGGTAGAATATCTCATTTTTATGATTGTTGGCTCAACATAACATCAAATTCTGTAATTTTAAATTGGATACGTAATGGTTTTCCTATACCGTTTGATTCTAACGTGACTCAAATCCATATACCTAACATTTCAATGGGAGCGACTGAAAAGTCGACATGTTTATAGCTATACAAAATAGTTATTTATGATACTAGTGCGGTAAGTTGGTTTTTACAAATGAGTAGACGAATGTAAGCCCGAGACGTAGTCGAGGGCTTACCATAGTCACGAGTTTGTAAATACCAATCCGCACGTGTGTCATACAACGTTTTTCAACACATTTGCGAGAAAACAGTACCTACTAGGCAATGAAACAAACTTTTGTTTTTGATATGAATCATCTATTGGCGCGGCTTGGCAGTAAAACCGACTCGAATGTCGTGACAAAAAACGGCATGACGCCGTCGTGCCCCCACTACGCCACCGCTCTCGACCCCCTACTCCCTTAAACATCTATGCGAAAAAAAGGAACACAACAACAACCAACAACAACAACACCAATAACAACAACAACCAACAACAACCAGCAACAACAACCAACAACAACACTACCAATAACAACAACAACAACCAACAACAACCGGCAACAACAAACTACAACCAGCAACAACACTACCAATAACAACAACACTACCAGCAACAACAACCACCATAACCAACAACACTAACAACAAAAAACAAACAACAACAACAACCTACAACACTACCAACAACAATCACAACTAACAACAACAACACTGCCACCAACAACAACCACCGCAACCAACAACAACAACCAACAACAAACAAACAATAACAACTACCAACAACAACCACAACCAACAACAACACTAGCAGCAACAACAACCACCACAACTAACAACAACAACCACAACTAACAACAACAACAACCACCACAACCAACAACAGCAATCAATAACAAATAAACAATAACAACAACCAACAACACTACCAACAACAACACTAGCAGCAACAACAACCACCACAACTAACAACAACAACAAGAAACAAACAACACTACCAACTACAACCACAACCAATAACAACAACACTACCAACAGCAACAACCACCACAGCCATCAACAACACAAACAACAAACAACTACAACACAAAAAAAGCACAACACACGAAATAGATGTTTCACATCTGGCCATCTGCCGGGCGTCCCGTGACGGCCAATATTTTTTTTCTCGTAATGCGAAACTCCTTGGTGGAATTCTTATATATTTTGTAAGGAAATAAAAAAAAAACCGTAAAAAATACGCACGCCGCTATACAACGGAGCGTGCGGTAAAATAGGTACTTAGGTGCGAGTATCTATTTTACCACACGTTCCATTGTATGGTGCGTAATTTTGAACTTTCGAACAATGTATACAGGCTTCGTAAGTGCATTTTTTGAGCAAATGTGTTGAAAATTAATAAAATGAGGTGCGGTAAGCCCTTGCAAACTTACTAAGCACCAATTTATTTCAAAACCATTTTTAGCCCTAAAGTCAAATGGTGATAAAAGATTTATTTTAAATTTAAAAAATTTAAATCATTATGTTTCAAAATTACCCTTCAGAATGGAAGACCACCGAACGGCATCTAAATTATTACCGATTAATGGCTTTATGGCCACTATAGATTTAAAAGAAGCGTATTTCCTTATACCAATTCGTGAATCTGATCGCAAATTAAGATTCTGATTTGAAACCACCTACGAGTTCAGTTGCATGCCATATGACCTTTCGGTAGCTCCAAGAGCCGTTATTAAGATCATGAAGGAAGTCGTTTCTCATTTACGCTATGAGGGCTTCAAAAATGTTGTTTATCTCTACGATATCCTTTGTATCAGTGATGATTATCAAGAATGCCTAAAAAATGTTAAAGCTACTTTAAGCCTTTTAAAATGTTTTGGGTTTGTAGTGAACTATGAAAAGAGTAATCTTGTGCCTAAACAAACCTGTAAATTTCTGGGATTTATGTTCGATTCAGTAAATCAATCAATTTCTTTACCATCCGACAAAAAACAAAAAATTGTGAATTTAGTCGACAAATTCTCAGAATTATTGTCTCAGTGCTCAGTTAGAGAATTTGCTCAATTAATAGGAGTTTTGACAGCCGCGTGACCCGCGGTCAAATATGGTTGGTTATATACAAAAATTTTAGAAAGGCATAAATTTCTAGCCTTGCAAAATTGTCTTAGCTTTGATAGATACTTCAAACCTCACTCTGTAATTCTAGACGATTTAAATTGGTGGCAAAGAAATGTGCTAAATTCTAAAAACACTAGGAAAACACCTAACTTCGTATTAGTGGTATATACGGACGCTTCACGTACTGGCCGGGGAGCATGTAACAACGATCAAGCTCATGGAGCTTGGGAAAATAGCGAACTTAAACAACACATCAACTACTTAGAGTTGTTAGCTGTTTTCTTAGCCTTAAAGTATTTCGCAACCAAAAAATCTAATTGTTCTGTCTTACTGCGTGTTGATAACACAACAGCCATCAGCTACGTCAATCGGATGGGTGAGATCCAATTTCCCCATTTGAATAATCTTTCTAGACAAATTTGGCAATGGTCTGAAGACAGAAACATCTGGTTATTTGCCTCGTACATGAATACCAAGGCTAATTCCTGACACGGAATGCGAACTTTCCGATTTGGCTTTCGAACAAATATCAAAAAGTCTCGGTAAACCCGAAATTTACTTATTTGCCTCTCGGGCCAATGCCAAATGTCAGGATTATATGTCATGGAGAAAGGATCCTGACGCTCTTTCCATAGATGCCTTTACACCGAACTGGAACATGTTCTTTTATGCTTTTCCCCGGCCATTGGCCATCCCAACCCTGGTATCCACAATTAATGAAAACAATAGTTTCCGATATAATTTGGATATAATCTAACGAACATCTTATCGTATCATATTACAGAAATCCCCTTATTCTGGGTGCAGCATTACTCTCAGGCAGACCTGACGCTGGCGTCATTATCAAAGAACACGATGCAGCAATATAACGTGTCAAATTGCGGTGGCAATATTGCGTAGATAATAATGACAACTTTTTCGATGGCTCCGTCCCAATAGTATTACGCTTTTTAAGTGAACAGTTTGATAAGGGAAGTTAGTACGGAACTTTCAATAGTCACAGATCTGTGTTATCTCTTTTATTAAGCGGTAATATCGGATCGGATGACCGAATTAAACGGCTGCTCAAAGGTGCGGTTAAATTAAAACTTAGTTTTCCCAAGTACAGCTCTACATGGGACCCACAGATTGTTCTAAATTATGTTTCTATTTTATACCTCAATAGAACCCTTAGTAAGGAGAAAAAAAAAATCACGCGTTCAGACATTCAAACATTATCCAATTAACCCAACGCGTTCAAACATTATCTTTGATAAAATTTGAAAATATAACAGTAGGAACTAACGGTATAAACATAGCCATCAAAGATATTATAAAAACATCCGCGGCAGGTCGTCATCAACCGACCTTATTCCTGCCGTACTTTAGAGACAACCTCCGCATCTGCCCTGCGACTGCTCACGAATATTATCTTCACGTGACAGACAAATACCGACCTGCTAATGTGTCCGATCTCTTAATCACTGTGAAGCGCCCCTACAAGGCCACGACAGTACAGTCAATAAGCAGATGGATAAAGCAGATATTGGCTGAGAGCGGCGTGGACGTGGCGGCGTTCAGCGCGCCCAGCACGCGGCACGCCGTCACGTCTGCAGCCGCCGCGGTTGGAGTCTCCGTCGACACGATAAGGAAAGCCGCGGGATGGACTAATGCGTCTAAGGTTTTCGTCCAATATTATCATTGTCCAATTTTAGACGAAAATAACTTTGCTCAAGCGATCGTCCATGATCAAGTTAACGAGTAACTAATTATAGTATAGTTACAAGACTAATCTCAAAGAAATAAATACACGTTTAGTTAAATAGTTATTCATAAGTAGGTACCTACTATGTTAAGTAAATATTGAAACCAATGTATTTTTACAAAATATTTGTTTTTACTTATCAAACGCGAAACTTTTCTCTGAACATCAACCTGGTTATAATATATCTGAAGAATGAAGCGAAGAAATATAATATATGATCAAACGAACTTCTTAAGCGAAGTTCGATCAATATTATATGAGTCGCTTCATTCGAAGATATATGTTCCCTCCCAACCCGATCCCGGTGATAAAGTTTTGCATTTGTCTTAATTATCTCTAAAAGAATGACAGCTTGACTAGTGGTGTGGTTATGGTCAGTAATGAATCGACTTAATTTTAAAAAAGTCGATAACGATTTTCATAAATCTCTTAAAGTGTGCATGTTTTCTTGTAGATTAAAAGGACTACCTGGTTATAATATATCTTCGAATGAAGCGACTCATATAATATTGATCGAACTTCGCTTAAGAAGTTCGTTTGATCATATATTATAAGTAATGTCAATATAATAGTATTTTCTTTTTCTGAAGTCGGTTGTTCTTTTTGTAAAAAAAAAAGTGTGTGTACTTATGTACGCACGTAAGAAGATATACTTCTTTAGCGTAACAAGATAAAAAACCAAACTGTCACAAAGTTTACAAAAGGAAAACAATCATTCTTCATGAACCGCAGACCATAGCTAACTTCAGGGTGTCGGTTCTAGCTAACTTCAACCTGTGATTTTTTTGTGACGATGCGCGCGCACCTTAAAATTTCACTCTCATCATATTTTCATAACGCACCCAAAGAAGTATAACTTCAAAAGTTTTTAGTTGATTTTAATTACAGTCGGGTTTTTTAAAAATATTCAACTTTATTTTATGACAGTCACTATCGCCATGCTTTTGCTGATACAATGACATACTCGTACTTGTCTAAAGCCTTAGGTCAGCCACAAGTTCGATCTCCATAACGACTCAGCGATACTGGGTTTTGCCCATAGATCTAATTTTTTAACCGACTTTCGAAAAAGGAGCAGGTTCTATGTTCGACTGTGTGTATGTTTTTTTTTTTTTTTGTTTTTTTATGTATGTCCGCCGATTTCTCCGTCAGTTGTGGACCGATTTTCAAAATTCTTTTTTTATCTGTAAGTATATACTCCGGAGGTGGTATATAAAGTGCCATATAATTTTATCGAAATTGCTCAAGCGCTTTTTGAGAAACTGAACAAATACGAAAAATACGTTTACCTCGATGACGTTTTGGTGTACTCCAAATGTTTAAATTCCACGTTCCATGTTATTGGGGTTTTTAGTTGTGGGGTATAACAACTAAAAAGTGAAAAATAAAAAACTTTTCCAAAAAAAATACAACCTATTTCCATAAAAAAAACTTTTTTACAAAAATAAACAACCGACTTTCAAAAAAATACACTAAAAATTAAAAAATAACTTTTATTTCGGAAGTCGGTGTCAAATATCAGGTGAGATAGTGGTCAAACGCGAGCCTATCAAACATAAAAAAAAATAAAAATAAAAAATAACGACGGAGTAAATTACAAACACCGACTGCCGAAATAAATAGTTATTTATGATACTAGTGCGGTAAGTTGGTTTTTACAAACGAGTAGACGAATGTAAGCCCGAGACGTAGTCGAGGGCTTACCATAGTCACGAGTTTGTAAATACCAATCCGCACGTGTGTCATACAACGTTTTTCAACACATTTGCGAGAAAACAGTACCTACTAGGCAATGAAACAAACTTTTGTTTTTGATATGAATCATCTATTGGCGCGGCTTGGCAGTAAAACCGACTCGAATGTCGTGACAAAAAACGGCATGACGCCGTCGTGCCCCCACTACGCCACCGCTCTCGACCCCCTACTCCCTTAAACATCTATGCGAAAAAAACGAACACAACAACAACCAACAACAACAACACCAATAACAACAACAACCAACAACAACCAGCAACAACAACCAACAACAACCAGCAACAACAACCAACAACAACACTACCAATAACAACAACAACAACCAACAACAACCGGCAACAAAAAACTACAACCAGCAACAACACTACCAATAACAACAACACTACCAGCAACAACAACCACCATAACCAACAACACTAACAACAAAAAACAAACAAAAACAACAACCTACAACACTACCAACAACAATCACAACTAACAACAACAACACTGCCACCAACAACAACCACCGCAACCAACAACAACAACCAACAACAAACAAACAATAACAACTACCAACAACAACCACAACCAACAACAACACTAGCAGCAACAACAACCACCACAACTAACAACAACAACCACAACTAACAACAACAACAACCACCACAACCAACAACAGCAATCAATAACAAATAAACAATAACAACAACCAACAACACTACCAACAACAACACTAGCAGCAACAACAACCACCACAACTAACAACAACAACAAGAAACAAACAACACTACCAACTACAACCACAACCAATAACAACAATACTACCAACAGCAACAACCACCACAGCCATCAACAACACAAACAACAAACAACTACAACACAAAAAAAGCACAACACACGAAATAGATGTTTCACATCTGGCCATCTGCCGGGCGTCCCGTGACGGCCAATATTTTTTTTCTCGTAATGCGAAACTCCTTGGTGGAATTCTTATATATTTTGTAAGGAAATAAAAAAAAAACCGTAAAGGATACGCACGCCGCTATACAACGGAGCGTGCGGTAAAATAGGTACTTAGGTGCGAGTATCTATTTTACCACACGTTCCATTGTATGGTGCGTAATTTTGAACTTTCGAACAATGTATACAGGCTTCGTAAGTGCATTTTTTGAGCAAATGTGTTGAAAAAGTTATTTTTTAATTTTTAGTGTATTTTTTTGAAAGTCGGTTGTTTTTTTGTGTAAAAAAGTTTTTTAACACATCTAAATCAGCTTCACTTGTAACTTACTATGTAAACAAGTCGTAGAAGTTAAATTTAACCCACTGCCTGGTTTCCGATTAAGCTGATATTTTGCGCTCATGTTTAGTTTGGATGACAATTCATGGTTATCTTTATTCTAAATCCGAATAAAAGGTAGGTACAAAAAATATATATGCGGTCGAATTGAGAACCTCCTCCTTTTTTTTCGTCGGTTAAAAAGAGCTTAAGTTGTCTGCAATGACCAATTTTTTTTTTTTGGCGGAGTGGGAAATCTTCCAATGACATCTCAGGGAGGAGCGTATCGGACTCTTACTGACTAAAACCCAGCCCTGTTCCTTCCCTGCCCGAGTGCCCAGGGGTGCGGTAACTCAGTTAAGAATTTATTCGCTACCCCTAAGTTAATGATCCCGCTAGTCGTACGGGATAACTAGTAGGTGTCCAATAACATGGGTCGCGGGAGTGTTAAAAAGAGTCACCGCGACCCTGTAACTTAAAAGGCATCTGAATGAACACGCGTGGGTTTTAGTCCGTAAGAGTCTGAGGGCCGTTTTCACCAATGAAACTAATCGCGATTAGTTCAAACAAAACTCAGTTCATGCGTTTAATCGAGATTAGTTTCATTTTGCGTTTCACCACTACAAAATAAACTAGTTTAACCTTTTTTAATGGTTACAGGCACGCGTTTGACCACCATCTCACCAGATGGTAAGCGATGATGTGGTCGAAGATGGAGCACGCTTGTCTAGAAGTAACCTATTCACTCTTGACTTAAAGATTCCCAGGTTGTAGGCATCAGGAAAGCTTAACTAAGTTTAAATTCTAAACGCCCAGTTTTCGATGAAACACAAAATGAAGCTCTAATGTCAATTAAACGCATGGAATGAGTTTAGTTTAAACTAATCGCGATTAGTTTCATTGGTGAAATCGGCCCTGAGACCACACCTCTCGCTCCACCCAGAGCCGAACTCACCAGATGATTTCTAACCTACACAAAAAAGGTGTCCAATAGGTATATTTCTGCCTATCCCCTTCAAGTTTCAAGCGCAATGTTTTCTTTATTGTCCTCTAGTTTTGGCGCCACATTCACCGAAGTCTGACGCGAACTATTGATAAATTATATCAGCTTAGTGCAAGTACGAGTGATAAGGTTATTACGTAAACTCATTTTAAAAGAATGCACACGTTTAGCGCCACTCATTAGTACTAACATGTGTGGAAAAACGCGACTCAGTTCGCGATACCATAATCTAGCCTTTTCCTAAATAGTAGGAGATACGGTTCGCGCGCGTACGGATCGCGTAGGTACTAGAAATATAGGTACCTATTCCCTCATCTGTTATTTGAAGATTACAAAGTTTACATGTTAGAGAATATGTACATTAATAAATTGCAGATGTTTTGCCAATCTAAATCCGGGGTCTTCATTGACAAGCATGAGTCGAGAGAATAGTACGCCAAGAATTGAAAAAATATAGGTTGACTAACTTTCTTTCAGCGCAACTATGAAGTTACCAGGTACAAAGAGCTCATCATCATCCTCATTCCAGAGACGTCGACTGCTGGACATAGCCCTCCCTCAAGTGTCACCACAACGACCGGTCCTGTGAGTCTTGCATCCATCGGCTACCCGCGACCCTCGCCAGGTCATCGGTCCACCTTGTGGGAGGCCTTCCAACGCTACGCCTTCCGGTACGTGGTCACCACTCCAGAAATTTTCGGCTCCATCAACCATCTTTTCTGCGAGCAATGTGCCCTGCGCACTGCCACTTCAGTTTGGCGATACTTGTTTGGCGATATCATCATTCCTGATTCGATCACGTCAGGAAACTCCAAACATTGCCCTCTCCATTGTGCTCTTTAGGTGACACTAAGCCTTCTGATGAGGCCCATTGTGACCGACCATGTTTCGCTTCCATAAGTCATCACTGGAAACACGCACTGCTCATAGACTTTCGTCTTGAGACACTGTGGTATGTGAGACGAGAAGATACCACGCCATTTCCCGAACGCCCGCCGTCCAGCCAGCCGAGCCAGATTCGACGGTTGACCATTTTCTCGAAGTTAGCCCTACCTAACTGGACCGTTTGTCCCAGGTAGACCTACTCGTCTACAACTTCGAGTGAAGAGTCACCGATCTTGATAGGAGTGGGTGCTACATGGGTACTTACCATGACCTTGGTTTTGTCCATATTCATTTTAAGACTCACTCTTTCAGAAGCTCTACTTAGGTCATCGAGCAAAGAGGATAACAGGCGTACCTACCTAATTAATTTACCCTCATCAGTTATTTATTTGTTTGTATAAATGAAAGTTTATATTTTATTCCCAATGGATGCCTTGTCTAGTTATTACTTAACAATATAGGCCCCGAATTTAGCTAGGCAATCCATGTGCAATTTATTAATATATACATATTCTCTCAAATATATTGTCATCTTCAAATAACAGACGAGGGAATATATTTCTACTATCGTATAAAAAAAAAACCACCAAAATATGTTGGGTCAGCTTCCAGTCTAACCGGATGCAGCTGAATACCAGTATTTTACATGGAGCGACTGCAATAGAATCGGTGACCGACAGCCCGCAGAATCACCAAACTGAAGTGGCAGTGGGGCACATTGCTCGCAGAACAAATGGTCGATGGGGCAGAAAAGTTCTGGACTGGCAATCGCGTACTGGAAGACGGAGCGTTGGAAGGCCTCCCACAAGGTGGACCGATGACCTGGTGAGGGTCGCGGGTAGCCGATGGATGCGAGACGCACAGGATCAGTCGTTGTGGCGACATTTGGGGGAGGCCATGTTCAGCAGTAGATGTATTTCGGCTGAAATGATGATGATGACACGGAGCGACTGCCTATCTGACCTCTACAACTCATGTAGGTTACTAGGTAACAGCAACCCTTAGTAAGACTGTTTGTCCAGCTTTCAAGGTTACTTCCCATAACGACTGTCAAAGGCCAGAGATCGTCCTTCATCATATGAAAATTATTTCATCATCATGGTCACATTCTTGACCAGATACCAATTTATTTGAGTTGAGCGCTATGTATTTCTTTTTCCATACTTGTCTGTTAGACTTCATAACAGTTGTCAAGTCGAGTAGGATCCAGTGTTTTATGACAAACTAGCTTCTACCAGTGACTTCGCCGGCGTGGAATTATTAGATACTTCCCCCACTATGAATTGTAGCCTATGTGCTTTTCCAGAATACTATCTCTGTGCCAAATTTCTTCCATATCCATTTAGCCGTTCTGGCGTGATTGAGTAACAAACATTTATCCTGCTGCGCCCCGCCGGTTTCACCCATGACCACGGCGTAGACCGGGATAAAAAGTACCTAGTCGATGTGTAATAACAGCCTATGTATAATTCAGGGTATAAGCTATCTACATACCAAATAAAATCCAAAAAACTTGAACGTGAAGAACTACCTATACAAAACACACACTGACACACTATCACCTTTATAATATTATAGTGTGATTAGCTTCTGCCAGCGGCTTAGTACCTACTGCTCCCAATATAAATTATAGCTATTCCAGACTATAATCTATCTCTGAGCCAGATTTCATTCAGATCCGTTCAGCAGTTCTAGTGTGATTGAGTAACAAACATTCATACATCCAAACTTTCGTATTTTTAATATTACTAGATTACAGTAGGATTAAATAAAACACATTTTATACATTTTTCTAAACGTATATTTATTAGAAACATAGCAACAATACCCTTATTTACTCTACAGTAATTACAAATGGCGGTGGACCACCTGCAGGGCCGTCTGAAGCAGTCAGGGTGCGTGGGAGCAATTAAGGTGCGTGGGCGCTATGAGGGAGTATGGGAGCAATTAAGGTGCGTGGGCGCTATGAGGGAGTATGGGAGCAATTAAGGTGCGTGGGCGCTATGAGGGAGTATGGGAGCAATTAAGGTGCGTGGGCGCTATGAGGGAGTATGGGAGCAATTAAGGTGCGTGGGCGCTATGAGGGAGTATGGGAGCAATTAAGGTGCGTGGGCGCTATGAGGGAGTATGGGAGCAATTAAGGTGCGTGGGCGCTATGAGGGAGTATGGGAGTAATTAAGGTGCGTGGGCGCTATGAGGGAGTATGGGAGCAATTAAGGTGCGTGGGCGCTATGAGGGAGTATGGGAGCAATTAAGGTGCGTGGGCGTTATGAGGGAGTATAGGAGCAATTAAGGTGCGTGGGAACCATTACCGTTCTTATCATTACTCTTTCTCTTAATTTACGATAATCCTTACTCCACGCTAGGAATTAGGGTGCATAGGAGCAACTAGAGTGCAAGGGAATAATCAGGACGCATAGGAATAACTTGAACTCATGGGAGCAATTAGGGAGCATCGGAGCAATTAAGGAGCATGGAAGCAATAAAGGAACATGGAAGCAATAAGGGAACATGGAAGCAATTAGGGAGCATCGGAGCAATAAGGGGAGCATGGGGCAACTTGGTTGCTTGAGAGCAACCTCGATGCCAAACGCAGGCGTACTAAACCACACAGTGTACATTCACTGGGGTGTTGGGGAACAAAAGCGTTATATGGGGTTAACTAGAAGCCATGGGTTCAAATCGGATGAATTGGAACAACTCGATTACAAGGAAATGGGGGTCAACTTTAGGCATTGCACGCATTATCATATCAAACTAGAACGATTCTGATTTCTAAACAAACATATTTAGGTATTTATCACGCTACAAAATTTTGTGTGGAATGTGAATTTTACTGTATCGATGACAAACAAAAAAAAACACCAGGTTTTTTTCAACGAAAATAGTATGCGCTTACAATATACCGTAAGACGGCCCTGTCTTTTTCAATTTCTTTTCTAATATCGCACTAGGCAAGCTGTGGGCTATTGTAACGTATCGACTGCCTTGTGCGTTTCATGCATTTGGTTTTAAATTATAAAGCGAGAATTTCTTACACTAATATTTACCATCTCAGTTTTTCAACTGGGTTATATAGTTGAAAACTTTACTGAAAATTATCACTCTTCAACAGGTGTAACCGAAATGTGTGCTCGTATTTAAGATTCAACAACTTTCTTTAAGGAAGTCATTGTATATCTATTCTCAAAAAAACTTTCCGTACAAATTTATTATTACCAGCTGATCAAAATTAGTAAAGGAGTCATATTATTTGGAGAGAGTATTATAAGTCATATTATATACAGAGGAGCTCATGGGTAGAGTAATAACAGCCGCACGGGTCGATCCATCAAGTTAAGCTACGCTTGCCGGGATTGGTCCATGGATGGGTGACCTCTTTACATTTTTTATTTTCTTTATTTAGGCAACCAACAGCGATACACATAATATATTACAGAATAAATGTGTCAAAGTATTAATGGCCAATAATAGGTTTCCCTTTTTATCTGAGATAAACATAATGCGAACGGATAGTGAGAAAATTAAATTACACAGTTCAGAAAATTAAATTACACAGTTCAGAAAAGTATTATTTAAATTTCACTTTACATACCGAGACTCCTCCGTCCCTCGGAAAGCACGTTACGCCGTTGGTCCCGGCTGCCAATCGTGGATCTTTGAGTCGTTACGGGTCGTCAGATGCCCGAAAGCCTGACAACCAGTCTTACCAAGGGGTATCGTATTACCCAGTACCTGGGTTGTGGAGGTCAGATAGGCAGTCGCTCCATGTTAAATACTGGTATTCAGCTGCATCCGGTTAGACTGGAAGCCGACCACAAGATAGTTGGGAAAAGGCGTGGGCAGATTGAATCATATTATTTTCTTACGGAATTGTATATGACTTTTTGAAGAAAATTGTTGTTTTTCATGGGCAGATGTAATATTTAAAATATGGCCACTCATTGCTGTTGCATCCTGAGTATATCCGTGAGCTTATCAAAGATTTCTTTAAAATCACACCAAATATCCCGTCCCAAAATTGAACAAATGGTTGAAGAAATTCTCGCTTAAGGTCACATAATGAGATCATATTTATTATAATTGCGCTACATATCAACAGGGGTACAGGCAGTAACCATTTACATGAGTTGTATTCCATTGCATTGGTAAATTAAAATTATTTGTACTAAATTATTTATTAAATTTGGTTAAAATTATATTTATTAAATATTATGTAAAATAACCATTGAAACCCTCTTATTAATAATACTTATAAACATAGCTTCTACCCTAAGGGGGTAGGTCAACTGTGTGTCACCAAAATATAGAAAAGATTCTAAAAAAGGAAAATAATAATATGTATTTGGTAACTTTATTGCTTAAAAATCATACATTTGCCAAGAACGATTATATATCATGCCTAGGGGTAGCGGATAAATTCTTAACATGAGTTACCGCACCCCTGGGCACTCAGGCAGGGAAGGAACAGGGGTGGGTTTTAGTCAGTAAGAGACTGACACGCCCTCTTGCTCCACCCAGAGCGGGAGATGACATTGGATGATTACCCAACCAACAAAAAAATAAAAGAAAAAAAGAAGCATGATTATAAATGGCACTATTTATTTTGTATTTAAATGACCTCCCCATTACTGCCTGGCTAATATTTTGACCAGCTATTTTATTTAGTTCGTGTCAATTCTAAAGAACAGCTGTGATCATTATGGCCCATTTGCACATCAAACCTCTAAACGCATTTAAAACATTTAGAGTGAAATCCCAGAGCCGCCAAACCTTATTTATTTTTAGATTAACGAAATTTGTAGGATTTAGTAGTTACTTCGAACGTACGCTAGCTTAGGCCGTCGGCCAATTTACCGGTATTAGGTGCTAAAGGTACGTATCAAAATTTTCTCGCTGTTTTTTTGTCTGTTTTACAGAATATTCTAAATAATTAATTTTAATAATATTTTAACACCTAATTTAGTTATTATAATATTTTAAGAGCTGGTTGCCATCTCGATGGAGATTCTATTCACAAGGCCGAAATTTGGAGAGTAAACATTGTTTATTTAATAGGTGTAATAACGATACTGAAAATAAGGTATGATTTGAGGGGTTGCTAAACGCCCTCTTTGGTTTTTCAAAAGGAAATAAAAGGTAAACAAAAAAAAAACAACGGGTTGCACTCCGGGAGTGCGGGCAGAAGTGAAAACATTAACGTTGTGCATTTTTGAATATTTTGGAATCGTCTCGAATTTTCGACCAGGTCACGTGTCCTGACGCGAGTTTAATATTTAATTCCCATCCCAAGAAAAGTGCTCAACGCCGCTAAAAAAATTTGGCCGTCAGCCCAAGCTACCAGGTACACGTGTACGTTTAAAGTACATACTAACACTACTCAACCCCACACATTTTATTAATTAGAAAATAAGTAGTCTGGCGGCTCTAGGATCTTGGACTACTATTTTAGCGTTAAATGCGTTTAATGGTTCGTGGTGCAAATGGGCTCTCATAAAGACATTATTATGTCCCTTAATAAGTGGAGGACATGGTTAGTTAAAGTAGACTATAATTTGAACATTTACTAACAAATCATTACATAGCCGTTTTTGTTTCTAACAAACTTAAGGTTTTTACATGAACACAATACAATTTGCTTACCTAAATTATATTTTTTATGATAATAATATAAATTTTCATCAAAATATACAAATAAATATATAACAATTGTTTTTTTAGAAACTGTAAAGTTATTTAATAGTTTCGCAAAATGAATGTGACAAAATGTGTTAATTAATTACGTGAGGCGTTTAGGTGTGGGGGAGGGGATCGAGCCGAATCACACCAAATCTCACGTGGAAGGGAGCGGGTCTTGGCAAGTATCACGTAACTTTTCCTCAAGAAACAGTGTTAAATCCGAGATAACTGGATTAAATTTAGTAAAACTTAAGTAGTCCTAAATAAAATAATTAAGCAAATTATGTTTTTTAAGCAAGCATAGATTAACGTATTGACACGAAAAAATATGCATTTAAAAATTCTCATGTGAGATTAGGGCAGGGTGGAGACGGTTGAGCCAAATCTCACGACATCTCACTGCGGGGCAGAGGGAGTCAAAAAATCGCCAAAATCCCCACACGTAATTAATTGACGCCCCCGAGCTACTGTGATTGTTTGAATAAATTTCAAACATCTATTCTTGACTTGACTTGCGTTTAATTTTTGTCGCGTCAATAATTTAGTTCCAGACACCGGTTGTTAGTTAATTATACACCCAAATTACTTCATATTATAAAACAGTCCCCCATCGCATCTGTCTGTCTGTTTGCGATAAACTCAAAAACTACTGAAATGATTTTCATGCTGTTTTCACCAATAGACAGACTGATTCATGAGAAAGATTTAAGTATATAATTTGTAGCCGTGCAAAGCTGGGAACGGTCGCTAGTTTGTTGATAAAATAGATTTATTATCAAGTGACGTCTCTCAATTTATATAATTTTGTCCACACTTTTCAGTTTCTAAAAAACAATTGAGTAAAATACTGATATTTTATCACCTAATCGCAATCACAAATCACACATTATAATACTAATATTTTGTGCATAACAATATCAAATTAAACACCGCTATACATAGACATAAAATAACGCTAAGTTTAAGCCAAGTATATTTTTAAATTAACATAAAGGTAACGAGATACCGGATAGTTTAAAATTAGTTTTTTAGGGTGTTTTTTCACTAGGGTGGTAGAAAAGGGGGGGGGGCGGAGAGGTCTGAACAGGGCGAACAGCACCACGAGCCGTCGGCCTCCACCTCAGCAGACGTCGAGCTCGGCCGCTGCGAACAAGTCGCGGGCACCTGCGACGCGCCAATAGCTCAGGTACAACATGCTGGTAGAATATCTCATTTTTATGATTGTTGGCTCAACATAACATCAAATTCTGTAATTTTAAATTGGATACGTAATGGTTTTCCTATACCGTTTGATTCTAACGTGACTCAAATCCATATACCTAACATTTCAATGGGAGCGACTGAAAAGTCGACATGTTTATAGCTATACAAAAATTAATAAAATGAGGTGCGGTAAGCCCTTGCAAACTTACTAAGCACCAATTTATTTCAAAACCATTTTTAGCCCTAAAGTCAAATGGTGATAAAAGATTTATTTTAAATTTAAAAAATTTAAATCATTATGTTTCAAAATTACCCTTCAGAATGGAAGACCACCGAACGGCATCTAAATTATTACCGATTAATGGCTTTATGGCCACTATAGATTTAAAAGAAGCGTATTTCCTTATACCAATTCGTGAATCTGATCGCAAATTAAGATTCTGATTTGAAACCACCTACGAGTTCAGTTGCATGCCATATGACCTTTCGGTAGCTCCAAGAGCCGTTATTAAGATCATGAAGGAAGTCGTTTCTCATTTACGCTATGAGGGCTTCAAAAATGTTGTTTATCTCTACGATATCCTTTGTATCAGTGATGATTATCAAGAATGCCTAAAAAATGTTAAAGCTACTTTAAGCCTTTTAAAATGTTTTGGGTTTGTAGTGAACTATGAAAAGAGTAATCTTGTGCCTAAACAAACCTGTAAATTTCTGGGATTTATGTTCGATTCAGTAAATCAATCAATTTCTTTACCATCCGACAAAAAACAAAAAATTGTGAATTTAGTCGACAAATTCTAAGAATTATTGTCTCAGTGCTCAGTTAGAGAATTTGCTCAATTAATAGGAGTTTTGACAGCCGCGTGACCCGCGGTCAAATATGGTTGGTTATATACAAAAATTTTAGAAAGGCATAAATTTCTAGCCTTGCAAAATTGTCTTAGCTTTGATAGATACTTCAAACCTCACTCTGTAATTCTAGACGATTTAAATTGGTGGCAAAGAAATGTGCTAAATTCTAAAAACACTAGGAAAACACCTAACTTCGTATTAGTGGTATATACGGACGCTTCACGTACTGGCCGGGGAGCATGTAACAACGATCAAGCTCATGGAGCTTGGGAAAATAGCGAACTTAAACAACACATCAACTACTTAGAGTTGTTAGCTGTTTTCTTAGCCTTAAAGTATTTCGCAACCAAAAAATCTAATTGTTCTGTCTTACTGCGTGTTGATAACACAACAGCCATCAGCTACGTCAATCGGATGGGTGAGATCCAATTTCCCCATTTGAATAATCTTTCTAGACAAATTTGGCAATGGTCTGAAGACAGAAACATCTGGTTATTTGCCTCGTACATGAATACCAAGGCTAATTCCTGACACGGAATGCGAACTTTCCGATTTGGCTTTCGAACAAATATCAAAAAGTCTCGGTAAACCCGAAATTTACTTATTTGCCTCTCGGGCCAATGCCAAATGTCAGGATTATATGTCATGGAGAAAGGATCCTGACGCTCTTTCCATAGATGCCTTTACACCGAACTGGAACATGTTCTTTTATGCTTTTCCCCGGCCATTGGCCATCCCAACCCTGGTATCCACAATTAATGAAAACAATAGTTTCCGATATAATTTGGATATAATCTAACGAACATCATATCGTATCATATTACAGAAATCCCCTTATTCTGGGTGCAGCATTACTCTCAGGCAGACCTGACGCTGGCGTCATTATCAAAGAACACGATGCAGCAATATAACGTGTCAAATTGTGGTGGCAATATTGCGTAGATAATAATGACAACTTTTTCGATGGCTCCGTCCCAATAGTATTACGCTTTTTAAGTGAACAGTTTGATAAGGGAAGTTAGTACGGAACTTTCAATAGTCACAGATCTGTGTTATCTCTTTTATTAAGCGGTAATATCGGATCGGATGACCGAATTAAACGGCTGCTCAAAGGTGCGGTTAAATTAAAACCTAGTTTTCCCAAGTACAGCTCTACATGGGACCCACAGATTGTTCTAAATTATGTTTCTATTTTATACCTCAACAGAACCCTTAGTAAGGAGAAAAAAAAAATCACGCGTTCAGACATTCAAACATTATCCAATTAACCCAACGCGTTCAAACATTATCTTTGATAAAATTTGAAAATATAACAGTAGGAACTAACGGTATAAACATAGCCATCAAAGATATTATAAAAACATCCGCGGCAGGTCGTCATCAACCGACCTTATTCCTGCCGTACTTTAGAGACAACCTCCGCATCTGCCCTGCGACTGCTCACGAATATTATCTTCACGTGACAGACAAATACCGACCTGCTAATGTGTCCGATCTCTTAATCACTGTGAAGCGCCCCTACAAGGCCACGACAGTACAGTCAATAAGCAGATGGATAAAGCAGATATTGGCTGAGAGCGGCGTGGACGTGGCGGCGTTCAGCGCGCCCAGCACGCGGCACGCCGTCACGTCTGCAGCCGCCGCGGTTGGAGTCTCCGTCGACACGATAAGGAAAGCCGCGGGATGGACTAATGCGTCTAAGGTTTTCGTCCAATATTATCATTGTCCAATTTTAGACGAAAATAACTTTGCTCAAGCGATCGTCCATGATCAAGTTAACGAGTAACTAATTATAGTATAGTTACAAGACTAATCTCAAAGAAATAAATACACGTTTAGTTAAATAGTTATTCATAAGTAGGTACCTACTATGTTAAGTAAATATTGAAACCAATGTATTTTTACAAAATATTTGTTTTTACTTATCAAACGCGAAACTTTTCTCTGAACATCTACCTGGTTATAATATATCTGAAGAATGAAGCGAAGAAATATAATATATGATCAAACGAACTTCTTAAGCGAAGTTCGATCAATATTATATGAGTCGCTTCATTCGAAGATATCTGTTCCCTCCCAACCCGATCCCGGTGATAAAGTTTTGCATTTGTCTTAATTATCTCTAAAAGAATGACAGCTTGACTAGTGGTGTGGTTATGGTCAGTAATGAATCGACTTAATTTTAAAAAAGTCGATAACGATTTTCATAAATCTCTTAAAGTGTGCATGTTATCTTGTAGATTAAAAGGACTACCTGGTTATAATATATCTTCGAATGAAGCGACTCATATAATATTGATCGAACTTCGCTTAAGAAGTTCGTTTGATCATATATTATAAGTAATGTCAATATAATAGTATTTTCTTTTTCTGAAGTCGGTTGTTCTTTTTGTAAAAAAAAAAGTGTGTGTACTTATGTACGCACGTAAGAAGATATACTTCTTTAGCGTAACAAGATAAAAAACCAAACTGTCACAAAGTTTACAAAAGGAAAACAATCATTCTTCATGAACCGCAGACCATAGCTAACTTCAGGGTGTCGGTTCTAGCTAACTTCAACCTGTGATTTTTTTGTGACGATGCGCGCGCACCTTAAAATTTCACTCTCATCATATTTTCATAACGCACCCAAAGAAGTATAACTTCAAAAGTTTTTAGTTGATTTTAATTACAGTCGGGTTTTTTAAAAATATTCAACTTTATTTTATGACAGTCACTATCGCCATGCTTTTGCTGATACAATGACATACTCGTACTTGTCTAAAGCCTTAGGTCAGCCACAAGTTCGATCTCCATAACGACTCAGCGATACTGGGTTTTGCCCATAGATCTAATTTTTTAACCGACTTTCGAAAAACGAGCAGGTTCTATGTTCGACTGTGTGTATTATTTCGGAAGTCGGTGTCAAATATCAGGTGAGATAGTGGTCAAACGCGAGCCTATCAAACATAAAAAAAAAATAAAAATAAAAAATAACGACGGAGTAAATTACAAACACCGACTGCCGAAATAAATAGTTATTTATGATACTAGTGCGGTAAGTTGGTTTTTACAAACGAGTAGACGAATGTAAGCCCGAGACGTAGTCGAGGGCTTACCATAGTCACGAGTTTGTAAATACCAATCCGCACGTGTGTCATACAACGTTTTTCAACACATTTGCGAGAAAACAGTACCTACTAGGCAATGAAACAAACTTTTGTTTTTGATATGAATCATCTATTGGCGCGGCTTGGCAGTAAAACCGACTCGAATGTCGTGACAAAAAACGGCATGACGCCGTCGTGCCCCCACTACGCCACCGCTCTCGACCCCCTACTCCCTTAAACATCTATGCGAAAAAAAGGAACACAACAACAACCAACAACAACAACACCAATAACAACAACAACCAACAACAACCAGCAACAACAACACTACCAATAACAACAACAACAACCAACAACAACCGGCAACAACAAACTACAACCAGCAACAACACTACCAATAACAACAACACTACCAGCAAGAACAACCACCATAACCAACAACACTAACAACAAAAAACAAACAACAACAACAACAACCTACAACACTACCAACAACAATCACAACTAACAACAACAACACTGCCACCAACAACAACCACCGCAACCAACAACAACAACCAACAACAAACAAACAATAACAACTACCAACAACAACCACAACCAACAACAACACTAGCAGCAACAACAACCACCACAACTAACAACAACAACCACAACTAACAACAACAACAACCACCACAACCAACAACAGCAATCAATAACAAATAAACAATAACAACAACCAACAACACTACCAACAACAACACTAGCAGCAACAACAACCACCACAACTAGCAACAACAACAAGAAACAAACAACACTACCAACTACAACCACAACCAATAACAACAACACTACCAACAGCAACAACCACCACAGCCATCAACAACACAAACAACAAACAACTACAACACAAAAAAAGCACAACACACGAAATAGATGTTTCACATCTGCCCATCTGCCGGGCGTCCCGTGACGGCCAATATTTTTTTTCTCGTAATGCGAAACTCCTTGGTCGAATTCTTATATATTTTGTAAGGAAATAAAAAAAAAACCGTAAAGGATACGCACGCCGCTATACAACGGAGCGTGCGGTAAAATAGGTACTTAGGTGCGAGTAGGTATCTATTTTACCACACGTTCCATTGTATGGTGCGTAATTTTGAACTTTCGAACAATGTATACAGGCTTCGTAAGCCTGCCTGCTGGTTACGAAGCCTGTATACATCGTTCGAAAGTTCAAAATTACGCACCATACAATTGAACGTGCGGTAAAATAGATACTCTCACCTAAGTACCTATTTTACCGCACGCTCCGTTGTATAGCGGCGTGCGTATCCTTTACGGTTTTTTTTTAAATTAATTATAAAATATATAAGAATTCCACCAAGGAGTTTCGCATTACGAGAAAAAAATATTGGCCGTCACGGGATGCCCGGCAGATGTGGAACATCTATTTCGTGTGTTGTGTTTTTTTGTGTTGTAGTTGTTTGTTGTTTGTGTTGTTGATGGTTGTGGTGGTTGTTGTTGTTGGTAGTGTTTTTGTTGTTAGTTGTGGTTGTTGTTGTTGTTGGTTGTGGTTGTTGTTGGTTGTGGTTGTTGTTGGTTGTTGTTGTAGTTTGTTTTTAGTTGTTTGTGGCTGGTTGTTGTTATTTGTGGTGGATGTTGTTGCTGCTAGTGTTGTTGTTGTTGTTAGTTGTGGTTGTTGTTTTTGGTTGTGGTTGTTGTTGGTAGAGTTGTTGGTTGTTGTTATTGTTGTTGGTTGTTGTTGTGGTAGTTGTTGTTGTTGTTAGTAGTGGTTGTTGTTGTTGGTCGTGGTGGTTGTTGTTGTTGTTGGTAGTGTTATTGTTTTAGTTGTTGTTGTAGTTATTGGTTGTGGTTGTTGTTGGTAGTATTGTTGGTTGTTGTTGTTTGTATGTTGTTGTTATTGTTGTTGGTTGTGGTGGTTGTTGTTGCTGGTAGTGCTGTTGTTGTTATTGTTAGGTGTTGTTGTTGTTAGTTGTAGTTGTTGTAACTGCTTGTTGTTGTTATTGGTAGTGTTGTTGTTGGTTTTTGTTGCTGGTTGTAGTTTGTTGTTGCTGGTTGTTGTTGTTGTTGTTGGTTGTTGTTGTTATTGGTTGTTGTTGTTATTGGTTGTATTGTTGTTGGTTGTTGTTGCTGGTTGTTGTTTGTTGTTGTTCTTGGTTGTTGTGTTTGTTGTTGTTGTTGGTTGTTGTTGTTGGTTGTTATTGTGTTCATTTTTTTCGCATAGATGTTTCTAGGGAGAAGGGGGTCGAGAGCGGTGGCGTAGTGGGGGCATCGTGACACGACGGCGTCATGCCGTTTTTCGTCACGACATTCGAGTCGGTTTTACTGCCAAGCCGTGCCAATAGATGATTCACATCAAAAACAAAAGTTTGTCTCATTGCCTAGTAGGTACTGTTTTCTCGCAAATGTGTTGAAAAACGTTGTATGACACACGTGCGGATTGGTATTTACAAACTCGTGACTATGGTAAGCCCTCGACTACGTCTCGGGCTTACATTCGTCTACTCGTTTGTAAAAATCAACTTACCGCACTAGTATCATAAATAACTATTTTTAATTTTTAGTGTATTTTTTTGAAAGTCGGTTGTTTTTTTGTGTAAAAAAGTTTTTTAACACATCTAAATCAGCTTCACTTGTAACTTACTATGTAAACAAGTCGTAGAAGTTAAATTTAACCCACTGCCTGGTTTCCGATTAAGCTGATATTTTGCGCTCATGTTTAGTTTGGATGACAATTCATGGTTATTAAAGATAACCATGAATTGTCATTCTAAATCCGAATAAAAGGTAGGTACAAAAAATATATATGCGGTCGAATTGAGAACCTCCTCCTTTTTTTTCGTCGGTTAAAAAGAGCTTAAGTTGTCTGCAATGACCAATTTTTTTTTTTTGGCGGAGTGGGAAATCTTCCAATGACATCTCAGGGAGGAGCGTATCGGACTCTTACTGACTAAAACCCAGCCCTGTTCCTTCCCTGCCCGAGTGCCCAGGGGTGCGGTAACTCTGTTAAGAATTTATTCGCTACCCCTAAGTTAATGATCCCGCTAGTCGTACGGGATAACTAGTAGGTGTCCAATAACATGGGTCGCGGGAGTGTTAAAAAGAGTCACCGCGACCCTGTAACTTAAAAGGCATCTGAATGAACACGCGTGGGTTTTAGTCCGTAAGAGTCTGAGGGCCGTTTTCACCAATGAAACTAATCGCGATTAGTTCAAACAAAACTCAGTTCATGCGTTTAATCGAGATTAGTTTCATTTTGCGTTTCACCACTACAAAATAAACTAGTTTAACCTTTTTTAATGGTTACAGGCACGCGTTTGACCACCATCTCACCAGATGGTAAGCGATGATGTGGTCGAAGATGGAGCACGCTTGTCTAGAAGTAACCTATTCACTCTTGACTTAAAGATTCCCAGGTTGTAGGCATCAGGAAAGCTTAACTAAGTTTAAATTCTAAACGCCCAGTTTTCGATGAAACACAAAATGAAGCTCTAATGTCAATTAAACGCATGGAATGAGTTTAGTTTAAACTAATCGCGATTAGTTTCATTGGTGAAATCGGCCCTGACACCACACCTCTCGCTCCACCCAGAGCCGAACTCACCAGATGATTTCTAACCTACACAAAAAAGGTGTCCAATAGGTATATTTCTGCCTATCCCCTTCAAGTTTCAAGCGCAATGTTTTCTTTATTGTCCTCTAGTTTTGGCGCCACATTCACCGAAGTCTGACGCGAACTATTGATAAATTATATCAGCTTAGTGCAAATACGAGTGATAAGGTTATTACGTAAACTCATTTTAAAAGAATGCACACGTTTAGCGCCACTCATTAGTACTAACATGTGTGGAAAAACGCGACTCGGTTCGCGATACCATAATCTAGCCTTTTCCTAAATAGTAGGAGATACGGTTCGCGCGCGTACGGATCGCGTAGGTACTAGAAATATAGGTACCTATTCCCTCATCTGTTATTTGAAGATTACAAAGTTTACATGTTAGAGAATATGTACATTAATAAATTGCAGATGTTTTGCCAATCTAAATCCGGGGTCTTCATTGACAAGCATGAGTCGAGAGAATAGTACGCCAAGAATTGAAAAAATATAGGTTGACTAACTTTCTTTCAGCGCAACTATGAAGTTACCAGGTACAAAGAGCTCATCATCATCCTCATTCCAGAGACGTCGACTGCTGGACATAGCCCTCCCTCAAGTGTCACCACAACGACCGGTCCTGTGAGTCTTGCATCCATCGGCTACCCGCGACCCTCGCCAGGTCATCGGTCCACCTTGTGGGAGGCCTTCCAACGCTACGCCTTCCGGTACGTGGTCACCACTTCAGAAATTTTCGGCTCCATCAACCATCTTTTCTGCGAGCAATGTGCCCTGCGCACTGCCACTTCAGTTTGGCGATACTTGTTTGGCGATATCATCATTCCTGATTCGATCACGTCAGGAAACTCCAAACATTGCCCTCTCCATTGTGCTCTTTAGGTGACACTAAGCCTTCTGATGAGGCCCATTGTGACCGACCATGTTTCGCTTCCATAAGTCATCACTGGAAACACGCACTGCTCATAGACTTTCGTCTTGAGACACTGTGGTATGTGAGACGAGAAGATACCACGCCATTTCCCGAACGCCCGCCGTCCAGCCAGCCGAGCCAGATTCGACGGTTGACCATTTTCTCGAAGTTAGCCCTACCTAACTGGACCGTTTGTCCCAGGTAGACCTACTCGTCTACAACTTCGAGTGAAGAGTCACCGATCTTGATAGGAGTGGGTGCTACATGGGTACTTACCATGACCTTGGTTTTGTCCATATTCATTTTAAGACTCACTCTTTCAGAAGCTCTACTTAGGTCATCGAGCAAAGAGGATAACAGGCGTACCTACCTAATTAATTTACCCTCATTAGTTATTTATTTGTTTGTATAAATGAAAGTTTATATTTTATTCCCAATGGATGCCTTGTCTAGTTATTACTTAACAATATAGGCCCCGAATTTAGCTAGGCAATCCATGTGCAATTTATTAATATATACATATTCTCTCAAATATATTGTCATCTTCAAATAACAGACGAGGGAATATATTTCTACTATCGTATAAAAAAAAAACCACCAAAATATGTTGGGTCAGCTTCCAGTCTAACCGGATGCAGCTGAATACCAGTATTTTACATGGAGCGACTGCAATAGAATCGGTGACCGACAGCCCGCAGAATCACCAAACTGAAGTGGCAGTGGGGCACATTGCTCGCAGAACAAATGGTCGATGGGGCAGAAAAGTTCTGGACTGGCAATCGCGTACTGGAAGACGGAGCGTTGGAAGGCCTCCCACAAGGTGGACCGATGACCTGGTGAGGGTCGCGGGTAGCCGATGGATGCGAGACGCACAGGATCAGTCGTTGTGGCGACATTTGGGGGAGGCCATGTTCAGCAGTGGATGTATTTCGACTGAAATGATGATGACACGGAGCGACTGCCTATCTGACCTCCACAACTAATGTAGGTTACTAGGTAACAGCAATCCTTTAGTAAGACTGTTTGTCCAGCTTTCAATGTTACTTCCCATGACGACTGTCAAAGGCCAGAGATCGTCCTTCATCAGATGAAAATTGGTATCAGGTCAAGAATGTGACCATGATGTCATCATTATGGTCACATACTTGGCCAGATACCAATTTATTTGAATTGAGCGCTATGTATAACTTTTTCCATACTTGTCTGTTAGACTTCATAACAGTTGTCAAGTCGAATAGGATCCATTGTTTTACAAACTAGCTTCTACCAGTGACTTCGCCAGCGTGGAATTATTAGATACTTCCCCCACTATGAATTGTAGCCTATGTGCTTTTCCAGAATACTATCTCTGTGCCAAATTTCTTCCATATCCATTTAGCCGTTCTGGCGTGATTGAGTAACAAACATTTATCCTGCTGCGCCCCGCCGCACAGTGGGCTGGGATTACAAGGTTGGGTCTTAAGAACTAAAATGTATTTTTTTAGTATCTAGACAAATTTAAAAAGATTTTATTCTTTGACTTTTTTTAATTTAACTAGGTAGTACTTTCGGGGATATAGCCATATCAAATTTGTATGAAGAGTCATGTTATTTTAGTTTAGCAATTTGTTCCAATTAATTTGAAATTGCAAATAATGTACACTAAACGGCCTAAAGTACCTCAATACTTACTTAGTACTTTAAATAAATAATAATGTTCGACATTTTCCACCACCATAGGTAATATACATAGGTAGGTATGACGTAATTTGTTTTGACACTTATTTCCGGGAATCAAGGGATAGGAATGCGCGAGCGCAACATGTTATGAGACGTGTCTTAACGAGAAAAAAAAAAAAAAAAAAAAAAAAAAACATAAAACTTTGTCAGGAGAAGCACAAAGTTTATTAATAATTGAACAAGCGGAAACATTTGACGATGACGAATACGAAAATTGTGCATTCGTTAATGTGGATACTCTTGATAGTGATTAAATTAAAAAATTGCAGTGACCAGTATCTGATTGTGATTTTTACTTATTTTATTAGTCTTTAGTGGATTAGGCCTAACGGGGAGACCACTACATAAAAAAAAACGCGCATGGTTCTTAACCATGTGGATGTGTTCTTAACCATGGTGGTGTGGAATAGAGAACAAAATTTGAAATTGCGACCAAATCGCAGAAAATCGCAACCCGAGAATAGGCGCTAAAATAGGACAAAAATACGTACTATACATACGTAAAGTAAATTCTTTGAGAAAATTTGAGAATTTCTAGATTTTCAAGTTTTTTTGTTTTGCTTCATACAAAAATGACTTTGGTTATTAATAACTCCGAAAATACTCAAGTTATCTAAACGACCCTCGTATAAATAATTACTTAGAATCAATAGATAAATCCAACGCACTATTTAAAATTTCAGAAAAAGAAACTTTTTTTTTTTAAACGCTAAGTCCTCTACCGGCCCGTTTCAGCCTACTGTGCGCCGGTTTCACCCATGACCACGGCGTAGACCGGGATAAAAAGTACCTAGTCGATGTGTAATAACAGCCTATGTATAATTCAGGGTATAAGCTATCTACATACCAAATAAAATCCGAAAAACTTGAACGTGAAGAACTACCTATACAAAACACACACTGACACACTATCACCTTTATAATATTATAGTGTGATTAGCTTCTGCCAGCGGCTTAGTACCTACTGCTCCCAATATAAATTATAGCTATTCCAGACTATAATCTATCTCTGAGCCAGGTTTCATCCAGATCCGTTCAGCAGTTCTAGTGTGATTGAGTAACAAACATTCATACATCTAAACTTTCGTATTTTTAATATTAGTAGATTACAGTAGGATTAAATAAAACACATTTTATACATTTTTCTAAACGTATATTTATTAGAAACATAGCAACAATACCCTTATTTACTCTACAGTAATTACAAATGGCGGTGGACCACCTGCAGGGCCGTCTGAAGCAGTCAGGGTGCGTGGGAGCAATTAAGGTGCGTGAGGCTATGAGGGAGTATGGGAGCAATTAAGGTGCGTGGGCGCTATGAGGGAGTATGGGAGTAATTAAGGTGCGTGGGCGCTATGAGGGAGTATGGGAGCAATTAAGGTGCGTGGGCGCTATGAGGGAGTATGGGAGCAATTAAGGTGCGTGGGCGCTATGAGGGAGTATGGGAGTAATTAAGGTGCGTGGGCGCTATGAGGGAGTATGGGAGCAATTAAGGTGCGTGGGCGCTATGAGGGAGTATAGGAGCAATTAAGGGGAACCATTACCGTTCTTACCATTACTCTTTCTCTTAATTTACGATAATCCTTACTCCACGCTAGGAATTAGGGTGCATAGGAGCAACTAGAGTGCAAGGGAGCAATCAGGACGCATAGGAATAACTTGAACTCATGGGAGCAATTAGGGAGCATTTTTTTTTTTTTTTTATGTTTGATAGGCTCGCGTTTGACCACTATCTCACCTGATGGTAAGCGATGATGTGGTCGAAGATGGAGCACGCTTGCCTAGAAGTAACCTATTCACTCTTGACTTAAAGACTCCCAGGTTGTATCTTACAGCATCGGAGCAATTAAGGAGCATGGAAGCAATAAGGGAACATGGAAGCAATAAGGGAACATGGAAGCAATTAGGGAGCATCGGAGCAATTAGGGGAGCATGGGGCAACTTGGTTGCTTGAGAGCAACCTCTATGCCAAACGCAGGCATACTAAACCACACAGTGCCCATTCACTCGGGTGTTGGGGTACAAAAGCGTTGTTTGGGGTTAACTAGAAGCCATGGGGTCAAATCGGATGAACTGGAACAACTCGAGTACAAGGAAATGAGGGTAAACTTTAGGAATTGCACGTATTATCATATCAATCTAGAACGATTCTGATTTCTAAACAAACATATTTAGGTATTTATCACGCTACAAAATTTTGTGTGGAATGTGAATTTTACTGTATCGATGGCAAAAAAAAAAACAGGTTTTTTCCAAAGAAAGTACTATGCGCTTACAATATACCGTAAGACGGCCCTGTCTTTTTCAATTTCTTTTCTAATATCGCACTAGGCAAGCTGTGGGCTATTGTAACGTATCGACTGCCTTGTGCGTTTCATGCATTTGGTTTTAAATTATATAGCGAGAATTTCTTACACTAATATTTACCATCTCAGTTTTGCAACTGGGTTATAGTTGAAAACTTGGGCTCCTTATTTGAATGATGATTTCGAGATAATCCAATTTTTGAATATGTAGAATACAAGATAAAGTGCCTCGGAAAGCCCGTTAAGCCGTTGGTCTCGGCTGTCAATCGTGGATCTTTGACAGTCGTTACGGGTCGTCAGAAGCCCGTAAATCTGACAACTAGTCTTACCAAGGGGTATCGTATTACCCAGTAACTGGGTTGTGGGGGTCAGATAGGCAGTCGCTCCATGTTAAATACTGGTATTCAGCTGCATCCGGTTAGACTGGAAGCCGACCCCAAGATAGTTGGGCAAAGGCGCGGGCAGATTGAATCATATTATGTTCTTACGGAATTGTATATGACTTTTTTGAAGAAAATTGTTGTTTTTCATGGGCAAATGTAATATTTAAAATATGGCCACTCATTTCTGTTGCATCCTGAGTATATCGGTGAGCTTATCAAAGATTTCTATAAAACCACACCAAATATCCCGTCCCAAAATTGAACAAATAGTTGAAGAAATTCTCGCTTAAGGTCACATAATGAGATCATATTTATTATAATTGCGCTACATATCAACAGGGGTACAGGCAGTAACCATTTACATGAGTTGTATTACATTGCATTGGTAAATTAAAATTACTTGTACTAAATTATTTATTAAATTTGGTTAAAATTATATTTATTAAAATTATGTAAAATAACCATTGAAACCCTCTTATTAATAATACTTATAAACATAGCTTCTACCCTAAGGGGGTAGGTCAACTGTGTGTCACCAAAATATAGAAAAGATTCTAAAAAAGGAAAATAATAATATGTATTTGGTAACTTTATTGCTTAAAAATCATACATTTGCCAAAAACGATTATAAATCATGCCTAGGGGTAGCGGATAAATTCTTAACATGAGTTACCGCACCCCTGGGCACTCAGGCAGGGAAGGAACAGGGGTGGGTTTTAGTCAGTAAGAGACTGACACGCCCTCCTGCTCCACCCAGAGCGGGAGATAACATTGGATGATTACCCAACCAACAAAAAAATAAAAGAAAAAAAGAAGCATGATTATAAATGGCACTATTTATTTTGTATTTAAATGGCCTCCACATTACTGCCTGGCTAATATTTTGACCAGCTATTCTATTTGGTTCGTGTCAATTCAAAAGAACAGCTGTGTTCATTATGGCCCATTTGCACATCAAACCTCTAAACGCATTTAAAACATTTAGAGTCAGATCCCAGAGCCGCCAAACTTTATTTATTTTTAGATTAACGAAATTTGTAGGATTTAATAGTGTTAGTATTAACTTCGAACGTATGCTAGCTTAGGCCGACGGCCAATTTACGGGCATTAGGTGCTAAAGTTACGTAACAAACATTACTCGCTGTTTTTTGTCTGTTTTACGGGAAATTCTAAATAATTTAATTGATTTATATTTTAACACCAAATTAGTTATTATAATATTTTAAGAGATAATAATAATAATAATAGTTTTTATTTGCACAAAAATAAAAGGTTACATTAACACTATTACTTATACGTACTAAAGATCAGGAATGTAACCATTGAGTACAAACCCTGTCTCTCAAACTAGGGTTACCTGTATCTTGAGAGACAGTAAAGATGGTTGCCATCTCAATGGAGATTCTATTCACAAGGCCGAAACTTAGGCATTGTTTATTTAATAGGTGTAAAAACGATAATGAAATTTAGGCATAATTTGGGGAGTTACTAAACACCCTCTTTGGTTTTTCAAAAGGAATTATTAAAAGGTAAACAAAAAAAAACAACGGGTTGCACTCCGGGAGTGCGGGCAGGAGTGAAAACATTAACGTTGTGCATTTTTGAATATTTTGATATCGTCTCGAATTTTCGATCAGGTCACGTGTCCTGGCGCGAGTTTAACATGTAATACCCATCCCAAGAAAAGTGCTCAACGCCGCTAAAGAAGTTTTCACTTTAAAAAAATTTGGCTGTCAGCCCAAGCTACCAGGTACACGTGTACGTTTAAAGTACATACTAACACTACTCAACCCCACACATTTTGTTAATCAGAAAATAAGTAGTCTGGCGGCTCTAGGATCCTGGACTACTATTTTAGCGTTAAATGGTTCGTGGTGCAAATGGGCTCTCATAAAGACATTATTATGTCCCTTAATAAGTGGTGGACATGATTAGTTAAGGTAGACTACAATTTGAACATATTTTACTAACAAATCATTACAAAAACGATAGCCGTTTTTGTTTCTAACAAACTTAAGGTTTTTACATGAACACAATACAATTTGCTTACCTAAATTATATTTTTTATGATAATAATATAAATTTTCATCAAAATATACAAATAAATATATAACAATTGTTTTTTAGAAACTGTAAAGTTATTTCCTGTAGACAAACTTATCCCCAGTTTCGCAAAATGAATGTGACAAATTTTCTAGCACGCGTTAATTAATTACGTGAGGCGTTTTGGTGTGCGGGGAGGGGATCGAGCCGAATCACACCCAATCTCACGTGGAAGTAAGGGGGTCTCGGCAAGTATCACGTAACTTTTCCTCAAGAAACAGTGTTAAATCCGAGATAACTGGATTAAATTTAGTAAAACTTAAGTAGTCCTAAATAAAATAATTAAGCAAATTATGTTTTTTAAGCAAGCATAGATTAACGTATTGACAGAAAAAATATGTATTTTAACATTCTCACGTGAGATTAGGGCAGGGTGGAGACGGTTGAACCAAATCTCACGACATCTCACTGCGGGGCAGAGGGGGTCAAAAAATCGCCAAAATCCCCACACGTAATTAATGGACGCCCCCGAGCTACTGTGATTGTTTGAATAAATTTCAAACATCTATTCTTGACTTGACTTGCGTTTCATTTTTTGTCGCGTCAATAATTTAGTTCAAGACACCGGTTGTTAGTTGATTATACACCCAAATTACTTTATATTATAAAACAGTCCCCCATCGCATCTGTCTGTCTGTTTGCGATAAACTCAAAAACTACTGAAATGATTTTCATGCTGTTTTCACCAATAGACAGACTGATTCATGAGAAAGATTTAAGTATATAATTTGTAGCCGTGCAAAGCTGGGAACGGTCGCTAGTTTGTTGATAAAATAGATTTATTATCAAGTGACGTCTCTCAATTTATATAATTTTGTCCACACTTTTCAGTTTCTAAAAAACAATTGAGTAAAATACTGATATTTTATCACCTAATCGCAATCACAAATCACACATTATAATACTAATATTTTGTACATAACAATATCAAATTAAACACCGCTATACATAGACATAAAATAACGCTAAGTTTAAGCCAAGTATATTTTTAAATTAACATAAAGGTAACGAGATACCGGATAGTTTAAAATTAGTTTTTTAGAGTGTTTTTTCACTAGGGTGGTAGCGAGGCGGTGTGCGAGGAAAATCCACCAATGGGCTCATCACTTCATTTCCTAGCCTTATTTTTTTCTTGAGGGTGGGAAATCATGAGATACTCTGGGTGACTCTTACTGATTAAACCCCACCTGTGCTACTTCAATTGCCCTTTGCGTTTCGACCCTCATTTTCATAGCCTGGCTTAGCGGTGCTCTGATGGAAAATAACTATAAGAGTTAAGTATTTGTTCGTACAAAAAACCAAGAGATGTGTGCAGAGAAAGTGTGCGAGGCTGAGAGAGGAGGGAAGCTGTGAGACGATGTGTAGTGAGTGTACGTAGCGGATCCTTGTCAGCTGTGCACGGGCATATCTAGCTTCCCTCGCACATATACCTCACTGCGTCCCTCGCACACATTTTTTGCTCTATTGTACGTACAAATACCTAGTTTTACTAGCCTTTTTACACCAGAGCAGCGCTAAGCCGGGCTAAGAAAATATAGTGATCCCATTGGTGGATTTTTCCTCGAACACCGCCTCGCTACCTCCCCGTTGGAAAAGAAGCCTCTATCGAGTTTTAGAAAAAGTTCATGTTTATCTCACGTCGTTGTCACTGATACCTGTCTGACAGTCTCTCTCTAAACCTCGACCTGTCATTGGTATTTTCGTACGAGTACTGTTCTCTGTTTCAAAAAGTTTTTCAAGCCCGTATTTTTCTATACAAAATTCAAGAATTTGCAAAAGTTTTTCAGAAGAGCTGTAGGTTCAAGACCATATAAATATAATGCAAATCTGCTTCTATAGGCACCTCGTTTAAAGTATTGAAGTGCTTTCAATTTGAGCGACAAATTTTATGGTGAGAGTTACGCAACAGTAGGCCTACAATCGGGCAACAAAATCGCCGAAGTTGCACAGCAGAAGCGACATAGTTGCCTAACGGTAGCGTCTCAGTTTGTCGACTGTAGCGCCACAGTTTGTCGACTGTAGTGCCGCAGTTTATCGATAGCAGCGACACAGTTTGCCAAATGTAGCACCACCGTTGATCGAGCATAGCGTAGCGCCACTGTTGAACGACTGTAGCGCCACAGTTGATCGATAATAGCCCCACAGTTGACCGACTGTAGCGCCACAGATGATCGACTGTATCGCTACAGTTGGTCGATAATAGCGCCACAGTTGATCGACAGCAGCGGCACAGATTGTCAACTGTAGCGCCACAGTTTGTCAACTGTAAAGCCACAGTTGATCGGAACTCAAACCATAGTAGCGCGTCGCCCAAATAAAAAGCACTTTTTTCATATTAGGATTTTCTTATCATTACATACACATTTTGTACAGTTATCACACCGCCATTTTTCTAAACAAAACTCTTTCAAACATATATCTTGTTTTACAAATCTTTAGGCCAATCCTGATTTAAGTGGTTTTACGAAAAGAAGATTTGGTACAAATCGAATTGACATTATTTTTATGATGCAGTCATGATTGGTAACAAAAAATAAATAAGCTATCTACATACATTGTAATGTTGCTTTATCTATATTTTTTGGGATTAGTCCAGAAATAGACTTCTACTAAAATGTAAGAATATAATGTACCAAATCTCGCCTCTTGCGTTTTTAATAATTGCATCTTTTTGCCATGTTAAATTGCTTTTTCTACAGTTTTAACAATTTCTTTTTCTAAAATGGACTTAGTTAAGATGTGTGCAATGACGTTGCGTTATGCAACCTAACTCAATTAGAACTAACATGTTTTATCAAATTATCACCATCTCTATTCTTTGGATACATAGAAATCTTGGTTTCTTGAGAAATGGTAACTTTGATGTTCACCCAACATAGGTTCGAGGTTAAAAAGGCGACACAAAAAAATTGCCACAGGTAATTTAATTTGCAAGATTTACATTTCCTTCTATTTTAACTTATAATCACCATGTTAAATGGATAGGTAGTGGATCCAGCTGAAGAATAAGACATAACATTCATGACTATGTATGGCAGCTGAAGTTAAAATCTCTTGGGTACAAACGCCTACCTTGTGAAACTCAAAAGTAGTTCCGAGTAAAGTTTTCTGAAATTGATCTGTTTGATATGACGATTTCCTTGTTTCATGTGAGATGAACTTATTCACAGTAGGAACCCACTAAAGTCACTAATTGTATTTTTTTTTTCTAAAATTGCATCAGAAGATACAATAACAAGTTTTTAATTATTTTTTAAACAAGCTGTTTATACCGGCTTTCGTCCATTCAGGTCAAGCTTATCATAAAAATGCATTTTCACCAGAACTAAAGGTGTACGCAAAATTTCAGCGCAATCGGATACCAACAAAGGGTCGAAAAATGGTTTGCAAATTTTGACGGACAACTCACAAACATACATACGAACAATGCAAATTAAATTATAACTTTTAAAAAGGCAAGTAGGAAGTAGCCCCTTTACGAACCAAGTCAAATAGCCGACTTATCTTTTTATCTTTATATCAGCTATTCTCGAACATATCGTCAAGATTTATATTTACCCAAAGAAATAGAATGATGATAAATACGGTAAGCTGTTTACACTTTTAGCACGCAACACCGCACCATGATTGTTGCGATATGTTGAGCGATTTCTTGTAACAAAGCATTTTCAAAAAAAATCTGTTGAGCAATTTTGCAGCAACATATGTGGGCAGCTGTTCGCAGCTCAGTGACTACTTGAATTTAAGCCACAGAGTAATAAATAAATGGAGTCTTAAATCGAACAAAATCATTTTCCTGTAATTACATTGACGACAATAATGGCTGGTATTTTAGTTAATTTCCAATTATAAAGTATTTAGTCAATATTATGAATGCGAAAGTAACTTTTTTTGTTTGTTACGTTTTCACACATGGTGAACCAAATTTGATGAATTTTGATAAGGATTCTTTTCATGACATTTACGAGGGGAAAGCTGCCGCGCAAGCGAGTTATAGTTTGGGGAAACAAAAAGTAAATATCAAATTAGGATGAAAGCACATTTTCACTCATCTTTCTTAGTCTACTAGTTAGTAGTTATTCACTAATGTGAAAAGTCGATTGCATTGTATATCAG
The DNA here is from genome assembly GCA_951329385.1 of Polia nebulosa. Lineage (NCBI taxonomy): Eukaryota > Metazoa > Arthropoda > Insecta > Lepidoptera > Noctuidae > Polia > Polia nebulosa. The sequence goes on along the minus strand of OX589614.1, from coordinate 3,964,891 downwards.
GCTAGTTATCCATAAACCCAAGTCTTAGCGCATATTTTGCGTACGTGTACGTAAACGCTCTGAGGGCCACGGAACTTTGCGAATGGACTTCTCGCTCAAGCAAATGACAACTCTAAGTGAAAAAAAGAGACAGATATTATAAAGACTGAGTGCGTGCGTATATGTGAGATTTCATCCTAAATAAATATTTAATTTTATTGACTGACTGTTGCAAGCGACTTATTCCGCGCTATATTCCGACATCATCATCATCCTTTCAGAAGACGTCAACTGCTGGGTCATAGGCGTACCCCAAAGCGTCGTCACATCACCTGGTCCTTGGTCAACCCAAATCCTTGGTCCAAGGATTTGGGTTGGGCGCTGATGAATCAGAACTTTAGGTTCTTTTTAGTTAATCGTCCTCTATTTATGTAAAACTCTGTGTCTTAAAACAATTGATTCAATAATTGATACTCCCTTAACAGTAATTTTGTACCAGACTATATTACTTTTAGTGACTATTAACAGAACTTCTACTATCTACATCATTCTCTCATTTCATTGCTATAGTTTCTCCAGAACATCGTGAAAGCGGTACAAAGCTTTTATATTTTTGGGTAAAATCACATTGTTGCTTTAAAATTGATTTTGGTGGTGAGAACGTAGCGCATTTGAGATGATTTCGACCTAAAATACTCCGTTGGTGACAATAATTATGTACAGTCATCGCATCAATATTATTGAGGCGTTTTTCGTATCACTGATGAGGTTGACTGTAGGTACATACTTACGACCACCATAGTCTGACATTTTTACTACAGAATGAGCAATTTGTGAATTCCCACAAAAAACTTTTTTTTATGTCTATCTCTGATTTCAAGGAGATAGATTAAAATAAACACATTACTACTCTATGACACAGTCGGTTAAGTCATACCAAAAACTCTACGTTCCTACTACACCAGCACTGCATTTTATAATATCATACAAATTACAAAATTCTCATCCAAACCAAACATTTACACAAAGCAAACACACTAACAACTAATAAACGCCGCGTTTACCTGCGTCGCAACTGCGTGACAACAGCGTAGCAACTGCGAGGCAACTGCGAGGCGACTGCGGGGCGACAGCGTGGCAACTTTTCACCGTCGGTCGTTATTGTTGCGATATGCGATTCTATGCTAGTACCTATAGTAGTTAGGTTTAAAGGGGCCAACTTTGTTTAAGCCTAGATATTTTGCTTGTTCATCGGTTAACTCCGTGAGATGGGCGTCGAATGTGGGTAGATGGAGGCTCGCGACGTATTCGTCCATTTTCTTAGGTAGTAGGTATACGTCAGCCTGCAACAGAAATTAATATTTTTATAAAAACATCCTTAGTTTTGTCGACATTTTTCAAAACACGACTTAAAAACAATAAAATTGAAAAAAAAAGTAGTTTAAAACCTATTAAAAACGAGCTTTCATACCGGCTATCATAATTAAATGCGTACACAAAGTTTCGTATTTGTGTTGTTAACCGTTAAAGAGTTCCTCTGGCGTTAATCTTTTTTTTTTTGGAGGTTGGGAAATCATCGAATGACTTCTGCCGCTCTGTGTGGAGCGGGAGAGCGTGTCAGACTTTTACTGACTAAAACCCACCCTTGTTCCTTCAGTGCCCTGTGCCAAGAGCTGCGGTAACTGTCTTTCGCGAATGTATAAAAAATTATCCGCGACCCAAGCATAACTAAACTTTTTTTTTTTTTTTGTGGGGGTGGGTAATCATCCTATGACCTCCCGCTTTGGGTGGAGCGGGAGGGCGTGTCAGACTCTTACTGACTTAAACCCACCCCTGTTCCTTCCCTGCCTGAGTGCTCAGAGGCGCGGTAAGTCTGTTTCGAATTTATCCACGACCCCTGGGCAGATCTGGAGTTAGTCCTGGATGTTGATTCAGGGAACTGAACCAAGGTGTAAGTAATCAAATCCGTAGGATAAGAGGAAGTGGTTCTCATTCAGCTTGCAAGATATGACCCGAACAAACAAACATTGCAAGTTAAATAAAAGCTTGTAAATTACAATTATAAATAATAAATTCATTTATTTCAGGCTAAGCCCAAAAAATTTAAATACAATTTTACATTAATAAAAAAAATTACATTTTGCTGTTATAGTACAACGGGATTATGTTATGTTATGATATAAATTACAAAATCGTCAATAAAATAAATTACAGAAGCAAATTAAATTAAAAATGTCAATTAATTAGAATTAAAAAAAAATATGATTAAATGTCAGTGTGTACAATAAAATAAAATAAGAATAAAATAAGAACAAAATAATAAAATCAAAATAATATCTTAACATTAGTCAGTATTATGGTTGGCTAACTATCATCAGCTGCCCAGCTATTTCCAAATACGATTTTGTCGGCTTCTTAGCTGTCTAACCGGCTTCAGCTGAATACTAGTAAAGTAGAGTCTCAATAACATGGCAGTATTTAAAAACTAGGAGGATTATTGGAAAGTTCGGTTTGTTGTTTTTTTTTAAGTGAAAACTTCTTTAGCGACGTTGAGCACTATTCTTGGGATGGGTATAAAATGTTAAACTCGCGTCAGGACACGTGACCTGATCGAAAATTCGTAAGACGATTCCAAAATACTTATCGAAAATGCACAACGTTAATGTTCAAGTTTTCACTTCTGCTGGCACTCCCGGAGTGCAACCCGTTGTTTTTTTTTTCACTTCTGCCGGCACTCCCGGAGTGCAACCCGTTATTTTTTTTTTCACTTCTGCCGGCACTCCCGGAGTGCAACCCGTTATTTTTTTTTTCACTTCTGCCGGCACTCCCGGAGTGCAACCCGTTATTTTTTTTTTCACTTCTGCCGGCACTCCCGGAGTGCAACCCGTTATTTTTTTTTTCACTTCTGCCGGCACTCCCGGAGTGCAACCCGTTATTTTTTTTTTCACTTCTGCCGGCACTCCCGGAGTGCAACCCGTTATTTTTTTTTTCACTTCTGCCGGCACTCCCGGAGTGCAACCCGTTGTTTTTTTGTTATCATTGATAGGCTCACGCTTGACCACTATCTCACCTGATGGTAAACGATGATGTGGTCAACGTTGGAGCACGCTTGCCTAGAAATAACCTATTCACTCTTGACTTAAATACTCCCAGGTTGTAGCTATCAGGAATTCAGATTCTGACAGGAAAAAAAAATACAAGACAATTAAAATAAAGCATTTTTAGATTATCCTAATGCTCGAGCGGGGGATTAATAAAAACCGGGCAAGTGCGAGTCGGACTTGAGCACGAAGGGGGAAAAAAAACAAAAAATCACGTTTGTTGTATAGGAGCCCCCATAAATATTATTTTTATTCTGTTTTTTAGTATTTGTTGTTATAGCGGCAACAGAAATACGGTTCATGAGATACAGCCTGGTGACAGACGGACAGACAGACCGACGGACGGACAGCGGAGTCTTAGTAATAGGGTCCCGTTTTACCCTTTGGGTACGGAAAGTTTGGGTAATTGATGTGCCGAAGTACTGCAGTGCCGTATTAGTGAGACTCCACTGTACTCCACATGTAGTGACTATTTATTTGACCTCCATAACCCATTAACTGGGTAACACAATACCCCTTGGTCAAGACCTACAGCACAGATAATATAATACTAGCGTACAGATGCCTCATCCCATACAAAGAAACGGTACCGCACTAACTACGGGTTTTCGACTGGCACAAGCCACTTTTGTGCTTCGTTCGGGTCCAACCGTCTACACCTCGCTAGATGGTGCTAGCAGCGACGGCTTGCAAGTTGAATGAATTTACCAATATTTTCTCAGACATTTTTATTTTATACTATTTTTGGCACTTTAAAACAATTTTACTGTATAAAAATATGTCACTTAAAGAGCCGAATGGATAAACTCTACAGCTTCAAACAGCGCAATCTATTGGTATAAGATATATAGATGTCTTAGCATTCGTTCCAATAATCATATAAATTTGAATTAGGAGCCAATTATTCCACAATTTTATGCTTAGGGCAGTTTATTAAATAAGAAAATACAGTTTTCACATTTTTTTTTAAATATTAATATTAGCTAATTAAACTTCATCGAAATCGATGTATATTATGCCATCTATTGAAATTTATTGGAACAAAATTTTCTTCGTTCGAGATGAGACCCCGTGCCCACAGTAAAATTTGAGTTCGTGACGCATCGTTATTAATAGAAACGGAGTGTTGCTGATACTGCAGATAGTAGAAATAGTATATTTATCCCAAACGTTGCCAAGGCATTCTATACAATGCCAAGTGTTCAGCCGGAAATGTGCTAACGATAGCCGTATTTCTGTCTGCAGGAACCTAACCAGTCCGTGTCGGGTGCACTAAGTTACCGGTCGACGGATACCGGTCGACCAACAATCGACCAATGGCTGATCGATGATCGATCGACAATCGATCGATTGGTGTAATAACACCTTAAGGCTGATTATTTGTTTATTTTATAGCTTTCTGTAGTTTAAAAAATACTAAAAAAAGGAGCTGTCTGTAAAGTTGGTTTACGGACGATAGTTTAACGTGACAACGTCATAACAAAACATTGATGAAATATAGATGGGCACATGCGTACAATGAGCGTAACGGGACACTTTTTCGTGGATGCAGCCGGCGTTCATCGATTTATTAGAGGTTGTCACGTCAAAACACACTTTAATGTTTATTTTTCGTGTTCTTCTCAGCAAGCCAAATGCAAATGCATACAAAATAACTAGTCCGCCATCTTTGATTTATAATGACGTCACTTAGCTAATCATGCATTGTCATCAAAACTAAACATGTACGCAAAATTTCATCTTAATCAGAAGCCGGGTTTTTTTTGCGGTTTTGGAAATCATCCAATGACATCTCCCGCTCTGGGTGGAGCGAGACGGCGTGTCAGACTCTTACTGACTAAAACCCACCCCTATTCCTTCCCTGTCCTGAGTGCCCAGGGGCGAGGTATCTCTGTTTCGAATTTATCCTCAACCCCTGGGCAGGCATCGGCCATGACGGGCCCCGTCATGATTGCTGACAACTCTTTGAGGCGAGCGTGGAACACAACGCGCCGTCGACTCTCGGGCCTGGTGCTGATCGGACGGCGAACCGGGTAGTGGGTCAAATTTAACTTCTAAGATTTATTTACATAGTTAATTAGTTATAAGTGTAGTTAGTATAAGTGTGTTAAAAATTACTCTCTGCACTTACAGCTTAAACCAACACGTGCAGAGAGCGTTCTTATTGTGTCACTACAATATTATCATACTATTATTGTGAAACTAAATAAAAGCTTGTAATTTTACAAACAAGGTGAACTAGTGACTTCGACAAAACACAGATAAATAATATTCTCTCACTTCAAAAAGCAGAAGTTTCTCAATTCGAATGTTTTTATTGATGTGTAACATCTTTCCTCTCGCATTCCTTCAATCTGTGGCAGTAATTTTGTGAAATGGGACAATGGAAATGTGTAACAGGAAGCCGGGGAAGCACGCGCTATTTGACTTGACCAATGAGTGCGTGCGGAGGTGGAGTCGGCCGTCAGATGGTAGAACGCGTGCACGATAAGTCTGCGCGCGGTCGAAATTGGAACTAAACGTTACCAAGGTGAGATATCAAATGTTACATATCATTTATGCAGTTACTGTAGGTAAGGCCCGCTCGTTTTTTTTTTTTTGTTACTTGACAGCTACCCCCAGATTTTCTAACTTAGTTCATTTTGAACGGATTTAAAATATTCTTTCTATTTCTGATTTTGGATATAATTACTTTTTGTTACTTTTTATAAATTAAGTATTCCTCCTATTCAGCCACAGATAAATTTGCAAAACCTGTTGCTCGAATTCGGGACCCAATGCTTAGCTGCCGCACTATCCACCATACTATACCACTGTATCGACGACATTTTTCAACATCACGTACCAAGTCACCCGCGTCCGTAGGAGTATACCCATTAAGTCCCTACACGTGGTCCCCGGGTGGTGCTAATCAAGTGACTCTAACTGGTGGTAGGTTTTGACCGTTGGCTTGCGACCACCCACTGGGCAAAGACGTACCGCCAAGCGGCCAGGCCGTGTTAAAAAAAAAAGCTGAACAGCGGCAGCACTTCCTCTCCCACAAAGTGCACCTCAACAACATACGAGGTCTGCACTCAAATCTCGCCGCAGTCCACCAACACCTGGAGAGTGAGAAACCAGCTCTCTTGTTCCTTTCGGAGACGCAGATCGGATGTCCGTCAGACGTGGCGTACCTATCTTACCCAGGTTTTACCCTGGAGCACAACTTTAAACCACGCGCTGGTATATGCATGTATGCCCAGGACGACATATGCTATCGGTGTCTCCGCAACCTTGAGGACTCCAGGTTCTCAACTCTTTGGGTCCTAGTGGACACAGGCCTAGATAAAATTGTCTACGTCTGTGTCTACCGTTCGCACAGCGGTGATTTGGAGACAACTAGGCTCACACAACACCTCAGTGAGGCGGCGGATGTGGCTCGGCGGCGGATGTGGCTCAGCAGCGGTACCCTTCTGCCCAGTTGGTGTTACTGGGGGACTTCAACGCCCACCATCAGGAGTGGCTCTTCCCATACCAGTGCACAGACCATGCTGAACAAGAGACGCATAAGCTAGCGCTAGCGTTAAATCTCACCCAGCTGGTCCAGGGGGTAACGAGGGTGCCGGATGTTGAGAGCACGGCCAATTGCTTGGACCTTCTGCTGACAACAGATCCAGACCGTTACTCGGTGTCGATTTCTTCACCATTAGGTACTTCCGACCACTGTCTGGTGAAGTCTGTATCCGTCTACTCCCCGCCCGATTCTAGCCCTAGGGGCACCAGGCGGATTTGGCGATATAGGTCAGCAGATTAGGATGGCATGCGATCTTTCTTCGCATGTTATCCTTGGCAGCTCACTTGCTTTTCTTCGACTGATGTTTCATCGTGCGCGGACGCCGTGACGGATGTGTTGCGGCAGGGAATGGAGTACTCCATTCCATTCTCTAACGAAACAATGTCTGGCGAAGCTCGACCATGGTTTGGTGCCGAGTGCAATCGCGCTAATGCGCTTAAACATGCGGCCTACCTGGCATGGGTCGACGCTCGGACGCGCAAAGCAAATGACGTGAGTCAGAAGAAGAGAGCCTTCAACAGGGCTGCCAAGTCCTGCAAGAAGGTGTTGCGGAGGGCTCGGTTTGACCACATTAGCCGTATTGGGAACAAACTTGCTTCTTACCCAGCTGGTAGTAAGGCGTTTGGGTCCCTGGCTAAGTCGGTTGAATTGAACTTACCGCCCCTCACTACCCCCACTGCTGAAACCCGACGGGTCGCTGGCCCACTCCGCTGATGTGAAAGCAAACTTGTTTGCCTCTCTGTTTGCGGAATCTTCATGTCTAGATCCTGGTAGCGCGAGGCCCCCTGGTACTCTTGGTGGATGCGAGTCGATTATGTCAGACATTCGCATTCATCAGAAGGATGTCCGAAGAGTACTGCGTAACCTAGTCGTGAACAAGGCTAGTGGCCCCGACGGGACACAGGCAATTTTACTGAGGACTTGTGCGCCTGAGTTGTCTCTGATCTTGACACGCCTGTTTCGCCTTTCGTTTGAGACTGGAAAAGTGCCGATGGCTTGGAAGCAAGCTAACGTGCAACCTTGTGCCCAAGAAGGGTACTCGAGCTGACCCAGCAAATTATAGGCCCATCTCGGTAACTTCCGTACTCTATAAGAGTATGGAACGTATACTGAATGGCAAGCTCCTGGCATACATAGAAGCTAACGATATCCTCAGTGACCGACAGTATGGCTTTCGCCGAAATCGGTCAACTGGGGATCTTCTAGCGTATGCCCTTCACATCTGGAGTGAGGCCATCGAGAAACAAGGGGAAGCCCTTGCGGTCTCCCTTGACATCTCGAAGGCCTTCGACCGGGTCTGGCACGACAGCCTAATTGGCAAGCTTCCTTCCTTCGGTCTGCCTGCTGGTTTGTGTGATTGGATTGCAGATTTCCTGAGGGATTGGTCTATCCGAGTAGTCATAGATGGCTGCTCGTCCGGACTGCTGGCTATTAATGCCGGTGTTCCTCAGGGGTCGGTGCTCTCGGCAACATTATTTTTGCTGCATATTAACGATCTGCTAAAACCCGGTACCTTTGGGTATGCAGACGACAGCTCTGTTGCCGAGAGATACGTGCCCGACACATGAGCTAGTGGGTCTCAGGTCCGATCTCTCCGAGAGGCTATGGTTGGGCGCTTGAACTTGTCCTTACAGGCTGTCTCAAAATGGGGCGATGCCAATCTGGTCAAGTTCAATGCTGCTAAAACCCAGGCGTGTCTTTTTTCCCCTAAAAGGAGCCAATTTCACCCGGCTCCATCTTTCCGAGGTGTAACCTTGCCGATAACCGACCAACTTGATCTTCTTGGTGTTACTCTAACATCTACACATCTAACATCTACAGGGTATCCTAGTGCGGGATCCAGTGTCATACTTAAATACTGTAACACTTTATGAATCAATAAATTTATTATTATTAAATTTATTATTATCTACCCTCAATTTTGGTCCCTTCATAGAGGCAAAGGCTCAAGTAGTTGCCAAAAAGTTGGGGATCCTCACAAAGGTGAGACGGTACTTCACGCCGGAACAGCTGCTCCAACTCTATCAAGCTCAAGTTCGATCGTGTATGGAGTACTGCTCTCATCTTTGGGACGGATCTGCCATATACCAGCTTGATGCCCTTGAGTCATATGAGAAACGAGCCAAGAGGATCTTCGGCAATGATAGGCTCGTTGAGTCGAAGCTCCAAAGTCTTGAGCATAGACGCCGAGTTGCTAGTCCTGTCGGTTTTCTATGCTTGTAGTATAAACAAGTGCGTGTTGGACTTCGCCTATTTAGAATTCCGTTCCAAATGAGGAAGTAATCAAAGGAACAATCAGATTTTTCAATATTTTATATTTGTTGGTAGAATATACGTAATAATAAACATTATCACCACATTTCAAGTTTAGGTCAACGGGAAGTTAAAAAATTCTTCGGAACAAAATTTTGTGACAGTCGACGGACAGACGGACACGTGCAGCAATAGGGCTCTTTTCGGACCCTTAGGGTACGGAACCCTAAAAACAGGGCTCGTGAAGTGTGACCTAAAAACAGTTTTACAAAAACAGCATATTCACACATACATGAATCGTAAATCCGGATCGTGACTTTTGACGAACACAGGTTGTTACGGATATTCGTGGTCATATCTATACCTTTAAACGAGCAATTCTTGTATATAATATGTATATATATAAAAATTATGAATCTCGGAAACGGCTCTGAAAAATATGCATACATGGATGACGTTTTGGTTTCCTCCAATTACGAGTATGTTTAAATTCCACGTTCCATGTTATTGGGGTATACTTCTAGGGTATAACAACTAAAAAGTGAAAAATAAAAAACAATTTAAAAAAAAAAAAAACAACCGACTTCCAAAATAGAAAATAAGTACACGAAAAAAAAATGTATTTTCTGTACAAATTGATCATCAAGTGATAAAAAACTTTTTAACAAAAAATTCAACCGACGAAAAAGAACTAAAAAGCAAAAAATAAATAAACCTTTTAAGTCTTGAGTATTGAGCTTATTTACCTACATAAAATTTTTAAAATTAGATTGTTGTTTGGCGCCGACTCAAAATTAGTTAACATAAAATTTGATATTTTATGTAGGTAAATAAGCTCAATACTCAAGACTTAAAAGGTTTATTTATTTTTTGCTTTTTAGTTCTTTTTCGTCGGTTGAATTTTTTGTTAAAAAGTTTTTTATTTTATGATTTTTTATGACTCGCATCATCTGAGGCTGATTTCTAATCCTTCATCATTCCTCTTGGCACTGAGGTTCCCAGGATATTGACCAGTTGAGGTTACCTCCAATATTCTAAAGACGTCTTTTCTCAAAGCATATTAAGTGGTATCTGTCACTAAAACCAGTTTTTTATATCTAACTTCTATTGTTTAGGAAAGGTATGGTTTCCATCATCAGCTCAGTTTCATGATGTGATGATTCCTAAATGCAATACCTGATTAAGTTATGAAAAGTAAACAGAAACAATATTTGTGCTCAATTTTCGAGGTTTTCTCTGAATTTTATCAGGATTCCATGATCAGATCCTGATGTCCTTGACATGGGACTACCCTTGAGGTAGACCCTATCGAATAAAAAAAGAATCATCAAAATCGGTTCATAAACAACGGAGTGAAGGCCGAACATACGTACAGAAACGCTAAACGTGCCCACAATTTTCGAGGTTTTCTCTCAATTTTATCAGGATTCCACCCTTGAAGTATACTCTATCTAACAAAAAAAAAATATATATATATACGGTCGAATTGAGAACCTCCTCCTTTTTTTTCGTCGGTTAAAAAATTAGTATGGCAGGACTAATTTATTTTTATCAGTTGATGATACAGATTTTGGGGATTTTCTATAATTTTCTTGAACACAGTTTTTTTTTATGTGTGCTACCTCCGCACTTTATTTTTTTTATTCGGAAGCTGTGCTCCTCATGTGGTCCCATACATATTTGGTGAAGATCTGATGAAGAACTTCGGAGAGACAGATTTGTACAGTTCACCCTGATACACCCAAATTTTACCAATTATGATCAAATTCTATATTTTGAGGCTATCAATTCGGCCATAACTTTACTATTTAGTTTTATTTTATGGTGTACAACAACTAAAAAGTGAAAAATAAAACTTTTTTACAAAAAAATACAAACGACATGCAAAATAAATACAAAGTAAAATAATTTCGGAAGTCGGTGTCAAATAACGAAGAAGCAAAATTAGAAACACCGGTTGCCGAAATTAAGGTTATTTTGCATTTTTTTTTTTGGACATCGGTTGAACTTTTTTGTAAAAAAGTTTTTTCATGCGCAGAAGTGGTATTATATAAATATGACCACACATTTCCGTGACACCCTGTATACAAAATAAAATAAAACGCCTATAGGGGCTATTACGTCCCATTAGCGGAAGCCTCTTGCCTGAGGCATTCAAAACATTGAAACAACAATACATCGCATTTTATTGTTGAAAAACGACGAAAACGTCAAAAACCACATGAATCCATACAAAACCACAAATCGTCATGAAAGATGTGTGAACAGACTATTTATTAGTCGTGATCGTGAACCTAGAAACAGTTACAATAATAAACTAACACACAACGACAACACATAGACACCCATCTATTGTCATCCACGCGACTTACCTGTTGTTCCTTCACTCTTCCAGCCTCTTCCTGCAAGACAAAATCTTCTAAAGCAGATATCTACAGTCTACTTAACATTTTACATTCCTTCCCATATTCTTCATACCTTTGTCTTAATTAGAAAATAAATGTTAGTGCCACTTCATTGTAGTAAGTCCTTTATAACCATGGCCCTACTTTTTTCCTCATTCCTCTATACTCCTCCACATTCCTCAGTCTTATTCTCACTATTCCACAAAACTCCTCCTCATTCCTCATTCTTCCTACTCCTGTTCATTTTTCAGTCTTCCACATTCCTCCCCATTCCTACACCATGCTCCTTATTCGTAAATATTACTCATTCCTCAACCGCCTCCTCATTCCTACATAAACCCCCTAATTCCTTCATCAACTTACTCATTCCTCCACACTCCCCTTACAGTGAACGGACTGTAAGTCGTAAACTCCTAACACACAACGACAACACATAGACACCCATCTATTGTCATCCACGTAACTTAACTGTTGTTCCTTCACTCTTCCAGCCTCTTTCTGCAAGATAAAATCTTCTGAAGCAGATATCTACAGTTTACTTAAGATTTTACATCCCATCCCACATTTTTCATACCTCTGTCGTAATTAGAAAATAAATGTTAGTACCACTTCATTATAATAAGTTCTTAAACAATGTCTCCACTTTTTTCCTCATTTCTCTATACTCCTCCACATTCCTAAGTCTTATCCTCACTATTCCACAAAACTCCTCATTCCTCATTCTTCCTGCTCCTCTTCATTCCTCAGTCTTGCACACTCCTCCTCATTCCTGCACCATTTTCCTCATTCATCAAAATTACTCATTCCTCCACAAACCTCCTCATTCCTTCATCACCTTCCTCATTCCTCGACGCTCCCCTTACAGTGAACGGACTGTAAGTCGTAACCTCATGCCTCATGGCAGATGACGACAACGACAACAGATAGACACCCATTTATTGTCATCCACGCGCCTTTCTTGTTGTTCCTTCACTCTTCCAGCCTCTTCCTGCAAGATAAAATCTTCTAAAGCAGATATCTACAGTCTACTTAAGATTTTACATCCCTTTCCATATTCTTCATACCTTTGTCGTAATTAGAAAATAGACGTTGGTAACACTTCATTGTAATACGTCCTATAAACTATGTCCCCACTTTTTCCCTTATCCGCCCTATTCCACAACACTCCTCCTAATTCCGCATTCTACCATATTTCTCCTCATTCTCTCAGTCTTCCACACTTCTCCGCATTCTTCAAGAAAACCCCTCATTACTCCACACTTCTTCCGATTCCTACACCACCCTCCTATCTTTTATCGGTCGTGCAGCAACCTCCTTAAACCTAAAGACCTCTATAAATAAGCACATTTCCTGTTACTCCTCAACATTCCACTCGCTGTTCCACTGTTTTCTCTCCCACTGTACCGAGAGCTCGGCGTATTATAATCCTGTATAAGACAATGCCCCCTCACTTCTCTTCACTTCCTCACTCTCCCGTCACATGGTACCGGTATTGCGGCGCGTTATAATACTCTATGAGGACATTATCTCTCATTCAGCAATGATCCCCACTCTCCTCTTCACTCCCGTCGCCATGTACCTACATTCCTCCTTTATTCCCCATCATTCCTCCGCACTCCCCCACTCTCCTCCTTACTTCCCTAACCTTTTACCGGTAGTGCGGCGCGTTGTAGGCGAGGCAGCCTTCCGCTGGTAGGACCATGTATCATTCTTTAACCAAAACCCCATATTTCTCCACACTCCTCCCCTTTCTTACACCATCCTTCTCATTCATCAACATTACTCATTCCTCAACACTGAAAGAGGAGAAGGGTGGTTAGGCCCATTCCTGTACCCTCCCCCTTTTTTCTCTATACTCCTCCTAATTCCTTAGCATTCCTCATTCCTGCCTTCTCCCCCGCTCTCCTCGCCACTCCCCCACTCTCCTCCTTACTCCCCTCACCTTGTACCGGTGGTGCGGCGCGTTGTAGAGCTCGATGAGCGCCAGCGCCTGTGTGGCGGCCGTCACGGAGACCACGAAGGAGGGAAGTGATGAGCAGCACAAGTTGGCGAGGCGACCTTCCGCCAGCAGGACTATGCGCTTGCCGTGCGGCCAGATTATATGGTCTACCTGTGGGGAAAATAAAAACGTTGTTACTGAGAGAATCTACCAAGGAAGCGCCGAAACAGCGGCCAAAACAGTTTGTTAAGACGAAGTAGTAAACAAAAACTTTTTTTTTTGTGGGGTGGGAAATCATCCAATGACTTCTCCCGCTCCGGGTGGAGCGGGAGAGCGTGTCAGACTCTTACTGACTAAAACCCACCCCTGGGACTAAATCATCTGTAATACAAGGCATCTTGCGAGCTGTACAAAGTATACAAAGCCATGGCATATTTGGATTTAGAATTCGAGATCACTATCAAAAACTAGAAAAAAAAAAAATTTTACAAAAAAATTGAACCGACTTCCAAAAAAAGTGCAAATAACTTTAATTTCGGAAGTCAGTTTGACACCGACTTCCGAAATTAAAGTTATTTGCACTTTTTTTTGGAAGTCGGTTCCATTTTTTGTAAAAAAGTTTTTTATTTTTATCTTTTTAGTTGTGGTTCTCCATTAAATTATGTTAACAATTCATAGACATACGATAGCAGCAATCGCGGTTGATTTGCTGTCAATTTTTGAAGAGTTCCGTTGTCTGTCTCCGAAACCTATGATCAGATCTATATGAAATTTAAATCGGACCATTTCGGAACCAATCCCTTTCGAACAAAAAAGAATTTTGCAAATCCGTCAATATATGACGGAGTTATGCCCGAACATACATAAACAAAAATACAAACATCCGAATTGATAACCTCCTTCTTTTTGAAGTCGGTTAAAAAAGATTAATGTGAGTTAACCTTAAAAGATAGACATGCTGTCGCGGACTTTTTTTTTTGAATTTTAAAGTGGAATAATTCCGTCATACATAATTTTTGCGTAACTTTAACCTTTTACGCAGCGCGCGCAACGGAAGCTCTCAAAAGGAATATTTTTTTCCCGTTTTTGCCACATTTTTCATTGATACTCCGCTCCTATTGGTCGCAGCTTGTTGTTATATAGCATATAGCCTTCCTCGATAAATGAACTATTCAACACAAAAATATTTTTTCTTAATAAAAAGTTTTTTATAATCAATACCACGCGCACACCCATGATGTGCAAGGCGGGCGATTATGAGGGATGTGGAGAGCGAGGTACCATTTTGCACTGTATAGCCTATATTTATTGAGTAAGGTTATAGACTTTATAACATCACACTACGACACAGAAACCATAAACGCGGGTGAAAGCGCGGGCACAGCTAGTTATATTATATTATATAATATTACCTGACTCCGCACTCTCTCCCACAGCAGGTCCGGCGTGCGTAGAGCGTGCACGTCTATCTCCGTGTTGCTGTGTCCCATGTTGCAGACGACGCAGCCATTCTTATATAATATTACCTGACTCCGCACTCTCTCCCACAGCAGGTCCGGCGTGCGTAGAGCGTGCACGTCTATCTCCGTGTTGCTGTGTCCCATGTTGCAGACGACGCAGCCATTCTTATATAATATTACCTGACTCCGCACTCTCTCCCACAGCAGGTCCGGCGTGCGTAGAGCGTGCACGTCTATCTCCGTGTTGCTGTGTCCCATGTTGCAGACGACGCAGCCATTCTTATATAATATTACCTGACTCCGCACTCTCTCCCACAGCAGGTCCGGCGTGCGTAGAGCGTGCACGTCTATCTCCGTGTTGCTGTGTCCCATGTTGCAGACGACGCAGCCATTCTTATATAATATTACCTGACTCCGCACTCTCTCCCACAGCAGGTCCGGCGTGCGTAGAGCGTGCACGTCTATCTCCGTGTTGCTGTGTCCCATGTTGCAGACGACGCAGCCATTCTTATATAATATTACCTGACTCCGCACTCTCTCCCACAGCAGGTCCGGCGTGCGTAGAGCGTGCACGTCTATCTCCGTGTTGCTGTGTCCCATGTTGCAGACGACGCAGCCATTCTTATATAATATTACCTGACTCCGCACTCTCTCCCACAGCAGGTCCGGCGTGCGTAGAGCGTGCACGTCTATCTCCGTGTTGCTGTGTCCCATGTTGCAGACGACGCAGCCATTCTTATATAATATTACCTGACTCCGCACTCTCTCCCACAGCAGGTCCGGCGTGCGTAGAGCGTGCACGTCTATCTCCGTGTTGCTGTGTCCCATGTTGCAGACGACGCAGCCATTCTTATATAATATTACCTGACTCCGCACTCTCTCCCACAGCAGGTCCGGCGTGCGTAGAGCGTGCACGTCTATCTCCGTGTTGCTGTGTCCCATGTTGCAGACGACGCAGCCATTCTTATATAATATTACCTGACTCCGCACTCTCTCCCACAGCAGGTCCGGCGTGCGTAGAGCGTGCACGTCTATCTCCGTGTTGCTGTGTCCCATGTTGCAGACGACGCAGCCATTCTTATATAATATTACCTGACTCCGCACTCTCTCCCACAGCAGGTCCGGCGTGCGTAGAGCGTGCACGTCTATCTCCGTGTTGCTGTGTCCCATGTTGCAGACGACGCAGCCATTCTTATATAATATTACCTGACTCCGCACTCTCTCCCACAGCAGGTCCGGCGTGCGTAGAGCGTGCACGTCTATCTCCGTGTTGCTGTGTCCCATGTTGCAGACGACGCAGCCATTCTTATATAATATTACCTGACTCCGCACTCTCTCCCACAGCAGGTCCGGCGTGCGTAGAGCGTGCACGTCTA
Organism: Polia nebulosa; assembly: GCA_951329385.1. Taxonomy (NCBI): domain Eukaryota; kingdom Metazoa; phylum Arthropoda; class Insecta; order Lepidoptera; family Noctuidae; genus Polia; species Polia nebulosa. Next base: position 3,948,825 of record OX589614.1, on the reverse strand, counting down.
TCTCCGTGTTGCTGTGTCCCATGTTGCAGACGACGCAGCCATTCTTATATAATATTACCTGACTCCGCACTCTCTCCCACAGCAGGTCCGGCGTGCGTAGAGCGTGCACGTCTATCTCCGTGTTGCTGTGTCCCATGTTGCAGACGACGCAGCCATTCTTATATAATATTACCTGACTCCGCACTCTCTCCCACAGCAGGTCCGGCGTGCGTAGAGCGTGCACGTCTATCTCCGTGTTGCTGTGTCCCATGTTGCAGACGACGCAGCCATTCTTATATAATATTACCTGACTCCGCACTCTCTCCCACAGCAGGTCCGGCGTGCGTAGAGCGTGCACGTCTATCTCCGTGTTGCTGTGTCCCATGTTGCAGACGACGCAGCCATTCTTATATAATATTACCTGACTCCGCACTCTCTCCCACAGCAGGTCCGGCGTGCGTAGAGCGTGCACGTCTATCTCCGTGTTGCTGTGTCCCATGTTGCAGACGACGCAGCCATTCTTATATAATATTACCTGACTCCGCACTCTCTCCCACAGCAGGTCCGGCGTGCGTAGAGCGTGCACGTCTATCTCCGTGTTGCTGTGTCCCATGTTGCAGACGACGCAGCCATTCTTATATAATATTACCTGACTCCGCACTCTCTCCCACAGCAGGTCCGGCGTGCGTAGAGCGTGCACGTCTATCTCCGTGTTGCTGTGTCCCATGTTGCAGACGACGCAGCCATTCTTATATAATATTACCTGACTCCGCACTCTCTCCCACAGCAGGTCCGGCGTGCGTAGAGCGTGCACGTCTATCTCCGTGTTGCTGTGTCCCATGTTGCAGACGACGCAGCCATTCTTATATAATATTACCTGACTCCGCACTCTCTCCCACAGCAGGTCCGGCGTGCGTAGAGCGTGCACGTCTATCTCCGTGTTGCTGTGTCCCATGTTGCAGACGACGCAGCCATTCTTATATAATATTACCTGACTCCGCACTCTCTCCCACAGCAGGTCCGGCGTGCGTAGAGCGTGCACGTCTATCTCCGTGTTGCTGTGTCCCATGTTGCAGACGACGCAGCCATTCTTATATAATATTACCTGACTCCGCACTCTCTCCCACAGCAGGTCCGGCGTGCGTAGAGCGTGCACGTCTATCTCCGTGTTGCTGTGTCCCATGTTGCAGACGACGCAGCCATTCTTATATAATATTACCTGACTCCGCACTCTCTCCCACAGCAGGTCCGGCGTGCGTAGAGCGTGCACGTCTATCTCCGTGTTGCTGTGTCCCATGTTGCAGACGACGCAGCCATTCTTATATAATATTACCTGACTCCGCACTCTCTCCCACAGCAGGTCCGGCGTGCGTAGAGCGTGCACGTCTATCTCCGTGTTGCTGTGTCCCATGTTGCAGACGACGCAGCCATTCTTATATAATATTACCTGACTCCGCACTCTCTCCCACAGCAGGTCCGGCGTGCGTAGAGCGTGCACGTCTATCTCCGTGTTGCTGTGTCCCATGTTGCAGACGACGCAGCCATTCTTCATCCGCTCCATGTGTTCGCGAGTGACTACGCCTTTGTTTCCCGTCGCTGTTATTACGATGTCTACTTGGCGTATGACCTGAAAAAGGACATAAATTGACTTCTGAATGAACTTAAGGTGGAAGTGCCAGGGTAGCCCACGAAATTCAAATTTTCTTACGTTTTTTGCAATTTGCAGGTCAGTGTCAGATTGTATCTTGGTCAAAAATTACAAAATAATTGTGGAGTGGCGTGTTAATAGCCAACATCTGAACTTGGATCGTTTTTAAGGACGACAAAATATGGCGGTACAATAAATATAAAAATTAAATCTTTATTGATGAAATCCCTGAAACAGCAATACCAACTGCAATGCTTTGCAGCAAAAAGCCCACGTACCGTGTCTTTCTGAGACCTTATTATTCAATTGTAACTCCCTACTACACAAGGCTATTTCACGTTCACATTTCTACCAAACCTATATTTTTAAATTAATATTTGTGCGTTTCTCACCTCATTTAATTTGACAACTCTAAAGCCATCCATGGCAGCTTGCAGCGCGCATATGGGGTCGATTTCTGTCACGTACACCTGAACATAATACAAAATACATTTTAGAAAGAAAGAAGAAAAATGGATGGATGGATGTTATGGATGGATGGATGTTTTAGATGGATGGATGTTATGAATAGATGGTTGTTATGGATGGATGTTTTAGATGGATGGATGTACTCATTCACATCAGAACGGCTATACGAATCTGGATGAGCGGCAGACCACGAATGAGAAGGCGAGATGACTTAGATGTCTTCATTGAGAACTGGAAAGGGGTCGAGAGCAGTTGGAGGAATGGAGGGAGGCCTTAGCCCAGCAGTAGGACAAAGGCTAGATATAGCTTTTCTTTGACTTAACAAATCCATACTCACTACACAGCCCAACGCTTTCAGCGCCTGACAGCATCCCTTCCCGACCTCCCCGTACCCGCATACCACAGACTGTTTGCCGCCGAACATCAAGTCTGTACTGCGCTTTAAAGCGTCGATTATGCTTTCTCTGTAAGAGCAAATAGTTAGATTCACATGAAAGTGTGATAGAAAAAGTTGAAATTCTACCATATTTTGTAACTATTTAATTTTAAAAGATTGTCAGTGGAGTTTCTTGCACGTTCTTCTCCATAGATATCTACGCTTTGAAACATGCAAACAGTCACTTCATCTTTTGTTACGACGTATCGACCTTGAGAATTCAAACTGCCTGTAAACGGTTTCATTGAAATAAATGCTTTGAGTTTTTGAATTTCCCAAGTCAAAGTTCAAAGTCGGACTCGAAATCCGAGTCGTAAGACATGTGTTGAATTCAAGAGTTAAAGACAAAAATCAAATGTTAAAGTTGAAGAAGTCAGAAGTCAAAGTAAGACGTCAAATTTCAAAGTCAGTCAGCAGTGAAATTCATAAGTCAAAGGAAGATGTCAAAGGTCAAAGTCAGTCAGCAGTGAAATTGAGAAGTCAAAGGAAGATGTCAAAGGTCAAAGTCAGTCAGCAGTGAAATTCAGAAGTGAAAGGTCAAAGTCAGTCAGTAGTCAAATTCAGAAGTCAAAGAAAAACGTCTAAGGTCAAAGTCAGTCAGAAGACTTCAAAGATAGTTATACACCATTACTTCTAGGCAAGCGTGCTTCGACCACATCATCGCTTACCATCAGGTGAGATAGTGGTCAAACGTGAGCCTATCAATAATAAAAAAAACCGACCAAGTGCGAATCGGACTTCGCACATTTAGGGTTCCGTACCAAATGAGGTAATTATCAAAGAAAAATCTGATTTATCAATATATTGGTATTTGTTAGTAAAACATACATAATAATAAACATTATTATCAAATTTCAAATTCTTAGGTGAGTAGGAATTTAAAAAATTCTTCGGAACAAATTTTTGTGACAGACGACGGACAGACAGACGAACGGACGGAGACGAAAGTGATAGAAATAGGGCTCCGTACGGAACACTAAAAAAGATCAGCAGTCAAATTCAGAAGTCAAAGTCACCAAGTTAACGAATACTCACCGACACGAGTACAGGTTGTCGAATTTGGTCTTGGTGACGCTGTCGTTCACGTTCATGGCTGGCACACACAACTTGCCGGCTTTGGAGAGCTGGTACAGGCGGTGGACCCCTGTGACGCTTTCTTCTACTATTCCTAAAAGGATTAGAGAAGAAATGGTTCAACTGTATGTAAGAATATTTGGGGTATTTTAACAGTGTTAAAAGTTCATCTGTCAATATTCGCTACATCTCCAGTAGAATAACTAACAAACCATGGACAGCCAGTAGAGCCAAGATTTGAATGTTAACTAGCACTTTGCCCGCGAATTCGTCCGCGTGGATTCAAAAATATATAGCCTATGACAGTCACAAATAACGTGGCTTCCTATTGGTAAAAGAATTTTCAAAATCGGTTCAGTAGATCCAGAGATTACCCCCTACAACCTCACCTCTATAGAATATGATATTGCCAAACCACTGAAAAGTTTGTAAGTCAGAACTAGTATCACTAACTTGCTAGGCTTTTTTTTTTTTGGTTTGTGGGAAATCATCCAATGACTTCTCCCGCTCTGGGTGGAGCGGGAAGGCGTGTCAGACTCTTACTGACTAAAACCCACCTCTGTTCCTTGCCTGCCTGAGTGCCCAGGAGTGCGGTAACTCATTTTCAGAATTTATCCGCTACCCCCAGGCATGCAGGCACCGGCCACGATGGACCCCGTCAGTGGTGGCTGACAACACCTCATTGAGGCGCGCGTGAAACACTACGCGCCGTCGACTCACGGGCCTGGTGCTCGTCGGCTCGATCGTCAATAGATCCGTATACAACCAGTAGATCATCATTAAACCATCAGAACACAACGAGAACATCACTAGTATACTTACAATAGACTACTATTATGGTACGGAGCGAGAGGGAATGGGAAGCAGTCGCCTCCTTCTGCGAAGCAGTAATGCTCGCGAAGGAAGAGGCGGAACTGGTGAGAGTCTCAACAGAGTCGCCCTCACACCCCCAGCAGCAGCCGCGGCAGGAGACGCCCTGGGCGTCGGGGGTCGCAAGCTTAGCTCCGGCCACCGTAGGCACGGGCTTGCGGACGGCAAGTAGTGGGTGTAGTTCACCGTCCGATAAGGACCAGACCCGACAGTTGACGGCGCGTATTGTTCCACGCGCGCATGAAATTTTTTTTTTTTTTTTTTTTTTTTTTTTTAGTTTGTGATTGGAGCCTTCTTTTAAGCAAACAATGCCTGTATTAGAAGACTCCGCTCTTCCATAACAAAATAATAACTTGGACATCGGTAAGTAGAGAATAATATAATACAGACAAGATTAACATAAGTACAGTTTGTGTGTGTGTGTGTGTGTGTGTGTACGTGCGTGTGTATGTTTGTGTGTTGTGTGTTTGAGTGCCTGTGTGTGAGAGTATAGGTTATGTGGTTACTTTCAGGAGTTCTTCCGTTTCCTCATAAGTAAGTGGTTCGATCCATTTCATTACATCAGAAAGAAATAGATGTCAGCACGACGACGAGCCCCGTCAGGGGTCGATGCTTGCCTGGGGTCATGGATAAATTCGAAAAAGAGTTCCCGCGGCCTTTGGCATAGGCAACTGAAGGAACAGGGGTGGGTTTTAGTCAGTAAAAGTCTGACACGCTCCACCCAAAGCGGGAGATGTCATTGGATAATTGCATACCCTAACAAAAAAAACTTTTAACTGCCTCGTTGGTTTCGTAGTCGCAAGCGCGACTGCTGATCGTGGGGTCCTGGGTTCGATTCCCGGTTTGGGGAAAAAGTGCAATTGGGTTTTTCCGTCAGGAGTTACTTTGTAACAGGCCGGAGTTTGGAAGTTGTCTCTCCCCGGTCGTGTTGGATTTCTATCCCATCGGACTATGAGAGTAAAAGAACAGATAATGCACCTGTCTTTGCGTGCACTATAATATATCCTGCGTACTTGGCTTATCTGCGTGAAACCACCACCTAAACCGTGACCTCGTTGCCACCGTGATCGAAATTTGGTCAGGAGGATTATTAGGACTTCAGTAGACCACGAGTATACCATCAGTGAACCAACCTTTAATATGTTTGAAGGCAGCGGCATGCTTCTTCAGCATGAAATGCGTGGCGTCCCCTCCATCATCGAGGATCATGTTGGGAGCCCAGGTGGCTGTGGGAGCGCAGCAGGTTTGGATGCACCACCAGAATGGTAGAATCATCATCATACACAGCCCGACTTCGCCTACTGTTGGGTATAGACCTCTTTTCCAAAGGCGAACCCCACGTTCCTGTGCCACCCTCATCCAGGTTCTACCCGCGATGGCAACAATGTCGTCTGACCATCTCACTGCCGGACGAACAACATCCTCGCCACTGTCCCTGCCTAACTCATTGTAAAACCATCAGTAGACCACGAGTATACTATCAGTGAACCAACCTTTAATATGTTTGAAGGCAGCAGCATGTTTCTTCAGCATGAGATGTGTGGCATCCCCTCCATCATCGAGGATCATGTTAGGAGTCCAGGTGGCTGTGGGGGTGCAGCACTGGTCGATGCACCACCAGAACGCTTCCTCGCTTTCTCCACGCCAGGCGAAGATCGCGTAGCCTGAAAGAAGTAGAAAGATACTCAGATTAAAATGGAGAATGGAGGAATTATGAATGGAGACTTATGGAACAGAGTGTAGTCCTGCAAACCACCACTGAAAAGGGAGGTTCCTGCGATCAGATGAGTGTTGGGTCTGGCCCGGGCAACTGCCCAATGGTTGATTTATTTAAACTTCATGTAAAATAGTGGTACATAGCGGACTTAATGCAACAAGGCATTCTCTACCAGTCAACCTTTGGGTTAAAGAGACAAAGAGACCAAGGAATATTCTGTGCGATTAAAAAAAACCGGCCAAGTGCGAGTAGGACTCACGCATGAAGGGTTCCGTACCATCGTACAAGATTTAATACTATGTAGGTATTCCATAATTAAGATCGAGCAAAAAAAGCCAAAACAACACGTTTCTGGTAGGGGAGGCCCCTTTAAATTTAAATTTATTTTTAGTTTTATTATTTGTTGTTAAAGCGGCGCTGACAGACAGACGGAAGGACAGCGGAGGCTTAGTAATAGGGTCCCGTTGGTTACCTTTCGGGTACGGAACCCTAAAAATCAAAAAAATCAAAAAACCCGATTGGCATCATAATCATTTCAGCCGAAAGACGTCCACTGCTGGACATAGGCGTCCCCAAAGTGGCGCCACAACGTCCGGTCCAGTGCGTCTCGCAACCAACGGATTGCCGCGACTCTCTTCCACCTTTAAGGAGGCTTTCCAACGCTGCGTCTTCCAATACGTGGTCGCCACTACGTCTTCCAGTACGTGGTCGCCACTCCAGAAGCTCCACGCAGCGCCCGGTGGCGCCGAGAGCGGCCAGCTTCTCGATCAGCACCGCTGTTTGAGCGGTATTATCGGCACGAAGCAGAAGAGTGGAGGGTAATTATTTTAAAGTACTTACCAGCATGCGCTAACGCAGCGGCGACCTCGTTCTGCGTGCTGTAGATATTGCAGGCGGCCCAGCGCACGGTGGCGCCGAGAGCGGCCAACGTCTCGATCAGCACCGCTGTTTGAGCGTTGATGTGTGTGCAGCCTACGATCTGAGGAACCGAAATGTTGTTAGGGTTAATGTTACATCGCGAAAGTAGGTCCTCTTCCTGCCAGTGAGTGATCGAAAGAGTCACCTTGCCCTGACGCAGGCTACTGAAAAAACACGGGTGGGATTTACAGAATATTTAAGGGGGCTCCCATACAACAAACGTGTTTTTTCCCCTGTTTTTATAGATAATAGTACGGAACACTTCGTGCCCGAGAACGACTCGCACTTGGCAGGTTTTTTTTATAGCGTCAGAAATCATCAAATAACTTCTCCCGCTCTGGGTGGAGCGGGAGGGCGTGTCAGACTCTTACTGACCAAAACCCACCCCTGTTACTTCCCTACCTGAGTGCCCAGGGGTGCGTTAACTCATGTTGAGAAGGGAGGGTAATGTGTTTATCAGCCTACGTACGTACGTTTTTTCTTTTGTGGCACATTAGAGACCAAACGCGTGGGACGATTTTGATAATACTTTCGTCAATTCATTCGTCTTAATCTTGCGAGTGCTACTAAAGACATGACAGTAATCAAAATACAATATGGCGTCTGGGTGTCGCCATATTGCATCATTTGCTGTTAGTTAGTGAAGAGTTCCATTGTCAAATAACGGAAACTCCATCGAAATCGGATTAGTAGTATTTAAACAATCGCAAACATAGAAAAATAGGGACCTACTCGTACATACATACCTACATACATTCATACGGGTCGAATATAGAACCTCCTTTTTTGAAGTCGGTTAATCGAACCATTCTTATCCACTACACCCATATACGGTTCTGTGTGTGAAACAGTCAGAGCGGCCCCGGCACAGGCAACTGAACACGGGTTTTTTTTTTTTTTTTGGGGGGTGCGAAATCATCCTATGACTTCTTCCGCTCTAGGGTGGAGCGGAAGGGTGTGTCAGACTCTTACTGACTAAAACCCACCCCTGTTCCTCCCTGCCTCGAGTGCCCGGGGGCGAGGTAACTCTTTCGAATTTATCCTCCACCCCCGGGCAGGCATCGGCCGTGGCAGGCCCCTTCCCTTGGCTGACAACTCTTTGAGGCGCGCGTGGAACACTACGCGCCGTCGACTCTCGGGCCTGGTGCTGATCGGACGGCGAGTTACCCACTACTCGCCGTCCGCAGGCCCGGGTCTACGGTGGCCGGAGATAGTCTCGCGGCGTCCGAACCCCCTGGCGTCTCAGGCGGCGGTTGCGGCTGGGAGCGCTAGGGCGACTCGGCTGTGTTCGAGTCTCCCTAGCGTATGCCGCCTCCCTCTTCGCGAGCATTACTGCTTCGCAGAAGGAGGAGACGGCCTCCCATTCCCTCTCGCTCCGTGCCATGGCCTGAACCAGGGCACGGCGCGAGAGGTCGCTGCCGCCTATCGCATCCACGAGGACACGGCGGTGCTCTGCCCAAGCGGGGCAAACCTCCACCGTATGCTCCACCGTGTCCACTGGGCGATCCTCGCAATAACTGAACACGGGTGGGTTTTAGTCAGTAAGAGTCTGACACACTCCTCTCTCTCCCGCTCACCTAGAGAGGAGAAGTTATTTGATGATTTCCCACCCAAAAAAAAAGAGTGGCACTCCGAGAGTGCCGACAGAACTGAAAACTTGAAACAAAAATGCCCAACGCGCCTAAAGAAGTTTTCACTTCAATCCGCTACGCGATCCGCTACGAGTGCTACGACGCGTGCACTTGTAGGTGGGTCGGTGTCGCGCGAGTTCAATTGCTTTTTTAACCGACTTCAAAAAAAAAAAAATACAACCGACTTCCATAAAATACTAAAAAAATGCAAAATAACTTTAATTTCGGAAGTCGGTGTTTCTAGTTTGGTTTCTTCGTTATTTGACACCGACTTCCGAAATTAAAGTTATTTTGCATTTTTTAGTATTTTATGGAAGTCGGTTGTATTTTTTTTGTAAAAAGTTTTTTATTTTTCACTTTTTAGTTGTTTTACCCCATTCTAAAACTAAATTAATAGTAAAGTTATGCCCAAATTGATAGCCCCAAAAATAGGGAATTTGAACGTAGTTGGTGAAATTAGGGTGTATCAGGGTGAACTGTACAAATCTGTATACCCCTTCAGAGCGCATCAGCGTGATGTAATGTTGTGGAGTGGTGAAAACAATATACAGACATGCGATTGCAGCAATTCTGGAAGGTTTGCTATCATTTATTGAAGAGTTCCGTTGTGTATCTCCGAAGTCCTTCATCAGATCTTCACCAAATTAAAATGGGACCAAATGTAAAGCAACAGCTTTCAAATAAAAAAAAATCTTCAAAATCGGTTCACGTAGTTAGAAGTTATGAGGTAACACACATAAAAAAAAAAAAAAAAAAAAAAATACAGTCGAATTGAGAACCTCCTCCTTTTTTTGAAGTCGGTTAAAAAGGAGGAGGTTCTCAATTCGACTGTATTTTTTATGTGTGTTACCTCATAACTTTTTACTGCGTGAACCGATTTTGAAGATTTTTTTTTATTTGAAAGCTGTTGCTTTACATGTGGTCCCATTTTAATTTGGTGAAAATCTGATGAAGAACTTCGGAGATACACCATGGAACTCTTCAATAAATGATAGCAAACCTTCCAGAATTGCTGCAATCGCATGTCTGTATATTGTTTTCACCACTTCACAACATTACATCACGCTGATATGCTCTGAAGGGGTATACAGATTTATACAGTTCACCCTGATACACCCTAATTTCACCAACCATGTTCAAATTCCCTATTTTTGGGGCTATCAATTCGGGCATAACTTTACTATTAATTTAGTTTTAGAATGGGGTACAACAACTAAAAAGTGAAAAATAAAAAACTTTTTACAAAAAAAATACAACCGACTTCCATAAATAATACTAAAAAATGCAAAATAACTTTAATTTCGGAAGTCGGTGTCAAATAACGAAGAAAGCAAACTAGAAACACCGACTTCCGAAGTTAAAGTTATTTTGCATTTTTTAGTATTATTTATGGAAGTCGGTTGTATTTTTTTTGTAAAAAGTTTTTTTTCCTATCTCAAAAATGCCCAACGCGCCTAAAGAAGTTTTCAATTCAAAAAAAGAAAAACCCATATACGCCGCTAGAATTTAATTTGAATTAAATTATAATACCTAATTCAAACAAGGTATTTCTAGCAACTTTTTAGCCGTAGCATTTAACTCAAAAGCTTAGCATTCATGTAAACGTTTTAAGCCTCGTGACGGGTTAATGAGGTCAGCGCTAGCTGTAGTGCAGTTAAACTCAATGTGGATGTCATGTAAACAAATCGCCCATAGGTTTGTTCCCAATTGATGAACGCAGATTTGAACTGATTTGAATAACAGTAACTGTTTCTTTGAGGGATTTTGGCGGGATGTTTTCGAGTGAAGTTCAGAGGCTGTGTTAATTCTTCGTAAATTCATACCTCGTCGATATTGTGATGTAAAGTAGGTGTAGTTTTGTGTCTCAAGTATGTATGCCACTGGACAATATGTGTAAGAACCGTTGTCGTCGTCGTGGGGGAAAAAAAAAGATGAAGCTAAGAATTTTGTCGTAGCATTGACTACCTCAGCGAAGCTTGCCGAGAAGGCATATTTAAAAGTTAGTAATAAAAAAAAACTAAAAATTAAGCAAGCTACCAGCTATCATAATTAAACGCGCGCACTCTACCATCTGACGGCCAACTCTACCACCGCGCGCGCTTTCCCGGCTTCCTGGTACACACTTCCGTCCCATTTCACGAAATCACTCCCACAGATTGCAGGAAAGCGAAAGGAAAGATGTTACACATAAAAAAAACCCTAAATTCTAATTACATATCAAAGCACTCGATTCTAAACGAACAACACACAATATACAACAATAAGATAGACTTTAGACCTACATAAATATCCGCTGATTGGCCAATCCATCAAACCTCTCGAGTCGTTCACTCGATCAATCACTCTGTCAATCTTTCAATCTGATGGCTGAAACCATGTCAGACTCTTGATTAACTACAACAACGTAAAAAAAAACTTTTTTTTGTTGTGCCAAGTCGTTTTTCATTAAAACTAAATAGAGGAATGGGTCCATTGAAACACAGAAGGGATCTTCTTAAACACAATAATATTATGAATTAATGTTTGTATGTAAGTATATATTATGTGTGTATGTTTGTTACTATTTCACGCTCAAACGGTTGATCGGATTTGGATGAACCTCGTGGGATATCGGCAGTGTCAGAGCTGGTTGGCCCTATGTCCGCGGTATCTGCTGGCACCCGTTAAACGGGCACTTCTTTTGGTTGCCTAACAATGGGCTAGGAAATAGTGGGTGAGCGCCTACGGGAATTTACCAAGCAAGAGAATGTAATAACGCCTGCCGAACTACCCATAGCAATCACTGATGTGTATTGCGCAGTGTTTTATTGTAGGTTCGTTGACTGCGCTTGCCGTATTTTCGCGACAGCTCGGCGGTCTGTCACTGCGAGGTGAGACCCCCAGCGGATGACGACCAGCGACAAAGCTGCGGCGCCTGGATGAAATGTAACAGACTAGCTTATAATACCCTGAATTAGTACATGGGTAGATGCATTATCTAAAATATAACTACCCATTTTCGTTACACCCTGTATAGGCGAGGTTTGTAAACCAAACAGATACCTAACTACTTTACCACTGCTCTCAAAACATCGAAAGAAAACATCATAAACCAACATTATAAGGAATGTGTCATCCACTAACCCACACTGTGCTCGCGCGGCTGGTAAACGTTGAGTTAAGCATCTTCTCTGTACGACAAACTACCTTTATCCTGGATTGAGACATTTGGTGGGTGAGCGCCTACGGGAATTTACATTTTGACTTTTTTTCTATCTGTCTCCTCTGACCTAGACTAGAGCTAAGAGCAAACCTCAAACGGCGCAAATATAACAACCTTATTGGGAGTTACATGTTTGAGCCTTTTGGAGTTGAAACTTTTGAGTTTTTCGGCATATCAGCAAGCTGTTAGTCGACTCTTCACGTGACCAGAGGGCTGGGCTTTTCTTTGGCCCACGAATCAGCATTGCTATTCAACGTGGCAATGCTGCTAGCTTTTTGGGCACTTTTCCATTGACAGCGATGTGAATGAATTTTTTGATGCTTAATGAGTTGTTTTCATACGCATTTGTACATGTTAGAGCAAACCCATCTAAAATAAAAAATTAAAAAATATTTTAAAAAAAATTAAAGGCTGACCAGAACAAAACTGAGTTCAGAGGCCGCCCGCCATTGACCAGACCAATAAAGAAAGAGACCTCAAGCAAGCTCAATTGCCAGAATTGACAACCCAAGGTAGAACCACTTGGGTCGCGGATAAATTTGAAACAGTTACCGCGCCCCTTGGCACTCAGGCAAGGAAGGAACAGGGGTGGGTTTAGTCAGTTAAAGTCTGGCACGCCCTCCCGCTCCACCCAGAGCGGGAGAAGTCATTGGATGATTTACCACCCCACGAAAAGATGCTTATACTGTGATAGTTTGAAGACTGTAGCTCCAACGGTTTGGCTGTAAAACCTTTGTGACAGACGACGGACAGACAGACAGACGGACACGTGAGTGACAGCAATAGGGCTTTGGACTCTTCAGGTACCGAACCCTTAAAACACAAAAGAGCGGATGACCTGGAAACGGGAGAACCGATTTTGATAAAACATGTTTGAGAAGTAGAACCATCGCTAGAAAACCTGCTTTCAAACAAAAAAAAAGTGTGTGTGTACTTATGTACGCACGTAAGAAGTTATACTTCTTTGGCGTCACAAGATAAAAACCAAACTGTCACAAAGTTTACAAAAGAAAACAATCATTCTTCATGAACCACAGACCATAGCTAACTTCAGGGTGTCGGTTCTAGCTAACTTCAGGCTGTAGGTTTTTTGTGACGGTGTGCGCGCGCATCGTAAAAATTTACTCTCATCATTTTTCCCTAACGCACCAAAATAAGTATAACTTCAAAAAGGTACAACCACTTGGTGCCAAGCTCGGGTCGCGGGTGCGTTATGTTCCACGCGCGCCTCGAAGAAATGTCAACAATAATCAGATATTATAAGAATAATCAGAATAATCAGAGTCTTCACTCTAATCGCGCGAGATCCCAAAGTCCCGTCTGCATTAAATGGTGCAGGTATAATATGACCAGTTCTACTTATTAATAGGTTAATTTTACCTTGGCATCTTGTGATTGCATGTGGCGGAGATGAGAATTTTGAGATGGATGTGCGGAGCAACGAGAATGGATAAAGTGAGAAATGAGTACATTAGAGTTAGTTTAAAAGTGGCGCTAGTCACAGAAAAGTTGAAAGGGAATCGCTTATCTTGGTATGGTCATGTAAAGAGGAGGGATACAACACATGTAACTAAAAGAGTTATGAATATAAATGTGGATGAATGGAGAGGGAGAGGGAGGTCAAAGAAAGGATGGATGGATTGTGTGAGGAGTGATATGAAAGAAAAGGGAGTTAGTGATAGCGTGACGGCTGACCGTGTTGCGCCGACCCCAAGTAACATGGGATGAGCGCAGGAAGATGATGATTTACCTTGGCATCTTTCAACGGCTTATCTTCCTTAGCCCTGGCTCTAAGCGCCATGATCCCTGGCATCTCCTGTTCAGCGATCTCAATCTCCCGCCTTCCGAAGGCATGTTGTTCGACATTACGGACGCAGTAGGCCGGGTTCGGAGTACCAGCTGCGATGGCCTTCTCATGGGGCTGGACTCCTTCGTCTTCGTCTGATGATGACCCTAGAACAATGGAAGGAGGAGGTTTAGAGGGAGTTGACAGAGTGGTGCTGAAATGACTATATAAGAATCTTGTTTCTTGCATTTTTTTTAAGTTCCGAACGTCCTAATGAAAAAAGCGGAACCCTTATAGGATCGCTCGTGTCTGTCTATCCGTCTGTCACAGCCAATCTGCTCCGAACCTGCTAAACCGATTAAGTTGAAATTTGTACATGAAAATCTGTGAACCAAATACGAATATATAAATTAATTTGGAATATGGGGATCACCTTTGGTGTGCAAATCGAAAAATAAAAATGAAAAATTAACCCTCTTTCATTTGATATGCTGCGGCATATCTTGAGATAAACTCAAAAACTACAGAAAAGATTTTCATACGCTTTTACCAACGTTTAGGTGTATAATTTGTACCCGTGCCAAGCTGGAGCGGGTCACTAGTATATAGGTATTGTAAGACAAAGTCCCCCACCGTGTCTGTCTGTTTGCCATAAACTCAAAAACTCCTGATCGGATTTTCACGTGGTCTTCACCAATAGACAAAGTGATTCGTAAGTGATTTGCTAGTTGTTTATAATTTTAGAAGAAATTCCTGGAATTGATACTTAAAAAGCTCCTCAAATGAAAGAGAGGTTTATTACCAACAGGCACAGATGTACAGCTGTAAAATTTTTAATTCTTTGTATTTTACGGAACATTAAACTGACACAATTCTGTCTCTGTTGGAATTTATTTTTAGCCTGTTTTCAATTAAATTAAACTAAGCGAAACTTCGCAGACAGGACGGGTATCTACAGGGTGTAATAGAAATGGGTGTTCATACTTTAGATACACTTCAAGGAAGCCATAGATTAGTATGGGAAGTTCAAATTTTCTTTTCGGAATTTTCTATTTTTTTAAGCATTTTTAAGGTGGGAAAAAACAACTGAACTCGCGCGACACCGACATGGCTACGAGATCCACTACGAGTGCTACGACGCGTAGCACTCGTAGCGGATCTCGTAGTGGATTGAAGTGAAAACTTCTTTAGGCACGTTGGGCATACCCGGGCCTGCGGACGGCGAGTAATGGGTAATTCGCAGTCCGATCATCACACCAGGCCCGCGAGTCCACGGCGCGTAGTGTTCCACGCGCGCCTCAAAGAGTTGTCAGCATTCATGACGGGGCCCGTCATGGCCGATGGCTGCCCAGGGGTTGAGGATAAATCGAAACTGAGTTACCTCACACCTGGGCGCTCAGGCAGGAAAGGAACAGGGGTGGGTTTTAGTCAGTAAGAGTCTGACAATCCCTCCCGCTCCACCCTAGACATGTCATTGGATGATTTCCCACACCAAAAGAAAGGCACGTTGGGCATGTTCTCACTTCTGTAGACACTCCCGGAGTGCCACTATTTTTTTTAAACATTAATAGGCTCCCGTTTGACCACTATCTCACCTGATGGTAAGCGATGATGTTGTCGAAGATGGGGCACGCTTACCTAGAAGTAACCTATTCACTCTCGACTTAAAGACCCTAGGTTGTAGCTATCAGAAAACACAGACTGGCAGGGAATTCCACTCCTTAGCTGTACGCATAATGAATGTGATCCCAAAACGTTTTGTGCGTGTGGGTGGGATGTCTACCATGTATCGATGGCGCATCGCCGTACATCAAGTGGTCCAATGATGTAACGGGCTTCCATGTTTGGAACGAAGTTCCTTATCGCACGTTGTGAAAGGGGGCTAGACGGAAAAAATTCTTACGAAAAGTTGTCACGACACTAATGAGGCTGTCCATCCAAAAAGATTGTGTTGGAAAAACAATCTAATAAAAACTTCTTGTATTTTTGGTGGGTAGGTACAAAGTTTGCAAGCAGATCAAGCATTATCTAACCAATTTTGTTATTGCTAAAGAGTTGAGTTGAGTTGAGCTGAGCTGAGCTGATCTGAGCTGAGCTGAGCTGAGCTGCGATGAGATGAGATGAGATGAGATGATGAAGTATAACTTCTTATGTGCGTGCGTGTGTGCGTAGTTAATAATAAAACAAATATTATAAATTAAAAAAAATAAAATTATATTACAATTCCTTCACTAATTAATCGAAAAGAACTTCGTTCCATCCGGGTGTCCCTTGACACCTCTCAAGTTTTTTTATTTTTTATATTTGTCTATTAAATTCTTGAAAAAAGTTTTTCATGTCCATGGGCAGAAACAATATCTAAAATATGTCACGTTAAGGTGAAAGCTCCAGTGTAGCCCGCGAAATTCAAAATTTGAATTTCGCGGGCTAGCGTGGCGCTTCCAGCTTAACATACTATTATGGTAACATTACATACTTATTACAACAGTCAGATGTGTTGCTGAGGAGATTGTTGCGCCACTTCTTCTTTCCACGCCCGCCCGTCACCACTTCCTAGTGTGGAAGTGGTAACGGGCAGGCGTTTTGGGGAAGTACTAGTTCTCAACCTAGTTTAAAAAAAAATACTTATGATTGATTGATGAAAATTGAATGTTGGAGTAGTAGTACTACTATCGCTATCACCTAACCATAATCATTTTAAATAAGAAAAAAATTAAAAAACCCCCATCGCAATAAAGAAAAGCTAACATTTAAAAAACCAGTCAAGTGCGTGTCGGACTTCACACATTTAGAGTTTCGTACGAAATGTATTTTTGACTAGGTATTTGTATGGCTTTGGGTCAACAAGATACTTATACTGTGAAAATTTGAAGACTGTAGCTTCAACGGTTTGGCTGTAAAATCTCTGTGACAGACGACGGACAGACGGACTCGTGAGTGACAGCAATAGGGCTCTCTTTGGACTCTTCAGGTACGAAACCCTTAAAACACAAAAGAGCGGATGACCTGGAAACGGGAGAACCGATTTTGATAAAACATGTTTAAGAAGTAGAACCATCGCTAGAAAACTTGCTTTCAAACAAAAAAAAAGTGTGTGTGTACTTATGTACGCACGTAAGAAGTTATATTTCTTTGGCGGAACAAGAGAACCAAACTGTCACAAAGTTTACAAAAGGAAAACAATCATTCCTCATGAACCACAGACCATAGCTAACTTCTGGATGTCGGTTCTAGCTAACTTCAGGCTGTAGGTTTTTTGTGTCTGTGTGCACGCGCATCGCAAAAATTTACTCTCATATTTTTTCCCTAACGCGCCAAAAGAAGTATAACTTCAAAAAAACCGCATTCAAATCGGTTCACCCGTTTAAGAGCTACGGTGCCACACACAGACACACACACATAGCGGTCAAACTTATAACACCCCTCTTTTTAAGTCGTCGGGGGTTAATAAAATACACTTACAAACATCGCTTCCAGATACGATAGAATACCTCTTCTTTGACAGCACCTTTGATTTCTTCAATTCGTTTATGGTCTTCAATTCATTGATGGTTTCCATTGTAACACTTACTTCGTAACAAAGAACTTTATTTACAACACACGCTACCCATAAATTATGCTTAGTTTATTAAATACAGATAATTAGTGGATTCTAAATTCAATTCTTCATAGAAAGTTTAAAAAAAAAACCTGCTAATTAGTGTTTAATTAAACTAAACTTATACAGCCTTGTTTATAAAACTCGCGAACAAAATGCTTAGTGCATTCATAAAAAAAAAAACACTTTAGCGGATTCCAAATTCAAATTCTCCACAGAAAATTTTGAATAAAGAACCTGCTAATCAGTGTTTATAGTAAATGTAGGCTTAAGTAAGTCTAACAGTGAAGTAATTAACACGCTTTTATTAGCTTGGTATGTATCTATGTCACGGAATCTTTGAACGTCGGAATGAATTGAAACTTCGCACACTTATCAAGTACCGATGACGGGCTGGACTGGAGCAGTGGTGGCCCAGTGGTATTGGCTGCGACTTACAAGTTGTAGGTCGTGAGTTCAAACCCAGGCAGGCGCTTTACTTTGTGTAAATTATTTCATCACCACTGCTCTCAAAACGGTGAAGGAAAACATCGTGAGGAAACCGGCATGTCCTAGAACCAAAAAATTCGAAGACATGTGACATTAACCAACCCGCACTGGGCCCGCGTGGTGCATTACGGCCCACACCCTCTCTCAGAGAGGAGGCCTGTGCCCCCAGCAGTGGGGACAATATAAAAAACTTTTTACAAAAAAAATACAACCGACTTCCATAAATAAAACTAAAAAATGCAAAATAACTTTAATTTCGGAAGTCGGTGTTTCTAGTTTGGTTTCTTCGTTATTTGACACCGACTTCCGAAATTAAAGTTATTTTGCATTTTTAACCGACTTCAAAAAAAGGAGGAGGTTCTCAATTCGACTGTACTTTTTTTTTTTTTTTTTTTTTTTTTTTTTTTTTTTTTTTTTTATGTGTGTTACCTCATAACTTCTTACTACGTGAACCGATTTTGAAGATTTTTTTTTTATTTGAAAGCTGTTGCTTCACATTTGGTCCCATTTTAATTTGGTGAAGATCTGATGAAGAACTTCGGAGATACACAATGGAACTCTTCAATAAATGATAGCAGACCTTCCAGAATTGCTGCAATCGCATGTCTGTATATTGTTTTCACCACTTCACAACATTACATCACGCTGATGCACTCTGAAGGGGTATACAGATTTGTACAGTTCACCCTGATACACTCTAATTTCACCAACTACGTTCAAATTCCCTATTTTTGGGGCTATCAATTCGGGCATAACTTTACTATTAATTTAGTTTAAGAATGGGGAAAAACAACTAAAAAGTGAAAAATAAAAAACTTTTTACAAAAAAAATTCAACCGACTTCCATAAATAATACTAAAAAATGCAAAATAACTTTAATTTCGGAAGTCGGTGTCAAATAACGAAGAAACCAAACTAGAAACACCGACTTCCGAAATTAAAGTTATTTTGCATTTTTTAGTATTATTTATGGAAGTCGGTTGAATTTTTTTTGTAAAAAGTTTTTTAGTTTTATTTATGGAAGTCGGTTGTATTTTTTTTGTAAAAAGTTTTTTATTTTTCACTTTTTAGTTGTTGTACCCCATTCTAAAACTAAATTAATAGTAAAGTTATGCCCGAATTGATAGCCCCAAAAATAGGGAATTTGAACATATCAGGGTGAACTGTACAAATCTGTATACCCCTTCAGAGCGTATCAGCGTGATGTAATGTTGTGAAGTGGTGAAAACAATATACAGACATGCGATTGCAGCAATTCTGGAAGGTTTGCTATCATTTATTGAAGAGTTCCATTGTGTATCTCCGAAGATCTTCATCAGATCTTCACCAAATTAAAATGGGACCACATGTAAAGCAACAGCTTTCAAACAAAAAAAAAATCTTCAAAATCGGTTCACGTAGTAAGAAGTTATGAGGTAACACACATAAAAAAAAAAAAAATACAGTCGAATTGAGAACCTCCTCCTTTTTAACCGACGAAAAAAAGGAGGAGGTTCTCAATTCGACCGTATATATATTTTTTTTTTTTTTTTTTTTTGTGTATGTTCAGCCCTCACTCCGTCATTTATGAACCGATTTTGATTATTCTTTTTTTATTAGATAGGGTATACCTCAAGGGTGGTCCCATGTCAAGGAAGTCAGGATCTGACAGTGGAAACCTGATAAAATTGAAAGAAAACCTTGAAAATTGTGGGCACGTTTAGCGTTTCTGTATGTATGTTCGGCCTTCACTCCGTTATTTATGAACCGATTTTGATTATTCTTTTTTTGTTAGATAGGGTATACCTCAAGGATGGTCCCATAATAAGGAAATCGGGATGTGACTGTGGAATCCTGATAAAATTGAGAGAAAACCTCGAAAATTGTGGATACGTTTAGCGTTTCTGTATGTATGTTCCGCCCTCACTCCGTTATTTATGAACCGATTTTGATGATTCTTCTTTTTTTGGATAGGGTATACCTCAAGGGTGGAACCATGTCAAGGACATCAGGATCTGATGATGGGATCCTGAAAAAATTAAGAGAGAACCTCGAAAATTGGGCACGAATATTGTTTCTGTTTACTTTTCATATCTTAATCAGGTATTTGCATTTAGGAACCATCACATCATGAAACTGAGCTGATGATGGAAACCATAGCTTTCCTAAACAATAGAAGTTATATATAAAAACTAGTTTTAGTGACAAATACCACTTAATATGGTTTGAAGAAAAGACGTCTTTACAGTATTGGAGGTAACCTCAACTGGTCAATATCCTGGGAACTTCATGGAAGGATGGTTATTTCATCAGCTCAGTGGCAAGAGGAATGATGAAGAATTAGAGTGTTACAAGATGATGCGAGCCACAAAAAATAAAAAAATAAAAAACTTTTTAACAAAAAAATTAACCGACGAAAAAGAACTAAAAAGCAAAAAATAAATAAAACTTTTAAGTCGTGAGTAATGAGCATATTTACCTACATAAAATATCAAATTTTATATAAACTAATTTTGAGTCGGCGCCAATTAATGAAATGATTAATTACCTACTTACAGCCTTCTTCATTTGTAAGTACTTATAAAATTTAGATATTTAATAATCAGATTGTTGTTTGGCGCCGACTCAAAATTAGTTTATATAAAATTTGATATTTTATGTAGGTAAATATGCTCATTACTCACGACTTAAAAGTTTTATTTATTTTTTGCTTTTTAGTTCTTTTTCGTCGGTTAATTTTTTTGTTAAAAAGTTTTTTATTTTGAAGTCGGTTAAAAAGGCTGATGATGATGATGAGGCTTAGGTAAGTCTAACAGTGAAGTAATTAACACGTTTTTATTAGCTTGGTATGTATCTATGTAACGGAATCTTTGAACGTCGGATTGAATTGAAACTTCGTACACTTATCAAGTACCGATGACAATGCATGGTGAACTAAGTGACGTCATTCTAAATCCAATATGGCGGACTCCCAAAGATGGCGGACTAGTTATACAGAAAATTATTTTTATCGTTTTCTTACGTCGCGTCGGTAAGGTTGCCAGTCTAACCATATGCGATAATTATTTACTAGTTAACTTTGTAATCAAGGTTCGGATCGAATAGTATCTTTGTCTACAGGTTAATTGAATAGTACATTACTTTATCGCCAGTATTTAATGTAATTAAGAAGCCTAACGAACGTGACCTGTATCTGGGATTAAATGCTCAGGCTTCTTACGTCACTTCTATGTAAAAAGTGGTTCATGTTTTATTAAGCCGTGAAGTGGTTTTTAACCGACTTCGAAAAAGGAGGAGGTTATCAATTCGGATGTTTGTTTTTTTTTTTATTTTTTATGTATGTTCGGGCATAACTCCGTCATATATTGACGGATTCGCAAAATTCTTTTTTTATTCGAAAGGGGTTTATTCCGAAATGGTCCCATTTAAATTTCAAAAAGATCTGATGATGGGTTTCGGAGACAGACAACGGAACTCTTCAAAAATTGACAGCAAATCAACCGCGATTGCTGCTATCGTATGTCTATGAATTGTTAACACAGTTTAATGGGGAACCTCAACTAAAAAGTGAAAAATAAAAAACTTTTTTACAAAAAAATAGAACCGACTTCCAAAAAAAGTGCAAAATAACTTTAATTTCGGAAGTCGGTGTCAAAAAACGAAGACACAAAACAGGAACACCGGTAATATAATTGTCGGACCAAAATTGTTTTTTTGGTCATCTACGGCATCTATTGTTTGAAATAACCAACTCAGTGCCAGTGTGGAGCCCCATCACAGTACATAGGTCACCTCCTTGCCTAACCAGCATGCACAGCCACCTGCACCTTTGCCTGCGGACGGCGAGCAGTGGGTAGCTCGCCGTCTGATCAGCACCAGGCCCGTGAGTCGACGGCGCGTAGTGTCCCACGCGCGCCTCAATGAGGTGTTGTCAGCCACCACTGACGGGGCCCATCGTGGCCGGTGCCTGCATGCCTAGGGGTAGATAAATTCTGAAAATGAGTTAACGCACCCCTGGGCACTCAGGCAGGGAAGGAACAGGGGTGGGTTTTGGTCAGTAAGAGTCTGACACGCCCTCTCGCTCCACCCAGAGCGGGAGAAGTCATTGGATGATTTCCCAACCCCCCCCCCCCCCCCAAAAAAAAACGCACCTACACCTTGGATGATTTTAACTAAGCTATCCAGGTGGCTACATACTGGTCGGAAAAAAATAGTGTCAAAATCGACACGAAAAAACCGGCCAAGTGCGAGTCGGGCTCGCGAATGAAGGGTTCCGTACCATCGTACAAGATTATACGGGTCTAGTTGTTGCCATATTAAGATCGAGCAAAAAAAGCCAAAAAAAAACACGTTTCTAGTCCCCTACTAGAAACGTGTTTTTTGGCTTGATCGCATTTTTTTTCAATATCTAGAGCGTGAAAAAACGTTCAACCGTAGAACATTTATTACACGTTAGTCGATACAGGTCAACGGCCAAGTCACATAACATTAAATATAATAATAAAGAAATTGCAGTAAGGAACCTTAGGCTTGGCTCAACTTTGTCTAGAGATTTCATTACTTTTTAGAGATAAACAAGCAGCTCCATCGAGACTTGGCTATTTTTTTACAGAATGTTTTCTGTGGGTATATATTTCTTTTATAGGTATAGGGTGAAAAATCATCAAAATTCAAATAACTTCTGCCGCTCTGGGTGGAAGGGCTTGTCAGACTCTTACTGACTAAGGCCCGATTTCACCAATGAAACTAATCGCGATTGGTTAAACTAAACTCAGTTTATGCGTTTTATCGAGATTAGAGCTTCATTTTGCGTTTCACCACTACAAACTAAACTAGTTTAAGCTTAACTTAGTTTAAATTGTAAACGCCCAGTTTTCGGTGAAACGCAAAATTGGGTGGGTTTAGTTTTTGTTGATTTAGCCCACTAAATCAAGAAAAACTAAACCGGGCCGGCCAGGTGGGTTTTAGGCCATTTTAGGCCCGATTTCATTGCTGAAATCGGGCCTAACATTCACCCGTGTTCCTTCAGTTACCAGTGCCAAAGCGCGGTGACTCCTTCTATCACTCCCGCATACCGCAACCCTGGCAGGCGACCCACCCCATAACAAATACATTACGTAAATAAAGCATAAAGTACTATTGATTTATAGTTCAGTTACATACGTTAGGCTATTCTCGGCCGTCGTTTGACCTTGAGGAAAAGTATGTTTGTAATCGCGACCAACTTAGCGGCAAAAAATCCTGTTATGACGCAATGTCTGTATTCTACTTATATGATACTAGCTTCTGACAGCGGCTTCGCCCGTATGGTAAAAAGTAGCCTATGTTTTAATCCAGGTTATAATCTATCTGCAAAATTTTCTTTAAATCCCTTCAGTCGTTTTTGCGTGAGTGAAACACAAACACACAAACTTTCGCAATTATAATATTGGATGAAATTTGGATGGATGGATAAATGTTTGTTACTCAATCACGCCAGAACGGCTCAACGAATCTGGATGAAATTTGGCACCGAGATAGATGCCAAGTGTAAGTACTATTGATTAGTTTAATGACATACGTTAGGCTATTCTCGGCCGCCGTTTGACGTTGAGGAAAAGTACGTGTTTATAATCGCGACCAACTAAGCGGCAAGAAATATATGACGCAATGTCTGTATATTCCTATAAATTATGTATTGCGCTTCCACGAACATCAATTTGTCCTGCCGTTAACCCAATTTATTTGGGACGCCTTAGTCTTTTTATTCCATATCTCTCCATTAGCCGTCATCTCAGGAATTGCTTCCTTTCTAGATAAAATACTCATAATATTTTTTAGGGTTCCGTACCCATAGGTTACCCTTTTACTAAGACTCCGTCTGTCCGTCTGTCACCAGGCTGTATCTCATGAACCGTGATGACAGTTGAAAGTTAATTTCACAGAGAATGTATTTCTGTTGCCGCTATAACAACAAATACTAAAAAACAGAATAAAATAAATATTTAAGGGGGCTCCTATACAACAGACATGATTTTTTTGTCGTTTTTTATAGATAATGGTACGGAACCCGTCGTGCGCGAGTTCTACTCGCACATGGCCGGTTTTTTTTATCTTATTTGTTGAAAGCCATCAGGAGCTCGTGGCTAAAGTAATATAACAGCCGCACGGGTCGAACCATCAGGTTAAGCTACGCTTGCCGGGGTTGGTCCATGGATGGGTGACCATCTTTAGAATAGAACAGAATAAACATTTATTCGACACAGACACAACACAACAGCAACAAACAAAAGGTAAAGAAAGGAAGGAAAAAAAGGAAGGAAGAATTGCCGAGACTCCTCCATGCCTCGGAAAGCACGTTAAGCCGTTGGTCCCGGCTGTCAATCGTGGATGATGGTGACAGTCGTTACGCTTACGGGTCGTCAGAAGCCCGAACGTCTGACAGCTAGTCTTACCAAGGGGTATCGGATTACCCAGTAACTGGTTTTTAAGGGACAGATAGGCAGTCTCTCCATGTAAAATACTGGTATTCAGCTGCATCCGGTTAGACTGGAAGCCGATCCCAAGATAGTTGGGCAAATACGCGGGCAGATCAATATTGTTGGAAACCAGGCTAAAGAGCGTGACATAGAAAAAGATTTACAAACATACATAGAAACTCCAGAAAGACATTAACCTCCTTCAGGGGCAGACGGGTAAAAAATAATGCTTCCGGGAGAAGTACCTTGCGGCAAGCATCGCCTAGTACAATCAAAGGCTGATCTGCGATGCTGTCGGCTTTTGAGACAAAGGTGGAACACCTCACGTGCCTCATGTGATGTAACCGGCATAAACAATCCATCGAGACTTTTTCCAACTATGCTGGTGTCAGCAGAGGTGTTAAAATCATGTCCAAGTAAACTTCGCAACAGAAAAGACCCAGGAAGCGTTGGAAGTATTGTGTCGTGGATTTTAGGAAATTAGGCAAAAAGACATCTTGACGAAGGGCTGCCAGAGACAGAGCAAAATGGAAGAAAACCGTTGAGGAGGTCAAGACCCAAGATCCACAAAGGGTTGTAGGCGTAGCATCGAAGGAAGTAAGTAAGTTGAAGCCAAATGCAGCTAAATAACAGTATTTTACATGGAGCGCCTGCCACTCTGACCTTCACAACCCAGTGACTGGGTAACACGATACCTGGTGTCAAGTTTCCTAGTACCCTACCTGATACCCTTCAAACCAAGACAAGAGAATACTTAAGAGAGAGAGAGAGAGAGAGTAGTAATTTAGAGAACAAAATCTTACTTGTGCTGTCTAATTTGAGTTCAACAAAAAAGTTCAAGAAACTAATTTTGGTGAAGCACTAAAAGTAATGGCCTCTCTTTTAACTTAACGACCGGAATAATTAGGACGGTAAGGGAAAAGTAAATGTGTTTGGGCTTCGCATTTTTTTATCATTAATAGGTTCTCATTGTCTTCCTCGAGGATTGGAAAGAGGTAACACGAAACCAAGAATTGTGGACGTAATGGAGAGAGGCCTTTGGCCAGCACTGGGACAGTACAGGCTAGATATAATAATAAGGCTCTCATTTGACCATATGATGGTAAGCAATGATGTGGTCGACGATGGAGCACGCTTGCCTAGAAGTAACCTATTCACTCTTGACTTAAAGGCCCCCAGGTTGTAGCTCTCAGGAAACACATTCGCCAGCAGGGAATTCCACTCCTTAGCTGTACGCACAATGAATGTGTTACCAAAACGTTTTGTGCGGGTAGGTGGAATGTCCACCATGTACCGGTGGCGCATTGCCGTACGTCGAATAGTCCAATTACGCACTTTTTAACCGACTTTCGAAAAAGGAGGAGGTTCTAGGTTCGACTGTATGTATGTCTTTTTTTTTATGTATGTATGTCCGCGCATTTCTCCGTCAGTTGTGGACCGATTTTCAAAATTCTTTTGTTATCCAAAAGAATATACTCCCGAGGTGGTCCCATATAAATTTTATCGAAATTGCTTTAGCGCTTTTTGAGAAACTGAACAAAAACGAAAAATACGCATATCTTGATGACGTTTTTGTGTTCTCCAAATGTTTAAATTCCACGTTCCATGTTATTGGGGTTTTTAGTTCTGGGGTATAACAACTAAAAAGCGAAAAATAAAAAACTGTTTTACAAAAAAAACAACCGACTTCCAAAAAAAAAATACACTAAAAATTTAAAAATAACTTTAATTTCGGAAGTCGGTGTCAAATATCGAAGAAATAAAATACAAACACCGACTTCCGAAATTAAAGTTATTTTTAAATTTTTAGTGTATTTTTTTTTTGGAAGTCGGTTGTTTTTTAGGAGGAGGTTTTCAATTGGAGAGAGGGAAAGGAGGAGGAGGTTCTCAATTCGTCTGAATGTTTTTTTTTGTATGTTTGTTACGCGATTTCTCCGCCTCTTGTGAATAGATTTTGATGATTCTTTGTTTTTGTTTGATAGGTCAAACTTCAAAGGTGGTCTCATATAAATTTTATCGAAATTGATAAGGTAAAATGCATAAAAAAGTTTTTTTATGCATTTTACTTTATCATCATCATCATCATAATTTCAGCCGAAAAACGTCCACTGCTGGACTTAGGCCTTCCAGTACGCGGTCGCTACTCTAGAACTTATCGGCCCCATCGACCATCTGTTCTGTGAGCAATGAAAATTTTACTTGCTTACAGCTAAAGTAGATTGCAAAAATGTCAAATCTATCTTTACCCGCCAGGGAGAAATGTAATAATCCAGCCGGACTGGAACGCCATAAAGACTAAATTATCATGGCTGCGTTACGACATCGTCCCCATACCGACTTGTTATGCGTTGGACGTTTATGGGTCAGTCGCATTAAATACAACTATGCAAATGTACATACCACCATTTATTGGCTGTGCAGTTTATCAAGAATTTTAGTAATATTATAAATCCGAGAGTTTGTATGTTTCTATATTTGTATGTTTTTGATTTGAAGTTATGCTTCTTTTGGCGCGTTAGGGAAAAATGATGAAAGTAAGTTTTTACTATGCGCGCCCACACCGTCACAAACCGACACCCTGAAGTTAGCTATAGTCTGTGGTTCATGAAGAATGATTGTTTTCCTTTTGTAAACTATGTGACATTTTGGTTTTTTATTTTGTTACGCCAAAGAAGTATAACTTCTTACTTGCGTACATAAGTAATCATGTCTGTTGTATGGAAGCCCCATTTAATTTTTTTTTTATTCTGTTCTTAAGTATTTTTTATAGCGGCAACAGACATACATCATCTGTGAAAATTTCAACTGTCTAACTATTACGGTTCATGAGATACAGACTGGTGACAGACGGACGGACAGCGGAGTCTTAGTAAAAGGGTCCCGTTTTCCCCTTTGGGTACGGAACCCTAAAAACAAAACCCTATCACTAAGCCTTTGCTGTTCTTCCATCTGTCTGTAATCTCGTAAACCCTAATAGGTAGACGATTGAAATTTTTAGTGTGTGTGTATTTAATGCCATTATAATTAAAAACTATTAAAACTTGAGAGGTGTCAAGGGACACCCGGATGGAACGAAGTTCCTTTCGATTAATTAGTGAAGGAATTGTAATATAATTTTATTTTTTTTAATTTATAATATTTTTTTTATTATTAACTACGCGCACACGCACGCACGTAAGAAGTTATACTTCATCATCTCATCTCATCGCAGCTCAGCTCAGCTCAGCTCAGCTCAACTCAACTCAACTCAACTCTTTAGCAATAACAACAACTATAACAAAAGTAATTGTAATAAAAATTTTTTTTTTTTGCTATAGCAAAAAGTGTCATGACAACTTTTCGTAAGAATTTTTTCCGTCTAGCCCCCTTTCACAACGCGCGATAAGGAACTTCGTTTCAAAAAATTGATGATGATGCTAATTAAAAATTAAAGAGAAAAACGCCGAAAAAATTACGTTTTTTGGGCCCCTGTTTTTTGAGAGTGGGAAATCATCAAATAACTTACCTCCCGCTCTGGAGCGGGAGGGAAGACTCTTACTTGCTAAGTCCACCCGTGTTCCTTCAGTGGGCCTTGCGTTCAAGGTCCGCGCAGACTCTTTCAAATACTCTCCCGCGACCCTGGCTTGTATGACCCCCTATACGGAACCTTTCCTATGCGAGTCCGACTCGCAGTTTACCGGTTTTTAACCGACTTCGAAAAAGGAGGAGGTCATCAATTCGGATGTTTGCATTTTTTTTTTTTTTTTTTTTTTTTTATGTATGTTCGGGCATAACTCCGTCATATATTGACGGATTTGCAAAATTCTTTTTTTGTTCGAAAGGGGTTTATTCCGAAATGGTCCCATTTAAATTAAAAAAAGATCTGATGATGGGTTTCGGAGACAGACAACGGAACTCTTCAAAAATTGACAGCAAATCAACCGCGATTGCTGCTATCGTATGTCTATGAATTGTTAACACAGTTTAATGGGGAGCCACAACTAAAAAGTGAAAAATAAAAAACTTTTTTACAAAAAAATAGAACCGACTTCCAAAAAAAGTGCAAAATAACTTTAATTTCGGAAGTCGGTGTCAAAAAACGAAGACAAAACCAGAAACACCGACTTCCGAAATTAAAGTTATTTTGCACTTTTTTTGGAAGTCGGTTCTTTTTTTTTGTAAAAAAGTTTTTTATTACGAAGTGTTATCAAAGTCAAAGCTCAATATGATGACGCATGACAGCAAAACACTATTAATTTATCTGATGAGCGGAAAGTCCAATGTAGGTCTCAATAATTTACCGATCAAAGTGCAAAAATAGCTTTGCCTTGAAAATTATATATCAATTTAAATTATTGATCTGCAAAGAAATAAACCTAAGATTATAGGCTAACTATGCTCCATTCGCAGTAGTATTAGACAGAAGTTAAAAGAGGTTATTTATAATGTACACTTTGTAACAAAGCTACAATACACATGTTACAGTTACGATAGACGCCGAATTTATTAAAATGTATTAATACAGCTGTCACACTTAATTATACTATTTGTCTTATGAAATAACGTGGCTTTAATTTATTTATATTATTTCATTCCAATTTAAAATTACCGTGCCAATGCTAAAAACCTAAAAGTGAGCTAAAAACCTAGGAGTGAACATATTCATAAGGTTTTTCGATTCACTATAATTCTACCAAATTTAAAATGTTACCTAATCTCTTTATAAGTTGTGACAGCAGGGTTTTTCTAATTTTACTGGTTTATGTCGTCTGTTAAATTGACGTAAATAACGGTCTGCCCCTCTTGGGCGGACCACCGCCGTGTCCTCGTGAAGGCGATCGGCGGTAGCGACCTCTCGCGTCCGGCCCTGGTCCAGGCCATGGTACGGACTACGGAGCAACAGGGCATAGAAAGCTGTGACCTCCTTCTGCGAAGCAGTAATGCTCGCGAAGGAGGAGCCGGGACACGTAAGGGAGAGGTAATCCTCGCGCTCTCTCGCCCCTAGCCGCCACAGGAGACGCCCTGGGGGTCAGGAGTCGCAAACCGCTTCCCGGCCACCATAGGCACAGGCTTGCGGACGGCGAGTAATGGGTAGCTCGCCGTCCAATAACGACCAGCAGGCGTATTAGCTAACTCAGTTGACATC
Source organism: Polia nebulosa (assembly GCA_951329385.1). Lineage (NCBI taxonomy): Eukaryota > Metazoa > Arthropoda > Insecta > Lepidoptera > Noctuidae > Polia > Polia nebulosa. The sequence goes on along the minus strand of OX589614.1, from coordinate 3,919,447 downwards.
AATTTAATAGGCATTTTGCCGTACATTGCTGCTTTGACGTATAGGAAAACCGTAGTGCCTATTATAATCGATGTCCACCGAGCAATGTACTACACAGTGCCTATCAAATTGATGTCAACTGAGCTACCGAATACACCTGCAAGCCCGAGTCGACGGCGCGTAGTTTTTCACGCGCGCCTCAAAGACATGAGAAGAGATCAGGATTAATTGAGGTCCGCTAGAGCCGATGCCTACCTTGCCCTGGTACAGGCAACTGTAGAAATACGGGTGGGTTCTAGTCAGTAAGAGTCTGACACGCCCTCCCTCTCCACCCAGAGCGGGAGAAGTCCCACCCAACAGAAAAGGGCTCTCTATAGCCTAATTACCTATTCTCGATATCACCTGTATCAATTAAATTACTATCTACCTGCAAGGAATAAAACTAACCTAAAATTATAGGTAATAATGTCAGGTCAATCATGCGTAGATAAAATAAACCGTTAATTGGCATATAACACTAGAAACTGAGGTCAAAATAAGGTCAGCATAGAGGAAAAAATAAACTATGTAGAAGTCCTGAGTTCGAGCCCCAAACCCGTTTGTAAGTCTGGCCATAGAGCAAGGAAATTCCCTGGTAGCCGCTGCTAGAAACTGAATTGTCAACATTTCTCTAATCTCTAAATATTGACTGCCCTGTTGGTCTTGTGGTCGAGACCGTGACTGCCGAGCGTGGGATCCTGGGTTGGATTCCTAGGTCAGGCACAAAGTGTTATTGGATTTTTGCATCAGGAATTTCTCAGAAGCTGCCTGGAAAGCACGTAAAGCCGTTGGTCCTCTGCCCAGGGGTTTTTTTTTTTTTTTGGGGGGTGGGAAATCATCTTATGACTTCTTCCGCTCTAGGGTGGAGCGGAAGGGCGTGTCAGACTTACTGACTAAAACCCACCCCTGTTCCTCCCTGCCCTACATGCCCAGGGGCGAGGTAACTTTCGAATTTATCCTCAACCCTCGGGCAGCCTCAACCCTAAATTCGAAAGAGTTACCTCGCCCCTGTGCACTCAGGGCAGGGAAGGAACAGGGGTGGGTTTTAGTCAGTAAGAGTCTGACACGCCATCCACCCTAGAGTAGTAGTAGCTTATTTACCTACATAAAATATAAAATATTATGTAAACTAATTTTGAGTCGGCGCCATAATAAAATTATTAATTACCTTCATCTAGCCTTCTTCATTTCTACGTAAATATAAAATTTAGATATTTAATAATCAGAATGTTGTTTGGCACCGACTCAAAATTAGTTTACATAAAATTTGATATTTTATGTAGGTAAATAAGCTCTATACTCAAGACTTAAAAGGTTTATTTATTTTTTGCTTTTTAGTTCTTTTTCGTCGGTTGAATTTTTTGTTAAAAAGTTTTTTTAGTGTATTTTTATTGGAAGTCTGTTGTTGTTTTTGTAAAAAAGTTTTCTATTTTTCACTTTTTAGTTGTTATACCCCGGAACTAAAAACCCCAATAACATGGAACGTGGAATTTAAACATGGTCGTAATTGGAGAACACCAAAACGACATCTAGGTATACGTATTTTTAGTTTTTGTTCAGTTTTTTCAAAAAGCGCTGAAGCAATTTCAATCATTTTTATATGGTCCCATATCTCCTTTTTTTTTTGGGGGGTTGCGAAATCATCAAATGACATCTCTCGCTCTAGGGTGAATTCATTCTAAATCCAATATGGCGGACAATTTTTATTTACCCCCATGTTATGGGTATTAAATATAAGGGTTTGCTGATAGAAATAATAAAATAGCTTATTATTAATAACTTTATTTAAATGATGATTATTAATAGCGTTTTTAGTCGCTACCAGCACGGCATTGCCATGTTCTGTGGTTCTAGTAAATTGTGGATAAATGTTGCAAATATGGTGTTTTGCATCGACGCCGGTTTATCAAGCGATTGAGTGCCCTAGTTGGTGACTTCCTTTGATATTACGGTCATGGTTATTATGATGTACTTCCATAACATTAGATAGGTGCTCTTTTTGTTCGATCTTAATAATGGCAACAAGTAGACGCGTATAATCTTGTACGATGGTACGGAACCATTCATGCGCGAGTCCGACTCGCACTTGGCCACTTTATTAATTAATTAAACAAAAAAATTTGATTGACTACCTCAGCGAAACTTGCCAAATACTGCAAAAAATAATAGAATGTTTACATCCGCATTCTAATGGAAAACAAAGTGACTGTATTCTGTATCTAAAAACTAAATACTAAACTTGACACTGGCTGAATGCACAAACAGAGCGAAGCCAAAAAAAAACATAGGTAGTACATGATCATCCTAAATACTACTACATAAATTTTTACAGATGGTTAGCGCGAGTTACAGTAAAGGAGAGAGAAAGATCCAGATCCGCGCGAGGATAAGAAGAAGAAGAAGAAGAGAAGAGAGAAGAAGAAGAAAAGAAGAAGATGGGAAAGAAGGAGAGTATTCTATTCCATAGGAACTAGGCCCACTCCACCACCACGCTAAACTTGTACCACGATCACAGCATAGAGGAATTTGACTAACTGGATTCCCAATTTAGGCAGTTTTGTTTATTGGGAATCAGTATAACACTAACTAACATGAATTACATAATAAATATTAATGTAAGAATGTGCGACATTTACATTTTGTAAGCTAAAAGCGGCGGGCTAGGAGCCAGTTTTCGAGTGTGTTAAAAAAGAAACATATTTTCAAAAAACCCGACGGAAATTAGTCTAATTCTACATTTCAGTGAGTTACAGAATCGCCTCCTCGAACCCTTTATTGTGATACCCCACTTAATTTAGTTCGTAGACTTTCACATTTTTCATTTTCACAATAATATGGCGTCTGGTTGTAGCCATATTGAATTTTGATTACTGTCATGTCTTTAGTCACACTCGCAAAATTAAGACGAATCAATTGACGTGAGAATTAACAAAATCGGCCCACGCGTTTGGTCACTTTAGCGCCACAAAGGAACAAACAAACATACATACATACATAGGCTGATAAACACATTACCCTCCCTTGCGTCGCGCAGTCGGGTAAAAAAGTTTGTACAATCGCTTTAAAACTAAATATAGAAACGTTGAGCAAAAACAAAGACACACACAATACGTGTAGGTACAAATAATTTGCTGTATCTGAAAGGTTATCTAAGCTGTTATAAACTAAACATAACAAAATACATATTGAAAAACTTCAACCCGTCCTATAAAAATGATCTCATTTTATTAAGGACAAAAGTAGAACAATGACATGGTTTAGTCAGAATATGCAAGAGCGAAACCTAAATTCATAATAGTGTTCCGTACTGCTGTCAAAAACGCTGATAAGAAGTTACAAACAAGTCACTTTTCAAGCAGTCTGATGCAGTTGATGGCATCAAATCTGAGAGTGATCTAAAATAAATTCCACCAACTGCTAATTGATTTCTTTTTAACCGACTTCGAAAAAGGAGGAGCCTCTATGTTTGACTGTATGTGTTTTTTTTTTATGTATGCCCACCGATTTCTCTGTCAATTGGGGACCGATTTTCAAAATTATTTTATACGATAGAATATACTCCTAAGGTGGTCCCATGTAAATTTTATCGAAATTGTTTCAACGCTTTTTGAAAAACTGATCAAAAACGAAAAATAAGTATACCTAGATGACGTTTTGGTGTTCTCCAATTACGACATGTTTAAATGCCAAGTTCCATGTTATTGGGGTTTTTAGTTCTGGGGTATAACAACTAAAAAGTGAAAATAAAAAACTTTTTTTACAAAAAAAAAAAAAAAACAAGCGACTTCCAAAATGAAAATACACTAAACATTAAAAAAATAACTTTAATTTCGGAAGTCTCGGTGTCAATTATCGAAGAAATAAAATACAAACACCGACTTCCGAAATTAAAGTAATTTTTAATTTTTAGTGTATTTTTTTTTATTTTTCTATTTCCTACATTTTAGGGAGTTATATATATTTCGTCTCCTCGCGCTCTTTATTTTGATTCCCCACATGACCAGGTCACAAAAAAATACGGCTAAACTTACCTAATAGCTTTTTTTTTTTAATTTTTATAGCACTTCGGCGGTCAAGTCCAATCTAATGATAATGAAATAGACACACATAGTCTCGAAAAACATTATCCTCTTCTTGGGCAGTCGGGTAAAAGTGTTAATTTTAAACAAATCACAAATAAATCCTACTAATATTATAAATATGAAAGTTTGTGAGGATGTATGTTTGTTACTCTTTCACGCAAAAACCACTGAACAGATTTTGATGAAACTTTACAGTAATATAGTACTTCGGAATAACACACAGGCTATAATAATTTATAATGGGGGGAAGTAGTAATACCACGCGGGCGAAGCCGCTGGTATTAGTACTAAATAATAGTATTAAAAGCTATGGTATTAGAAGTTGGTATAATTATAATTTATCCCTAGTCGAAAATCTTTTGCATGCACCAAAGTGCATAATGCGAAAATGTAAAAAATATGAGGAAACAGCGACACTAAACTTCCAGTGAATACTAATGTTATGTTTAGGATTTTCTAAGAATTGTCAAGTCAGAACTAAAACACACAAGGATAATCACCGCGGTGAGTACTGTCATGTCAGTAAAGACTACATACAAATAACGACCTAAAACATCCTACTATATCACACTAATATTATAAAGGCGAAAGTTTGTGAGGCTGTTTGTTACTCTTTCACGCAAAAACTACTGAACGGATTTTGAAAACTTTACAGTCATCATCATTTCACTCGAGAAAAAAAAAAAATATATATGTCTCAATTATTTTTGAAATTATAAAAAAAAAAATTAATTCCTTCGAAAATTGACACCACTTAAGATATTTTTAACTATGACCACAATTTTTCAAATATTATAAATTTTATTTTTGTATTGGAAACTTAAGAAAAACTGCTATACTCCACAATCCTTTAAAATTCCAGAATATCTGTAGTTTTCACACAAAAAATTGTCAAAATTATTTTATTCCGTAAGATTTTGAAACATTTTAACTTACAGTCCACTTCACTCACCGTGGTGTAAAAAAAAAAAGTTTGGAAACAACGACGGCAAGTTTTAAGCTATTGCATAGCTTCTATCGCGGGCCTTCAGCGTGGAGACCGAATCCAGAAATTCCGTAACGAAAAATAACCTAACACCCCCTACTCCGATGATGGTGATGATGATGATGATGATGATGATGATGATGATGATGATGATGATGATGATGATGACGGTGATGGTGACGGTGACGGTGACGGTGACGGTGACGGTGACGATGACGGTGACGGTGATGATATTTATCTTGTTACGCCAAAGAAGTGTAAAAAGTGTAACTTGAATTAATATCAAAGAAAAAAAAACAAAGGAAAAAAAATACTGCATAAATAAAATAAATAAATAATTATAATTGCTTAAGTTGATAAAAAATGCTATGCAATAGCTTTATCGCGGCAGTCTCCGAGTGCCACACGTCTTTTTTTTTTTTAAATTGACGTAGAAAATTCACCAAGATTCCAAAATGGTATAGCCACAAAAAAACAAAGCGACGAAAAAGGATGGAATTTTCGAAGGAATTCAATTTCTTTTTATCATTTCAAAAATAATTGAGAATTTTTTTTTCTTTATTTATTAGCGAGTGGTCCTGAGCAGGTCTACCGCCTGGCCGGAGCGTAATGAAAAAGTATGGTCATATTTTAGATACGTACCGCTTTTGCCCATGGTAATGAAAAACTTTCTTCAAGCAAGCCATAGTCATAGATAATGAAAAATATATATATAAAAAAACGTGTACCGGGCATAACTCAACATAAAAAAATAAATCAACTCATGAAAAAGTTAACGACTTATAAAGCTAATTTGTGAACGAATTGGCAGCCAAACCTAGTGACTAATAAAACTATTTATAACCAACAACAATAATAATATCAAAAAAAGAACTTTGAAGTTTGGACTGCCACAGACGTAAAACTTACGGAGCGAACTTTGATCAACGGCCAAATGGAAAATACCATGCATAGACGTTTTTACAAAAAGTATTAGTTAAGGCTGATTCACATTGGTCCAGTATTTAATTCAGCTTTGGATGTACTATCGGTCAACTAGCGGCTGATCTATTTGATTCTATCGCTGGAGTGGACTATTTTTGAAGTGAAAACTTCTTTAACCGCGTTGATCGATTTTTGGTAGCGGCAAAACTTATAGGTTCGCGTCACCTATACATATAGTGTTACGCCAGACTGGAATCAAGTTCAAGTTTTCACTTCCGTCAGCAGTCCCCATAACTAAGCCTATTTTTTAGGGTTCCGTACCCGAAGAGTAACCAACGGGCACCTATTACTAAGCCTCCGCTGTCCGTCCGTCCGGCCGTCCGTTTGTTTGTCAGCGGGCTGTATCTCATGATCAATAGGTAGAAAGTTTGAAATTTTTACAGAATGTGTATTTCTGTTGCCGCTATAACAACAAATAATAAAATAAATTAAAATTTAAAGGGGCCTCCCAGGGACTAGAAACGTGACCTCTCGCGCCCGGCCCTGGTCCAGGCCATGGTACGGAGCGAGAGGGGATGGGAAGCAGTCACCTCCTTCTGCGAAGCAGTAATGCTCGCGAAGGAGGAGGCGGATCGCGTGAGGGAGGCTCAACAACAGATTCGCCCTCACTCACGCCCTAAGCAGCAGTCGCCCCATGAGACGCCCTTGGCGAAGGTCGTCGCGAGACGATCTCCGGCCACCGTAGACCCGGGCCTGCGGACGGCGAGTAGTGGGTAGCTCGCCGTCCGATAAGCACCAGGCCCGAGAGTTGACGGCGCGTAGTGTTCCACGCGCGCCTCAAAGAGTTGTCAGCAATCATGACGGGCACTCAGGGCAGGGAAGGCAGGGCAGGGGAGGATTTTAGTCAGTAAGAGTCTGACACGCTCTCCCGCTCCACCCAGAGCGGGAGATGTCATTGGATGATTTCCCACCCAAAAAAAAAAAGAGACTAGAAACGTGTTTTTTTGTTTTTTTTTTTTCTCTATCTAATAATGGCAACAAGTAGACGCGTATAATCTTGTACGATGGTAAGGAACCCTTCATGCGCAAGTCCGACTCGCACTTGGTCGGTATTTTTTTATCACTCTGTTACATGAAGGGAAACGATGATACGGTCGACGATGTAGCACGGTCGCCCAGAAGTAATATTCCAGCCGTCTGTAGTCTAACATACTGGCTCAATGTGAACCAGCCTTTATTTCTTTGTTTATATTATTTGATTGAACATAATTGTGATATCGAACCGATCAGATAATTAAGAATTTGATTCCAGGAAGTTTCATGCTATCGATATTCCAATAGTCATTCTTTTTAATTGTTATATCTAGAGTCCAAAATAACAGGTGTGTTGCTGGGGAGTTAGTTGCGTCACTTCTTCCCAGTCACTTTTTAGGGTTTCGAACATCCGAATATAAAAACGGAACCCTTATAGGAAAACTCGTGTGTCTGTCTGTCTGTCACAGCCCATTTGCTGAGTCTACTGGACCGGTGCAGTTGGAATTTGGTATACATGTGACCCACAGACGTGTAACGTAAATAAATAAATTTTAAATATGGGGTCACGATTGGGAGAAAAACGAGGAAATTAAAAAAAGTTTTTGTATTTGTTTTCGTATATTGCGACATACCAAATGAAATGGCCACCGATTTCTCTGTCAATTTCGAGTATGTTTTAAATTCCACGTGTCATGTTATTGGGATTTTTAGTTCTAGGGTATAACAACTAAAAAGTGAAAAATAAAAAACTTTTTTCCAAAAAAAAACAAACCGATTTCCAAAAAATTACTTTAATTTCGGAAGTCGGTGTCAAATAACGAAGAAATAAAATGCAAACACCGACTTCCGAAATTAAAGTTATTTTTTCATTTTTAGTGTATTTTTTTTTTGGAAGTTGGTTTTTTTTTTTTTTTACAAAAGTTTTTTTGTAAAAAGTTCTCGCATTCACATTTTGCTATATGAGGACCATGCAGCTTAGTGTCTGAATGAAATCTATAAATTTGATACCACATTTTGACAGGACATGAATTGCGCATTCTCTGTACAAAATGTACATACTTAACCAGTTATTTTTTTAATTAATTTCAATGACCGTAGATTTGCGAGAGTAATGAACTCTCTGAATATGCCTCAGGCACTCAAAATATTAATCTCTTTGAATCTAGCTCTAACCTGGCCGATAGATATTACCGTTACTTTTCATTTATTTAAAATTTAAATGCAGTTTTTATGTTTAACCAGTTATTTAATTTATTAATTAATGTAAAACTGTCTGTTTTTACAAGCTTTTATTTAACTTGCAATGTATGTAACTATATTTGTTCGGGTGGAATCTTGCAATTGAAATTAAGACCCACTTCCCGATGTCCGATTGAACTCAAATTTGGTTTACTTAAGTATCTTTGGTGACAATACAATGATATGGTACCATGGAGCTGTTCTGATGATAGAGACGGAAGATGGCCATAGGAACTTCTGAACTAGAGAAACCCATCGAGTCTGGGATCGATTGATTCGTCTTGAGGAGCATTTTACGCCTAGACAATATCCAGGGTCTGACGATGAAGCTGGTAGGTGGCCACGGCATCTCAGTAATAAAACAATATACCTAACCCCACCGAGTTTGGACTCGATTGATTCGTCTCTCTTCAATGCTGAACAGCAAGGAAAATAATTTTTATGCACGCATTTAATTGAGACAGCTGGTATACATAGCTTGTTTAAAAAATGTTTTTTAACTGGAAACGTATTTTTGTTGTGAGTTGTAAAAAAAAATGAAGAAAACTCATTTTTAACCGAACTTCAAAAAGGAAGAGGTTAACAATAATTCGTCGGAAGTTTTTATTTTTTTGTATATGCCCCGATTACTCAAAGACAGCTGGACCGATTTGAAAAATTCTATTTTTAACCGACTTCGAAAAAGGAGGAGGTTATCAATTCGGATGTTTGTATTTTTTTTTTTTTTTTTATGTATGTTCGGGCATAACTCCGTCATATATTGACGGATTTGCAAAATTCTTTTTTTGTTCGAAAGGGGTTTATTCCGAAATGGTCCCATTTAAATTTCAAAAAGTTCTGATGATGGGTTTCGGAGACAGACAACGGAACTCTTCAAAAATTGACAGCAAATCAACCGCGATTGCTGCTATCGTATGTCTATGAATTGTTAACACACTTTAATGGGAAACCACAACTAAAAAGTGAAAAATAAAAAAAAAAATTACAAAAAAATAGAACCGACTTCCAAAAAAAGTGCAAAATAACTTTAATTTCGGAAGTCGGTGTTCCTGTTTTGTGTCTTCGTTTTTTGACACCGACTTCCGAAATTAAAGTTATTTTGCAATTTTTTTGGAAGTCGGTTCTATTTTTTCGTAAAAAAGTTTTTTATTGTTTGAAAATATTTCCCAAGTGATCCCATTTAAATTTGGTGAAGATCTGATGAACAACTTCGGAGATAGTCAATGGAACTCTTCAAAAAATTTGCTGCAATCGCATGTCTGTTTATTGTTTACACCACTTCATAACATAACATCACGTTGATATGCTCTGAAGGGGTACGCAGATTTGTATAGTTTACCCTTATTCACCCTAATTTCACCAATTACATTCAAATTCCGTGTATTTGGGGCTATCAATTCGGGCATAACTTTACTATTTAGTTTTAGTTATGGTGTTATAACAACTAAAAAGTGAAAAATAAAAAACACAAAAAATACAACCGACTTCCAAAAAACTACACTTAAAATTGAAAAATAGCTTTTTTTTTTTTTTTTTTTCTTTTATAAAAACGTTGCCCCACACTAGGAATATTCCTGTATCGTGGGTGCGTTCACAAACATGTAATTTCACATACACAAGACACCCAGACCCGGAACAACTATCTGCAGGTCATCCAAATATTTGTTCCGTGCGGGGATCGAACCCGCGACACGCAGCGCAGCAGCCGAACGCTCAACCACTGCGCCAACCGTGCCGCTTTGATTTCGGAAGTCGGTGTCAATTAACGAAGAAATAAAATACAAACACCGACTTCCAAAATTAAAGTTATTTTTCAATTTTTAAGTGTTTTTTTGGAAGTCGGTTGTATTTTTTGTAAAAAAAATCATTTTTAGTTTATTGATTCTGAGGCGCTACGAAGTTCGCCGGGTCAGCTAGTTGGTTATAAATATAAATACTACTTTACAAATCTATTTGTTTATCAATTTAAACTAGACGAGGCCGGTTGGCTAACCAAAAAAAAAGATATGCTTATTCGTTGGGAGAAATTCCCGAGGGAACCCAATAACATTTTTACCGACACCGACTCAAATATCTCCATGCCAACAGATCTAAAAATAATCTGAGTAAATAGGTACCAAGAAGTCCTAATAGCTTTTAGACATGCTAAAACATACATAATCAAACAAAAAATAATTACACAAGCCAATCTAAACACTCCTTTAAACGGTAAGCATCACAATGTCAAGCACCTTATATTTAATCTAAACACGGCCAAGTTTTCCTCATGACTATTTTTAGGGTTCCGTGCCTTTTAAAAAAAAACCAATCAAGTGCGTGGCGGACATTTGTTATGGAACCCTAAATGTGCAAGATACCATAAATTTGGGAATTATCAAAGTAAAAAAAATTGGTTGTCTGTAAAGTTGGTTTACGGACGATAGTTTAACGTGACAACGTCATAACAAAACATTGATGAAATATAGATGCAGCGCATGCGTACAATGAGCGTAACGGGACACTTTTTCGTGCATGCAGCCGGCGTTCATCGATTTATTAGACGTTGTCACGTCAAAAATCTGATTTATCAATATATTGGTATTTGTTAGTAAAATATACGTAATAATAAAAATTATCACCATAATTTCAAGTTCATAGGTCAATGGGCAGTTAAAAGATTCTTCGGAATAAAATTTTGTGACAGACGACGGACACGTGAGTGACAGCAATAGAGCTCGGTTTGGACCCTTCGGGTACGGAACCCTAAAAAACGGAGCACTTATATGTATCTCTGTTTGAACGTCTATCTCATATCTGTCACACGATATTTTCCTAAAAACTATTCGTTTTACTGATTTGAGCAGTTAATAAAGTTTTGTAGGAAGTATTATATTAACTAGGTAAACAACTTTTTACCCGACTGCCCGAGATAGAGGATAATGTTTTACAATACTATGTATATATGTGTGTATGTTTGTAAGTCTATTTCTCTGACACGCGCTGTAGCCTAAACGGCTTGATGGATTTTCACAAATGAGGTATTAGATTGGTTTTCATCGCCGAAGTGACATAAGCTATACGAATTTTGAAAAAAAAAGATGGTGGCCGCATTTAAGTTAGTGTAGTCGTATTTTTAACCGACGAAAAAAAAGGAGGAGGTTCTCAATTCGATCGTATATATATTTTTGTTTTTTTTTTTTGTGTATGTTCAGCCCTCACTCCGTCATTTATGAACCGATCTTGATGATTATTTTTTTGTTTGATAGGGTATACCTCAAGGGTGGTCCCATGTCAAGGAAATCAGGATCTGACAATGGAATCCTGATAAAATTGAGAGAAACCCTCGAAAATTGTGGGCACGTTTAGTGTTTCTGTACGTATGTTCGGCCCTCACTCCGTTGTTTATGAACCGATTTTGACGATTCTTTTTTTCTTAGATAGGGTATACCTCAAGGGTGGCCCCATATCAAGGACATCAGGATCTAATCATGGAATCCTGACAAAATTAAGAGAAAACCTCGAAAATTGGGCACGAATATTGTTTCTGTTTACTTTTCATAAATTAATCAGATATTTGCATTTAGGAATCATCACTTCATGAAACTGAGCTGATGATAGAAACCATACCTTTCCTAAACAATAGAAGTTAGATATAAAAAAAACTGGTTATAGTGACAGATACCACTTAATATGCTTTGAAGAAAAGACGTCTTTAGAATATTGGAGGTAACCTCAACTGGTCAATATCCTGGAAACCTCATGGAAGGATGGTTACATCATCAGCTCAGTGCCAAGAGGAATGATGAAGGATTAGAAATTAGCCTCAGAGTATTAAAAGATGATGCGAGTCACAAAAAATCATAATATAAAAAACTTTTTAACAAAAAATTCAACCGACGAAAAAGAACTAAAAAGCAAAAAATAAATAAACCTTTTAAGTCTTGAGTATTGAGCTTATTTACCTACATAAAATATGTAAACTAATTTTGAGTCGGCGCCATAACAAAATGATTAATTACCTACATCTAGCCTTCTTCATTTCTACAAAATTTAGATATTTAATAATCAGATTGTTGTTTGGCGCCGACTCAAAATTAGTAAATATAAAATTTGATATTTTATGTAGGTAAATAAGCTCAATACTCAAGACTTAAAAGGTTTATTTATTTTTTGTTTTTTATTTCTTTTTCGTCGGTTGAATTTTTTGTTAAAAAGTTTTTTATTTTGTGCAGTTGGTGGAATTTATTTTAGTTCAATCACAGATTGTATGCCACCAACTGCCTCAGACTGCTTGAAAAGCGAGTTGTTTGGAACTTTTTAGTTGTTTTTTGTCAGTCCGGTTTTTTGATATTTACTCGTACATTTTTTTTTATTTCCTAAATTTTAGTGAGTTATATTTTTGGAATCGTCTCCTTGGAGCTCTTTATTTTGATACCCCACATGACCAGGTCACAAAAAATACGACTACACTTACCTAATGTCGTCATTTTGTTTTTTTTTTGTAAATTCATATGGCCTATGTCACTTCGGCGGTGAAGATCAATCTAATAATACCTCATTTATTAAAATCCATAGAGCCGTGTAAGCTACAGCGTGTGCCAAAGAAATAGACATGCACACAATACACATACATACAAAACTTGGCCAACATGTTAACCTGTCGGATATCAGGCAAACTTTTAACTTAAACTTTTTTAATTATTTTTTTTATGGTAGTATGTAGCTGCCCCCAGTCAAAAATTTCTTAATAAAATTCAAAAAATATCCGTGACAAAATCTGAATAAAAAATAAAAAGGTGGCAGTCGACTAAAAATTACAAACTAGCATGTGTTTATTTTCTGCACATAAAAATAAAAAGTTTACGACCGAATTTCATTCCACACCAATTATAATACCTACAGAGCACCGTCGGCGCGCGTACGATTTTTTTCTTCTCCAGTTTTTAGGGTTCCGTACTTGAAGGGTCTAAACGGAGCCCTATTGCTGTCACTCACGTGTCCGTCGTCTGTCACAAAATTTTGTTCCCAAGAATTTTTTAACTATGAACTTGTGGTAATGATGTTTAATATTACGTATATTTTACTAAAAAATACCAATATTTTTTACGGAACCCTAAATGTGGGAAATCCGACACGCACTTGGCCCGTTTTTGTTCCAACCCAAAAAGTCTACTATTATATTTCTACGGAACTTTTTTCTAAGTAAGACGTACTCATGCTTATGTAGAACTGGATTTCCTTCAAAAGGTATATAAATGCCGGCTGGAGATTTGTTCAGGCAGTATTCAAAGTAACTTTGCAAGATGAATTCATTCGTTGTGTTCTGTGTTGTCTTAGTGGCTGGAATTGCCGCAGTAAGTACCTAATTATTTTTACACGACTGCCCAAAAAAAGGAGTGTTATGTTGTCAGGGTTCATGTTTGTTTGTGAGTTTCTTTATTCCATCATAACTTCTAAACGGCTTATTATGTGGTATCGTTAAAAGCGTTGCGGAATCCCGGGTAACATAGGCTGGTGAAAATTAAAAAAATAATAATGTGGGAGCCATGATTCATGAAAAAAAAACGGAGTTTTTTATATTAATTTGACTACGTGTATTATCATCGTCTAGAGCTTGCTTAGTAAATAACGAAATCTATAACAGTAGTATTAAATATACATTCGTTCACTAATAACATAACAAAATAGTTTCGCGTTATTATTTGCGTATTAATTTTTAGTTTTTTTTTTTTAATTCACTTTTAGACAAGGCAGGCGTGTTATTTTTTTTTTTTAACTATATAGCTTGTTACAAGCTTTTTTCTTGCAACTTTTAAAACTGTTGCAACCGTCAGTAATGGAATAGTCAGAATAGGAATGTAGGGGTGAATAGGATTTAGGATAGGTGGCGGCGACCCCTCGCGTCCGGGCCTGGTTCAGGCCATGGTACGGAGCGAGAGGGAATGGGAAGCAGTCTCCGCCTTCTGCGAAGCAATAATGCTCGCGAAGGCGGAGGCGGGACGCGTGAGGGAAGCTCAACGGAGTGGCCCTCACGGCCCCAGCCGCTACCACCGCAGGAGAGGTACTGGGCGTAGGACGTCGCGAGACGATCTCCGGCCACCGTAGACCCGGGCCTGCGGACGGCGAGCAGTTGGTAGCTCGCCGTCCGATCAGCACCAGGCCCGTAAGTCGACGGCGCGTAGTGTTCCACGAACGCCTCAAAGAGATGAGTGTCAGCCACCACTGACGGGGCCCATCGTGGCCGGTGCCTGCCTGCCTAGGGGTAGCGGATAAATTCTGAAAATGAGTTACCGCACGCAACTCATTTTCAGCATTTGGGGCACTCAGGCAGGGAAGGAACAGGGGTGGGTTTTAGTAAGTAAGAGTCTGACACGCCCTCCCGCTCCACCCAGAGCGGGAGAAAATTTCCCAACCCCAAAAAAAAAAAATGGGGTGAATAGGAACAAAACAAAACTTCTTTTTTATAGATAATAGTACGGAACCCTTCGTGCGCGAGTCCGACTCGCACTTGGCCGGTTATTTTTTTATGCTTTTTCTCAAATCAAGCTTTTGCAGGGTTTAACTTCAAATGTATAGTAGAAAAAAAATGTGCCAGGTTTTTTTAAATTAAGTATTTTTTTAGTCTTTTTCAATTGACTATTCTAGATTTTTGGATTACAGAATCTAGTCTTAACTTAATACCTCACTACTGGACCCTTTTGCTTGGATGCCACATATATCGAACTTTGAAGGAAAACTATCACGGATACGTTAGCCTTGTTAGTTTAAGTGTAATAGTCGCCCAACATATAGTGTACCTACTTGGAAAATTTCGTACAAAACTAAACCCTTAGGAAAAAAAAAATAGGTAAAGTCCTTACTTATTTAATATTTAAAACGGGAGTAAACATCATGTAACATTTTGGAACAAAAAAAAGTTTATTTTTTATTTAAACGTTATTGTCCGTAAAACTATGAACCCAATTATTATAAAGAAAACCAGTAGTAGTTAGTTAGTTTTAAACTGAACGATGTTCCTCTACAGAGAGTAAATCAATTTAAATATCTAGGGCACAATCTGACTGCCGACATCAGGGATGATCATGACATCGAACGGGAGCGAAAGGCGCTGTCTGTACGTGCTAACATGATAGCTCGCAGGTTTGCACGCTGTTCGAGTGAAGTCAAAATCGCATTATTCCGTGCATATTGTACTTCATTCTACGCGTGTAGCCTGTGGGCTCATTTTACACTAAAGGCATACAGCGCCCTCCGAGTCCAATATAATAATGCGTTTAGGGTGCTGATGGGGTTGCCGCGTTTCTGTAGTGCTTCAGGGATGTTTGCAGAAGCCCGCGTAGATTTCTTTTATACAGTAATGCGTAAGAGATGCGCATCCCCGGTACGCAGGGTGCGGGGCGGCACCAACAGCATCCTAAAAATGATCTTTGGCCGACTGGATTGCGCGATCGTTAACCGGTGCTGCAAGATTTCTGCTGGACTTGCAGCATAGTAACGATGTGCCATGTCTTAATTAGGTGTATTTCATTTTTGTACATAATTTAGTTTACTAACATAGATATAAGTCAAAATGTTACTAATACTATGAGTTGTGTTGCTCGAATAAATAATTGAATTATTATTATTATAAAGGGCGACTACGGAACCCTACACTGCGCGTGACCCGACACACACCTGGTCGTTTTTTTAATTTCGCGTGACTGCTTAGCTCTGGCTCTTCAGTACCAGTGCGAAGTCTGAATTTATGCCCGGTGGTAGGCTAACCCTCTATTCACGCGAATTTTAACTATTAAGGCGCTATTAGGTGCCAACGACCTTGAGTGGTTAGCTTGCGTGTTCTGAGCTGAGCTCACGCAATGCGTCGTGTCAACCCAGTAATAGGACTTGCCCATCAAGGAGCGCTGTCCGAAATTAGACGCATTATTAATTTATTATTCATAAAACAGCAAGTATTATACTAAAATCCGTATTAGTACTAAAATAAAAATAATTAAATTATCTTTAAAATGGTGAAGGTTTCATAAAAATACGCTTTATAGTTTTTGCGTGATTCTCAATTTTTATCCGCGTTAGATATAACTTTACAAATTAATTACACTATGTTTTAAAAATATAATTTCAAATATTCATATATCAAATTACGAAGGAAATTGTCTAGAGTAACATATATTTTTTTCAAAGAAATAAGACTGGTCGTTCAGGCGTGATGTTCAATTAAAAATCATTAGAAGTCGTATTCTGTGCCTTAAAATGTGGTTGCACTATACCCATCTGCCAACCTGTCCGCGGAATACTTTCGTGAATTAGGTATAATTTTAGCCTGAATTTTAATATCGCTGAAGACAATATCCTCCGATCACAATAGTTGGCCATTAAATTATTTTTATTTGTTACACTGAATGAGGTTTTATTATTATTATACATTTAATATTTTCATGACCGTTTTAAATAACATCTACCTACACAATGTATCATAAAACAATATACGAGTACCTTTCACAACGAAGTTGTTAAATTCAATCTAAAGAAATGTAATCTTACTAGCTTCTGACCAGCGGCTGCGCATGCGTGTAAGACGGAAATTCTCTCACTGAAATATAATCTCGGAATAAAACGTATTCTATTCCAGGACATAGTCTACCCGTGCGCTAAGTTTCACCGAAATCCGTCGAGCTGTTAAGACGTGAGGTTACAAAAAGAAAGACAGAGATACTTTGCATTTACAATATTTTTATAAAAAAAATTATAAAAAATTTTATAGAAAAAATTTAATATTTTAAAAATTGTAACTGCAAAAAAAATTTTTTTTTTCTTCCTTCTAGATTTTATTTTTATTTTATGCGTTTTGTTTTAAACCATCGCTGCGTATTCTAATACATCTCTCGCTCGTTCAAGATGATATTACCAAAAAACATGACTCTCTTTCTGAGGCAGTCTGATAAAAAAGGGCATACGTACTGGATTATTGAAGGCTTATAAAATAAAGGTCTAAAATAAAATCGTAATGTAAAAGGAGGTTTGTTTCCCAGGGATTTGGAACAGGCTAGATTTGGAACAGGCTAGATTTATCATGATAATATATCTTTTAAAACTTGTTCGAAAGGGGTTTGTTTCGAAATGGTCCCATTTAAATTTCATATAGATCTGATGATGGGTTTCGGAGCCAGACAACGGAACTCTTCAAAAAATGAAAGCAAATCAACCGCGATTGTTGCTATCGCATAAATATGCATTGTTAAAACAATTTAAGGGCCTACCTCCGCATAAGTGGCGCCCTCATTGAATAAAAAATCATATGTTAGCATAGAAAATAAAGATAAAAGAATGCTATGTTGCGTTTGTTACAAAGAGGATACGGTATTTTTACGTTGTTAAAACAGGACTCAAAATGTTTCGTATCCTTGTTAGTTAGCAAAAGTACCAAAAACGGCCGTTTTTGACTTCCAAAAGAAAGAGGTTCTCAATTCGTCCGTATGTTTTTTTTAAATGTATTTTACGCGATTTCTCCGCCATTTGTGAATAGATTTTGATGATTCTTTTTTTGTTCGATAGGCCA
The DNA here is from genome assembly GCA_951329385.1 of Polia nebulosa. Lineage (NCBI taxonomy): Eukaryota > Metazoa > Arthropoda > Insecta > Lepidoptera > Noctuidae > Polia > Polia nebulosa. The sequence goes on along the minus strand of OX589614.1, from coordinate 3,901,629 downwards.
AACTTCAGAGGTAGTCCCATATCAATTTTATCGAAATTGATTCAGCACTTTTTGAAAAATCAACATTACCAAAAAATATGTATACACAGATGACGTTTTGGTTGTCTCCAATTATGCTCAAATTCCATGGGGTTATCCATTTGGGCATAACTTTATTATTTAGTTTTAGTTCTGGGGTACAACAACTAAAAAGTGAAAAATTAAAAAACTTTTTTACAAAAAATACAAACGACTCCTAAAAATTGCAATATAACTAATTTCGGAAGTCGGTATCAAATAACGAAGAAACAAAACAAACACCGACTGCCGAAATTAAAGTTATTTTGCAATTTTTAGAAGTCGGTTGTATTTTTTGTAAAAAAAGTTTTTTAGTGTAAAAATGTACGTTATTATTATATTTAGTTAATATTTAGATAGTACTAGCTTCTACCAGCGGCTTCGCCCGCGTGGAATTTTATTAACCTAAGTTACTCCTTATATTGTCAGCTACCTGCCAGTAAAATCTTATCAGAATCGGTCCAGCAGTTTCGAAGATTAGCCGTAACAGACAGATAGACCGACATACAGACAAAAATTAAAAAAAAAAAAAACGATTTTTAGGCAAAGGTATCGTGCAGATAACTGTATGAGCTTAAAAAAACTATTATTTTGACGTTACAAACAGACACTTCAATTTTTTTTATTTGTATTGATTCGAGTCATTTACGTACATTGTGTTTTGTTATTCGCTACACAAAATAGTCCCACATTTTTTTAATACAATTGGAATTTATGAATCTTCTCTCGCTCGTTCATTATCTTGTGCCGAGCCAACCCATCTGTATTGGGGTCGACTTCCAAACTAACCGGAATACCAGTACATTTTTAAATGACGCGACAGCCTATCGACCTCCACAACTAACCTTTTCCCATGTACCACAACCCTCATATCTCTTTCTCTTTTACAGAACGTGACTCTCCCACCAAACCAACAAGAAAAAGCCACCCAGATCGCCTCCGAATGCATCAAGGAAACCGGCGTCTCAAACGAAGTCCTAGCCGAAGCGAAGAAAGGCCACATCACAGAAGACGATGAGAAATTTAAGAAATTCACCTTCTGCTTCTTCAAAAAAGCCGGAATCGTGGACGCTGACGGCAAACTGAACATTGAAACAGCAATCGCCAAAATACCCCCTGGAGTTGACAAGGATGACGCCAAGAAAGTTCTCGAAGGCTGCAAGTCGACAACTGGAAAGGACGCTACGGATATCGTGTTTGAAATCTTCAAGTGTTACCACAAGGGCACTAAGACCCATATTTCGTTAGGAGGACTTTAAGCAGTTACTTTAGTATTAGACACGATAATTTAGTTGTTCCCACTAGCCTTGGCCCGGTGACGTTGGAGCTATCGGTGAACATATTGCTCGTGGTTAAAATTGGAACTAAAACCGCCATCTTGTTGTTCAAGTCTCCTTGAGAGTTGTTTATCAACTGTCAATGTCATTAAAGCACTAAAGATCCTTGAGTCACCTTAAAATGTCAGAACTTTTTGCATTCTGTCAGTTCCAATTAAAGCCACCGGGATAGATTAGTTTTGTGGTTCTATATATAAACCTTTATCAGTATGAGTATGGCTGTCACGCTAATTTCGTTGCCATCCTCTTTAGGTTCTGTAGATAATTTCAGTTATTTTTAAATTTTCTAGCACCTATTTTGCTCTGAATATCTAACGATGTTACCAATATAAACCTTTATCAGTATGAGTATGGCTGTTACGCTAATTTCGTTGCCATCCTCTTTAGGTTCTGTAGATAATTTCAGTTATTTTTATATTTTCTAGCACCTATTTTGCTCTGAATATCTAACGATGTTACCAATTAAATTATTGTTGTTGTTTAATATAAACTAATAAACTTTACCGTCAAAAAGTTTGCTTTTTCATTATTATCTGTGTGACTGTTCAATGTTGGGCCACAAAAGGGATGAATGAAAAGCAATTGCATACAGCTGAGATGAGAATGCTAATAATGGTGTGTGGTGTTACGCGCATGGATAGAATTAGGAATGAGTATATAAAAGGAAGTCCGAAAGTGGCACCGCTTACTGAAAAATTATGTGGAAATCGGTTGTCGTGGTATGGGCATGTGATGCGGAGGAATGAAGAAAATGTCGGGAGGAGTCTTGTGTATGGATGTGGATGGCTATAAGAGTAGGGGAAGGCCAAAGAAACGATGGATTGACTGTGTGAAAGAGGATATGGGTAAAAAGGGGGTGACTACAGAGATGACGACTAATAGAGAAGTATGGAAGAAAAAGACGTTATTAAATAAATAAATTGGGATCCTTATCCCAATTTATTTGGGGTATATATTATAATAACATGTCTCATCATCGTCATTCTCCTGCCCTTGCAGGAGAATGACGATGATCTGTGTGACCTTTGCCAACTATGTTCGCGTCTGGTTTCCGTCTAATAAGATGCAGCTCAACACTAGTATTTTTATACAGGGTGTAACGGAAATGGGAGGTTATGTTTTAAATACTGCTTCTACCCATACAAATTATGTAAATATCTAATGCAAGTGTGGACCCGGCTTTAAAGGAGCTCGTGGCTAAGTAATAACAGGCGCACGGGTCGATCCCCAAGGTTAATGGTCTACTACCGGCCAGGTGGCGCCCTCATTGAATAAAAAATCGTAGCATAGCACAGAAAATAAATATTAAAAAATTCAACGTCACGTTTGTTACAAAGAGGTAAAGCATATTTACGTTTAAAACAGTTATTTTTGTGTTAAAACAGGTCTCAGAATGTTTCGTATCCAAAGTAGTAGGCAAAAGTGTCAGAAACGGCCGTTTTTGATGATGAGAGTAAATTTTTAGCATGCGCGCGCACACCGTCCCAAAAAACCGACACCCTGAACTTAGCTAGAACCGACACGCTGAAGTTAGCTATAGTCTGTGGTTCATGAAGTATGATTGTTTTCCTTTTGTAAACTTTGTGACGGTTTGGTTTTTTATCTTGTTACGCCAAAGAAGTATAACTTCTTACGTGCGTACATAAGTACACACACTTTTTTTTATGTGTAACATCTTTCCTCTCGCTTTCCTGCAATCTGTGGGAGTGATTTCGTGAAATGGGAGAGAAGAGAGAAGTATGTAACAGGTAGCCGTGGAAGCGCGTGCTATTTAATTTGACCAATAAGCGCGCGCGTTGGTAGAGTTGGGCGTCAGATGGTAGAGTGCGCACACAATAAGTCTGCGCGCGGTCGTAATCGGAACTGTCTGACTTTTTTAGTACTTTAACGATGTTTAGTCCAATAGAAGTTTTTGATCCGTATTGGAAACAGGATCAATCGACATCAAAAAACATTTTTAACCGACTTCCAAAAAGAGGAGGTTCTCAATTCGTCTGTATGTTTTTTTTTAGATGTATGTTACCCGATTTCTCCGTCAGTTGTGAACCAATTTTTAATGTAAAATGGCCATTTTCTTGCTAACCTTAATTTTTTTTTTTTTAATCTGAGACGGGATTAAAGGTTCACGAAAAAATATGGATAGTCTCCTAAGACCCTTTTCGTGTAGCTGCAACGGTTAAGGTAGTCCCCCTTACTGCCCCGCTGAAAGTTCCCACCCTGTATGATAAACAAAGGTTAAAAACCACTTGGATTTTAAAATCAATCCCACTCAACATCACTACTTTGCAACATCATTTCAAAATATTAATCAAATCAAACTCCTTATCAACTGGCACGCGTAGGTACTACTTTCACGCCTCAGCTACTAAATCAGTGTCCATAAAAACGATAAGGCAATGGAAATAAATTCTAACTTATACATCTCCGAAATAAAACAAATTATGTGGAGAAGAAATCATGTCCCATCAAAAACATACACAGTCTCGCAAGGCAGTTATACTGCCATAAAAAAGTTGTGAAATCGAAAATAGGATTCATTTATGATTACAAGGTTACTTATACAGATTGTTTATCTAGAAAACGGGACTAAAAATTCGGAATGTCAGAGTTTTTCCTTGTTTTACAGGCTAAACAATAGCTGTGATCAAAATTTAGAGCTTGTGGGTCTGCTAGAACTAGAAGTACCTTAGAATTTTGATGATCAGGGATCGAGCCATTTTCAGGCCTGAATGGCTTCGAGAAAAGGATGATACGGCCGTGCCTTTGTTTTGCTCGACTTGGCGGGGGCACTGCCGTGCCAACAGATAATAATAATAATAATAATAATAATAATACATCATTTATTTTCAGGTTACAAAGACCCATAGATAAATACCTAGCAAGTCCAAATAAACATATTTGATCATTCAAATAAAAAACCGGCCTATTGTCGTGTCGTGTCTGACTTCGCTCATTTCAATGAGAAGTTAAAAAAAAACTTTTTATAAAAAAAAACAACCGACTAAAAAAAATAAAAAATAAAAAAAAACTAAAACAAAAAAAACTAAATAAAAAAAAAATTAACTTCGGAAGTCGGTGTCAAATAACGAAGAAATAAAATACAAACACCGACTTCCCAAATTAAAGTATTTTTTTAATTTTTAGGGTACTTTATGTACCTTTTTTGGAAGTCGGTTGTTTTTTGACGGATAAGTATCGGACGTAGTGCGCAAACGCTCTTACACACTCGTGACCGATCTAAGGTCGACTAGTAACGCGGGCTCGATCAAGTTCACTTGCCAACGACACAGTCTGATATGATACTCGTACATAGTACTAGGTTCGTTATAAAATAATATTCTAGTTCTGTTGGCTGACCGCATTCCTTTATTGACTTCCGATTTTTAATTAGCATTTTTAATAAGCTTATTTGTAAGTTGAATGATTAGTAAACTGTTAAGTTTTAGCTTTCTGTTAAAGCGTTATTTTTACCCGACTGCGCGACGCAAGGGAGGGTGTGTTTATCAGCCTATGTTAGAATGTATGTATGTTTGTTCCTTTGTAGCACTATAGAGACCAAACGCGTAGGCCAATTTTGATAATTCTTACGTCAATGATTCGTCTTAATCTTGTGAGTGCTACTAAAGCCATGACAGTAATCAAAATTAACTTTAATTTCGGAAGTCGGTGTCAAATAACGAAGAAACCAAACTTCATGACCGATGCCCGCCCAGGGGTTGAAGATACAAACAGAAACAGTAGAGAGGGCCCCTGGGCATTCGATCGAAGGATGAGCAAAGGTGGGAAGGATGAGCAAGGGCGGGAAGGATGAGCAAGGGCGGGAAGGATGAGCAAGGGCGGGAAGGATGAGCAAGGGCGGGAAGGATGAGCAAGGGTGGGAAGGATGAGCAAGGGTGGGAAGGATGAGCAAGGGCGGGAAGGATGAGCAAGGGCGGGAAGGATGAGCAAGGGTGGGAAGGATGAGCAAGGGTGGGAAGGATGAGCAAGGGCGGGAAGGATGAGCAAGGGTGGGAAGGATGAGCAAGGGTGGGAAGGATGAGCAAGGGTGGGAAGGATGAGCAAGAGCGGGAAGGATGAGCAAGGGTGGGAAGGATGAGCAAGGGTGGGAAGGATGAGCAAGGGCGGGAAGGATGAGCAAGGGCGGGAAGGATGAGCAAGGGCGGGAAGGATGAGCAAGGGTGGGAAGGATGAGCAAGGGCGGGAAGGATGAGCAAGGGTGGGAAGGATGAGCAAGGGCGGGAAGGATGAGCAAGGGCGGGAAGGATGAGCAAGGGCGGGAAGGATGAGCAAGGGCGGGAAGGATGAGCAAGGGCGGGAAGGATGAGCAAGGGCGGGATGGATGAACAAGGGCGGGAAGGATGAGCAAGGGTGGGAAGGATGAGATAGGGTGGAGATAGGGTTGGAAGGGTGGCCAAAGGTGAGCAAAGATGACCCCACCTCACCTTCACCTCACCTTTGGCCACCTTTGCTCACTTTGGCAACCTTTGCCCACCAGCCTTTGCCCACCTTTGGCCACCTTTGCTCACCTGGTGGCCAAAAGTGAAAAGTGAGCAAAGGTGAGTGAAAAGCCAATTGTGAGCAAAGGTGAGCAAGGCTGCGAAGGATGAGCAAAGGTGGGAAAGGTGCGCCAGGGTGGGAGGGATGAACAGGTGGAAAGAATGAGATAGGGTGGGAAGGACGAGCAATTGACGAGCAAGGGTGGGAAGGATGAGATAGATGAGATAGGGTGGGAAGGATGAGATAGGGTGGGAAGGGTGGCCAAAGGTGAGCAAAGATGACCCCACCTCACCTTTACCTCACCTTTGGCCACCTTTGCTCACCCTTCCCACCTTTGCGCACCGTTTCCACCTTTAGTCATAGGGTGGGAATGATGATCAAGGGTGGGAAGCGTGACAAGGGTGGGAAGCGTGACAAGGGTGGTAATGATGATCAAGGGTGGGAATGATGATCAAGGGTGGGAAGGATGAGCAAGAGTGGGAAGGGTGGCCAAAGGTGAGCAAAGATGATCCCACCTCTCCTTCACCTCGCCTTTGTCCACCTTTGCTCACTTTGGCAACCTTTGACCACCAACTTTTGCCCACCTGAGCAAGGGTGGGAATGATGACTAAAGGTGGAAACGGTGCGCAAAGGTGGGAAGGGAGAGCAAAGGTGGCCAAAGGTGAGGTAAAGGTGAGGTGGGGTCATCTTTGCTCACCTTTGGCCACCCTTCCCACCCTATCTCATCCTTCCCACCCTATCTCATCTATCTCATCCTTCCCACCCTTGCTCGTTATTTTTTTTTTTAAGTCGGTTGTTTTATTTGTAAAAAAGTTTTTTATTTTTCACTTTTTAGTTGTTATACCCCAGAACTAAAAACCCCAATATAATGGAACGTAGAATTTAAACATTTGGAGAACACCAAAACGTCATCGAGGTACACGTGTTTTCCGTTTTTGTTCAGTTTCTCAAAAAGTGCTGAAGCAATTTCGATAAAAATTTATATGGGACCACCTCGGGAGTATATTCTTTCAGATGAAGAAATAGTTTTGAAAATTGGTTCACAACTGACGGAGAAATCGGGTAACATACATACAAAAAAAAAAAAAAAAAAACATACAGACGAATTGAGAACCTCCTCTTTTTGGAAGTCGGTTAAAAATAGGCTAGACCGGTGATGTTTTGCCTAGCCTTTCTTAGTTATGTTGAGACTTCCAGTCTCACCGGATGCAGCTGGATATATTTGTATCTCACATGGAGTTGAAGGTCAAACAGCCAGAAATATTTGACCTTCAAATTCCAAAGTCAATCTAGTGAAAGGTTAAAGGCCGTCACATACTATGATACTTCACTTTTTTGACATATGCCCTCTAATTACCAAGATAACTTTTTTTTTTGCGTGGAATTCATCAATTAACTTCTCCCGGTCTGGGTGTACGTGCCAGACTCTTACTGACTAAAACCACCCGTGTTCCATATTTATTTATTTATAAAAACATCATGTACAATAGTGGTACATGAAGTACATGGTACGTGGAGTAACGAGAATGGATAAAGTGAGAAACGTGGTGTGTGAGTGGCGCCAGTCACAGAAAAGTTGAAAGGGAACCGCTTATCTTGGTATGGTCATGTGAAGAGGAGGGATGAAACACATGTAACTAAAAGAGTTATGAATATAATAAATGTGAATGGATGGAGAGGGAGAGGGAGGCCAAAGAAAGGATGGATGGATTGTGTGAAGAGTGATATGAAAGAAAAGGGAGTTAGTGATAGTGTGACGGCTGACAGGACAGAATGGAAGAAAAAAACGTGTTGCGCCGATCCCAAGTAACATGGGATAAGGGCAGGAAGATGATGATGTACAATAGTGGTACATAGGCGGACTTAATGCAACAAGGCATTCTCTACCAGTCAACCTTTGGGTTATATAAACAACTCTGTGGTAGGTGTACAACCATAAATAGAACAAAATTTAAAAACCTGCCAACCGCCGCGGCCGGGGCGACTTTCAAACACACCCGCGACTCTGGCATTAACTGCTGACATCTTTTTGAGGCGCACGCGGAACACAACGCGCCATCGACCCGACGCTTAGAACAAAATGTATGGCAATGACATTACCTGCGATAAGTCACGTGACACTTATCTACGCGGGTTATGTCATTGCCATACATTTTGTTCTAAGCGTTAGCGTAAACGATAATAGAAATGTAATATGGCTAGGGGGGCTGGTTCTTATCGGACGATGAGCTACCCATTGCTCGCCGTTAGTGCCGACATAACTTGCAGACTTAGCATGCGGAAATGGTAGTGGACCGGTTATGACGACTCTCCGAGTGGAGACCGTTAAAGGGAGGATGGGTGCAAATAGAAAGCTGGACGGACGATATTAAAAAGGTGTCTGGAATAGACTGGAAGTGGCTGAGAACCAGGTGTTGTGACTCCACGTCTGGGAAAGGCCTAAAGGGCATGTAGAACTCGTAACACATTAAAATATTTCTCAAATGCTAATTACAGCTGCCCGTGAGTGAATTTAAGACATTCCCGGGATTTATTACAATTTTTTAACATAAAAGCAAAATTTTTGTAACGAGCATTCAATCCCAATACCTATCACTTGATTTAACCACGCGATTATATCGAAAAAAAAAACAAATTCCGCAAAAAAAAAAAACACTTACTAATAGACTAAACACATTACCCTACATTTAATTCTAAGAACTCGAGTAAGCAATCAAATAGTAACATTTCGCCATACCAATAAAATTGTATAACAGCAACTATTCTCGTCCGAAAATAGTACTTAACTAACACCAACATACTTATAGGTAGCGCACACATGAAAATGCACCCGTTTTATTACCCACAGAAATATCCAACAATTACTCCAATTCCAAAAACCGTAACACGCCCGTTTGAACCGTAAAAATCAATCACTGCACATCACTAACACTTGCACTATGGAAGAATTTAAAAATAAAAATTCGAATACTTTTTTCAAATACGTTCGCTTCGTTTAGCGCGCTTGAAGTGTGTGACGGATGGTCGTACTGCGTTTAGAAAGTAGGCAATCAACATTTGAAAAAAAAAAGTTTTATTTAGCCTATAATTTTCTCACTTTAAGACAAATGCCTCTTATAACACAGAGAAGGATTGGTGAAATTCTATTTGGATGTTCGAAGGGGCTATTCCCATATTTTTTCCATATTTTCCCCAGAATTTCTTGACATTTTGACAAGTTTTTTCGACATTGATTATCGCGGAGATATGATTGTGACTTGAACTTAACGTTTTTAGCACGCTCTTATTAGGTTCACCAGTAAATAACTAGCTACGTAAAAAAAAATAGAAGTTAATTTTGATTCAGTTCCCGGATGTTTAGTTTGGATGAAAATGAATGTTAAGCTACGTGACGTCATTCTAAATCCAATATGGCGGACTCCCAAAGATGGCGGACTCTTTAGTTATATTTTATGCAATCCCATGATATGGGTATCAAATGAAAGGGTTTGCTGAATAAAATACGAAAACGGAGTTCTTATTATTTATTATTATTTATTTATTCATCAAAACAAGTTGTTTGTTACAAAACTTTACAAGGCACACCATTAGACCTCTGGGGTCTGTCTTAGCATGCCATGACCAGAGAGTTGGTTGGTTGGTTGGTGGGTTGGTTGGTTGGTTGGTTGGTTGGTTGGGTTGGCTGGTTGGTTGGTTGTTTTGGTATTTTTAATTTCGGATTTTCTGACGATGTTTTTCTTTCTTCGTAAAACAGTAGACAGTAATTTTGTCCATGATCTAAGAATGTACACTTTATAACATTGAAATGTCACGTTTTGAGCACATAACCTTTAATGTTGAACTAAATTAAAATGCAACTAATATTTAATTAAGTTATCTTGATGTTTTTATCTCATTCGTTCATTAGCGCAGATGATAAGCTGGTACAGTGAGCATCAAAATTTCAGTTTTGGAAAAATATTTTGTGGCATAATTATTATGCTGCCTTCCAAAGGATTTTTTTAGGTTTCGACTGTTTAGTGTTTTTCTAGGGTTCCGTACCCGAAGGGTACAAACGGAGCCCTATTACTGTCACTCACGTGTCCATGTGTCCGGCTGTCTGTTACAAAATTTTGTTCCGAATATTTTTTTTACATCCCATTGACTGTGTTTTATTAGGGTTCCGTACCCGAAGGGTACAAACAGAGCCCTATAGCTGTCACTCACGTGACCATGTGTCCCGGCTGTCTGTTACAAAATTTTGTGCCGAAGAGTTCTTTAACATCCCATTGACCTATGAACTTGAAAGGTGAAATGTTTATTATTAAAGTACGGCCAACGAGAAGCGATACCAAATGTAAACAAAACCCATGCGAAAATGGGCGATAAAATGGCCGCCCGAATGTTGGCGAACCCGTCTTAACGTTGTCATGTTTTTGCCGGGAGAACGAGATATTACGACAAAGGCACAAGATGGAAAGAGATAAATATTAGATTGTCAACGCCACAGTTGTTCTTTAGGTTAATGACCTTTCGTATCGCTGCTAGTTGGCCTTACTTTACTTATATTTCACTAACAAATACCAATATATTGATGGATCAGAGATTTTTCTTTGAAAATTCCCTCATTTGATACGGAACCCTAAATGTGCGAAGTCCGACAAGCACTTGGCCGGTTTATTCATGTTGAGCCAGCTCTCGACATCGGTAGGTGGTTACAGTAATGCCTGGCCTGTTGGTCTAGTGGTTAGTGACCCTGACTGCTATGCCGGAGGTCGTGGGTTCGATTCCCACCCAGGACAAATGTTTGTGTAATGAGCACGATCATTTGTTCTGTGTCTGGGTGTAATTTATCTATAATATGTATGTATTTAGAAATATATAAGTACGTTTATCAGTTGTCTAGTACCCATAACACAAGCTCTGCTTAGCTTGGGACTGGATGGCGTTGTGTGATAGTTGTGGAATATTATTATTATTATACTATTATTAATGACAATCATCTCACGTGCAAAAACGACAAATCCTAGTTCCCACTAATATTATAAATGCCACGCCAGAACGCCTGAACGGAACGGGATGAAGGGCACAGAGATAGATTATAGTCTGGAATGGCACATGAGCAATAAATTAGTGGGCGAGGTACTAATTCCACGCGGGCGAAGCCGCTGACAGAAGCTGGTATTATAAATGCGAAAATGTTTGTCACTCAATAACGCCAGAACAACTGAACGGATCTGGATGAAATTCGGCACAGAGATAGATTATAGTTTGGAATAGCACATAGGCTGCAATGGGCGAAGTACTATTTCCACGCGGGCCAAGCCACTGGCAGAATCTAGTTACAGATACTTTTATAGGCCATTATTCCGAAGCAATGACCTTGAGTGGTTAGCTTGCGTGTTCTGTGCTGAGCTCACGTAACGCGTCGTACGTCCACCCAGTGATAGGACTCGCCCATCAAGGAGCGCTGTCCGAAATTAGACGCATTATTAATTTATTACACATAAAAGAACAGGTATTACAATAAAACACTGAGACTAAATTATAAAATGATCTTTAAAATGGTGAAGGTTTCATAAAAATACGCTTTATAGTTTTTGCGTGATTCTCAATTTTTTGTGCGCGTTAGACGTATCTTTACAAATTAATTACGTTATAAAAATGTAATTTCAAATATTCTGAGATCAAATTACGACGGAAATTGTCTAGGGTAACATATATTTTTTTCAAAGAAATAAGACGTCGTTTTTTTTTATTGTTGATAGGCACGCGTTTGACCACTATCTCACCTGACTGTTTAGACGTGATATTCATTTAAAAACCATTAAAAGTCGTATAACTGTGCCTTGAAAATTTTCTCTACTCAATCTTTGTTCTATAAGTTTTCATTGCAAAAAACCGGTTTAAAACTTACTTACTCCTTTTAATGTCGACTGTTCAAAACAAGTTTATTTATGTCCAACGTTTACTGAGTTAGCTGAATCGTAATCGATAATGTCGCAATGCAATGATAGTCGGAATAGTGAATTATTTAGTATCTACTAGCTTCTGACAGCGGCTTTGACTACGTGGAATTATTACTTCACCCCATTATTAATTGAATTATAAGCGAAGTACGAGTTATTCTGATGATAAGCTATATAACTGTAAAGTTTCATCAAAATCCATTCTGTAATTTTAGGTCTGGTCTATGTACTCGTATGTATGTCCTTCTTGCAAAATCTTGACAATATCTGCCGCAGTATTTTTTTAACCGACTTCGAAAAAGGAGGAGGATCTATGTTCGACTGTATGTATTTTTTTTATTATGTATGTACACCGATTTCGCTGTCATTTGTGGACCGATTTTCAATATTCTTTTTTTATCCGAAAGAATATACTCCCGAGGTGGCCCCATATAATATTTTAAAAATTGTTTATACCATGAAGTTAGCTAGAACCTACACCCTGAAGTTAGCTATAGCACAGATAATATAATACTAGCGTACAGAAGCCTCATCCCATACAAAGTAACAGTACCGCCGTAACTACGAGTTTTCGACTGGCACAAGCAACTTTTGTTCTTCGTTCGGCCCCGCACTCTACACCTCACTAGATGGTGTTAGCAGCGACGGCTTGCAAGCTGAATGAATTTAGATAAAGTCTTGCCAATATTTTCTAACACATTGAGGTATTATTTTATAGTATTTTTGGCACTTGCATAACAGTTTTACTGTATCAAAATGTGTAACTATACAAATTTAAAACAGGCGAGTGGATAAACTCTAAAACTTCAAACAGCGCCATCTATTGGTACAAGAAATCTCTTTGTCTAAGTATTCGTTCCGATAATCATCTAAATTTAAATTAGGAGCCAATTATTCCACAATTTTATGCTTAGGGCAGTTTATGAAATAAAAAAATACAGTTTTTACCACATTTTTTTCAAAACATTAATCACTACATAGTATAAAACAAAGTCGCTTTCTCTGTCCCTATATCCCTATGTATGCTTAAATCTTTAAAACTACGCAACGGATTTTGATGCGGTTTTTTTTAATGGATAGAGTGATTGAAGAGGAAGGTTTATATGTATAATTTGTACCCGAGCGAAGCTGGGGCGGGTCGCTAGTATTACATAAACTAAGAAACCGATACATATTACGCCGTTTGTTTTCCTTTTGTAAACTTTGTGACAGTTTGGTTATCTTGTGACGCCAAAGAAGTATAACTTCTTACATGCGTACATAAGTACACACGCGCTTTGTTTTTTTGTGGGTGTGGGAAATTATCCAATAACTTCTGGTCTGGGTGGAGGGCGTATCAGACTTATACTGACTAAAACCCACCCCTGTTCCTTCAGTTGCTTGAGTGCCCAGGGACGCAGTAACTCTGTTTCGAATTTATCCGCTACCCCCAGGCAGGCATCGGCTATGACGGGCCCCGTCTGGTATTGCTGACATCTCTTTGAGGCGCGCGTGGAACACTACGCGCCATCGACTCACGGGCCTGGTCCTGATCGGACGGCGAGCTACCCACTACTCGCCGTCCGCAGGATCTGCGGTAGTCTGTGTTTCCTGATGACTACAACCTAGAGGTTCTAAGTCAAAAGTGAATAGGTTATTTCTAGGCAAGCGTATTTCATCGTCGACCACATCATTGCTTACCATCAGGTGATATAGCGTTCAAACGCGGGGCTATCAAAGTTTAAAAAAAAAACTATGTGTTCATATTTTCAATGACGGTTTCCCTTGTAACAGACACCTTTCAGTAAGTACATATTTTGTTATACAAAAATCTCTTGTATTTTTTTCCTCCCACACGGTCTAAATCTGCTGATCCATCAAATATATAGATATTCACCACAGGTACGCAGAATACGCAGATCCCTACAATTTGGTGACACAGCACATATGCCAAGATTTTCCTCTACAAATAGCCGTATTGATTTTTTGAACAAATACTGTTCAAGTACCCTATACCTACAGGGTGTATACGGAAATGCGTGGTCATATGTTTAACCCCCGACGCAAAAATTGTCTGTTTGTGGCAACGTAGCTCTTAAATGGGTGAACCGATTTGAATGCGTTTTTAGGGTAAACGGGACCCTATTACTAAGACTCCGCTGTCCTTCCGTCTGTCCGTCTGTCACCAGGCTGTATCTCATGAACCGTGATAGTTAGACAGTTGAAATTTTCACAGATGATATATTTCTGTTGCCGCTGTAACAAGAAATACAAAAAAAAAAACAGAATAAAAATATATTTAAGTGGAGCTCCCATACAACACACACATACATTTTTGCTGCATATTAACGATCTGCTAAAACCCGGTACCTTTGGGTATGCAGACGACAGCACTGTTGCCGAGAGATACGTGTCCGACGCACGAGTTAGTGGGTCTCAGGTCCGGTCTCTCCGAGAGGCTATGGTTGGGCGCTTGAACTTGTCCTTGCGGGCTGTCTCAGAATGGGGCGATGCCAATCTGGTTAAGTTCAATGCTACTAAGACCCAGTCGTGTCTTTTTTCTGCTAAAAGGAGCCAATTTCACCCGGCTCCATCTTTCCGAGTTGTAACCGTGCCGATAACCGACCAACTTGATCTTCTTGGTGTTACTTTAACATCTACCCTCAATTTTGGTCCCTTCATAGAGGCAAAGGCTCAAGTGGCTGCCAAAAAGTTGGGGATCCTCGCAAAGGTGAGATGATACTTCACGCCGGAACAGCTGCTCCAACTCTATCAAGCGCAAGTCCGATCGTGTATGGAGTACTGCTCTCATCTTTGGGACGGATCTGCCAGATACCAGCTTGATGCCCTTGAGTCAATTGAGAAACGAGCCAAGAGGATCATCGACAATGATAGGCTCGTTGAGTCGAAACTTCAAAGTCTTGAACATAGACGCCGAGTTGCTAGCCTGTCGGTTTTGTATCGATTACATTTTGGGGAGTGTGCGACGGAATTGCATAATTTGATTCCAAGCCCGTTTCATCAAAGGACCACAAGACGTACGGCGAAGTGCCACCGGTTCATGGTGGACATCCCATCCATACCCACAAAGCGTTTTGAGAAAACATTCATTGCGCGTACAGCTAGGGAGGGGAACTCTCTACCGGAGTGTGTTTCCTGTAAGCTACAACCTGGGAGTCTTTAAGTCAAGAGTGAATAGGTTACTTCTAGGCAAGCGTGCTCCATCTTCGACCACATCATCGCTTACCATCAGGTGAGATAGTGGTCAAACGCGAGCCTATGAAACATAAAAAAAAACATGATTTTATGCCGTTTTTATAGATAATGGTACGGAACCCTTCGTGCGCGAGTCCGACTCACACTTGGACGGTTTTTTTATTTTATTTGAAAGCAAGTTTTCTAGGGATAGTTCGGCCAGATAATCCGTCCTGCCGTTTCAAGGTCAAAGCTCTTTTGTGTTTTTTAAATGTTCACTTTTCTTTTAAGCGTTGGGGACTTTATAACTTTTTATTGGTATCTTGTAGATAGTGCTTCTGCCCATAGTAATGAACGACTTTAAGGAAGTTTTTTGGGAGAACTTTAATTTTTAAGTTTTAAGGGCTCTGAAAAAAAAAAGGGCTTGCCGTATAAAGTTATCATAATATCAGATCATAATGTAATACCTTTAACGGCTCCAACGATTTCATGAAATTTAGTATGCAGGGGGTTTCGGGGGCGATAAAGCGATCTAGCTAGGTTTCATTACAAAAAAACAAGATTTACAAAAAAAAAATGAAACGTACAATTTTTTTCGAAATTTACTTTTACTATATTGTAGAAAGTTGATCATTTCTTTGGGCAGAAGCAGTATTTAAAATAAGTTATTCATCATCATCTGCCCGCGCCTTTTCCCAACTTTCTTGGGGTCGACTTCCAGTCTAACCGGATGCAGCTGAATACTAGTATTTTACATGAAGCGACTGCCTGTCTGACCTCCACAACCAAGTTACTGGGTAATATGATACTCCTTGATAAGACTGGTTGTCAGACTTTCGGGCTTCTCACGACCCGTAACGACTGTCAAAGATCCATAATTGACAGCCGGGACCAACGGCTTAACGTGCTTTCCGAGGCACGAAGGAGTCTCGGTATGTAAAGATGGTCACCCATCCATGGACCAACCCCGGCAACCGTAGCTTTACCTGATGGATCGCCCCGTGCGGCTGTTATTACTTTAGCCATGAGCTCCTCCATTGCAAATTAAATAAAAGTTTTTAATAATTTGACTACGCATTTTCGTTACACCCTGTATATTGTTATTGTGATCGAGAAAACCTTAACAGATGAGATGGCGTATTTGATAGAAAGGGATACGGGTAACCCTTTTAAAAATGGCAATTACTTACTGGTCTTTTCATTTTTGCCCACATTTTTATTACAGGCGCTCGCTTATGAAATTGAAAACGGTACTTTCCTGTCACAATTATTTTATTACTAATTTTGAATATTAGCTTTCTTAGGTTCTTAGCCTTTATTATAACTGCAATAGGGTTGCATTTCATTGGCTGTAAGGGGTCAAATAACTGTGGAAAGGCTTAAACTGTCACTTTTCACTACTGTTACTTTAGAATTACAACAAGATATCTACCAATTAAATTAAAAACCCAAAAGAGCTCATGACCTTGAAACGGCTAACTAAGCCGATTTTGATAAAATATGTCTAAGAACCATCGCTAGAAAACCTGCTTTCAAATAAAAAAAAACATTCAAATCGGTTGCCCCGTTTAAGAGCTACGGTGCAAACACACATATAGCGGTCAAACTTATAACCAGAGGTCGGTATTTATGTACTTGCATCGAAATGTTGATATTAATATGGATCTTCCCGGGATTTCTAATGGACAATCTTGTTAGGCCAACAATATTACAAATAAATAATAATAAAAACCTCTATCGTTTTCTTTTGTTCTCACAAGCTATGTTGTGAGAACTACAAATGTGGCAACATCGCGCGTGTGCGCTTTGGAATTTTGCAACTTCGGACATCCGATGTCGTTGATGTAAATTTGGCAACGTCGCGCGTGCAATGGTTTAAATAGTGTAAAAGTAAATAGCTTTTTTATTTAATATATCACGGGATTTTTCTGCTCTCTAAAATTAATCTCGGGATTTGAGGCATATCCACCCTATTCTTTCGATGTATGAAATCGGTGTAGGTACATAAATAACTACCTAATTCCGACCTCTGATAATAACATAACCTATATATTTAGTAAATAAAAAATGGCAAACATATTCCCTATTAAATAAACTCATATAAATAATTTATCCAACACGAAATCGGACACCGACATATCGATCTGCAGTCTACCCGGTACCGAAACGGGCACACTGAACCGCATGGTACATAATTGGTACATTATTAACACTAAAATTTATCAAATCAGTGTAAGTACATAAATAACTCTACTTAATTCCGACCTCTACTTATAACACCCCTCCTCTTTTTGCGTCGCGGTTTAAAAAAAAAACCTGAATAACACCTTAACAGCATAGCCCCAATACGAAACTATTACTACACATTGGCCTCGGTTATGTTACCGGCCAAACCCGATTTCAGGCCAATCAATATCCTAAGCCAAATCGGTTTATCTTAAGCGTGTCAGGATTTTAGTATCTCAGTTCCACCTAGGCCATTGATTAAGTTTTAAGTGAGATCCGAGAGCCTCCAGACATTACTTTTTAGGGTTCCGTACCCGAAGGGTAACTAACGGGACCCTATTATTAAGCCTCCACTGTCCGTCTGTCTGTCTGCCAGCGGGCTATATCTCATGATCCTTAATAGATAGACAGTTGAAATTTTCACAGAATGTGTATTTCTGTTCCCGTTTTAACAAAAAATAAATTAAAGGTTTTTTTTTTGCGTTTTTTTGCTCGATCTTAATAATGGCAACAAGTAGAAGCGTATAATCTTGTTCGATGGTACGGAACCATTTATGCGCGAGTCCGACTCGCACTTGGCCGGTTTTTTCTAATTAACTTTATGGGACTGGGTACTTTTAATGTACGCTTATCTCCTAGTTTGGGCTGACGACGGTAGAAACTGCAAAACTTCAAATTACAACGATCAATTCCCTTTCGGACTTAAGATTACAAAACAAATAAAGAAAAAGTCCTTACCAGCAGCATCATTATTAAAATCCAATTTTTTGACTTCCTCTTCCAAAATAGTGGGCACTAGATGTTTTTCACTGAACTTGGGCATTGCCAAAACCTTAGGGTACTACCAGAAAACCGTATAAGATAATAAAAAAAGGTTAAGCTAAACCTGACATTTGCACAAAGAGTTACACGTAAAACTGATAATACTCGTACATATCTACGTAAGACAATTTGGTCTTGGACTTCGATATGTGCGTAGGTTCACGTACACTCTTTGTTCTGTGTGCGTAAGCTCGGAGCGCTCGGTGCCATACAGCCTATTTATAAAACTCAGTCTATCTAAACCTCCTTGAAATGAGTAGAAAATCTTGACTTTTGAACTTGCTAAGCAGTGTTTAAACTAATCACGTGATTAACTTTTTTACATGCTTTTATTTAACTTGCAATGTTTGTATGTATCGTGGTTAAAGTACTCGTGTACTGTGTGCTCATGACTAAAGTACCTAATAACAGCCGCACGGGTCGATCCATCAGGTTAGCAACGCTTTTTTTTTTTTTTGGTGGTGGGAAATCATCCAATGACTTCTCCCGCTCTAGGGTGGAGCGGGAGGGCGTGTCAGACTCTTACTGACTAAAACCCACCCCTGTTCCTCCCTGCCCTGAATGCCCAGGGGCGAGGTAACTCTATCGAATTCATCCTCACCATGACGGGCCCCGTCAAACTCTTTGAGGCGCGCGTGGAACACTACGCGCCGTCGACTCACGGGCCTGGTGCTGATCGGACGGCGAGCTACCCATTACTCGCCGTCCGCAAGCCCAGGTCTACGGTGGCCGGAGATGTCCCGCGGCGCCGGAAGCCTCAGGCATCTCCTGCGGCGGCTGCTGCTGAGGGCGTAAGGGCGAGGCTGTCGTTTCAGCCTCTCCCTCACCCGTTGCGCCTCCTCCTTCGCGAGCATTACTGCTTCGCAAAAGGAGGAGACTGCTTTCCATTCACTCTCGCTCCGTAATATGGCCTGGACCAGGGCCGGGCGCGAGAGGTCGCTGCCACCGATTGCCTGCACGAGGGCACGGCGGGGCTCCACCCAAGCGGGGCAGATCTCCACCGTGAGCTCCACCGCGTCCTCTGGGCGATCCTCACAGTGGGGACATCCGGGCGTTTCCCTCCGCCTTATCCTACACAGGAACCTCCCGAAACTTCCGTGTCCGGAGAGAACCTGCGTCAGGCGGAAGGTGAGAACGCCGTGGCGCCTCTCCAGCCACTCCTCAAAGAGGGGCAGTACCGCCGCAACGGTGGCGTGCCCAGCGCTGGGTTGCGACAGTCGCTCTCTCCGTCTCCATGTCGCCATGAGATCTTGCCGGAGCTCTGTCCACCGAGCCGCGAGGTGTCGCGGCAGCGGAGTTTCGCCCCGGCGTTTCGCCTACACCGAGACTCCTCCGTGCCTCGGAAAGCACGTTAAGCCGTTGGTCCCGGCTACCGATCGTGGATCTTTGACAGTCGTTACGGGTCGTCAGAAGCCCGAAAGTCTGACAACCAGTCTTACCAAAGGGTATTGAATTACCCAGTAACTGGGTTGTGGAGGTCAGATAGGCAGTCGCTCCATGTAAAATACTGGTACCTACTGAGCTGCATCTGGTTAGACTGGAAGCCGACCCTAAGATAGTTGGGAAAAGGCGCGGGCAGATTAATATTGGCTGAACAGGCATCATCTGAAGCTGCTCATTCCGTCTTAGACCTTATCCGAAAATCATGATATTTTTTTTTTGTTTGGGACTACTTTACTGTCTTTTCTTTCTTTTCTTTTCTAATCTTGTAAGCTGAATTAGAGCCAGTTCCTCTGATCTTACAGAGTTCAATTTTTACGTGGTGGTTCAGTTCCGATGACAATGCATTTTTATGATAAGCATGACCAGAGTCAACATCCAGGATTCGCTCCAGATAAAGGAACTCTTCAATGCTTAACAGCACGAACACGAAATTTTGTGTACAGATTTGATTGTTATAGCCGGTATAAAAGCATGGATAAAAAAAAGTTGACCCGGCAAATGTGAATTACCTATTTTAATATTAGAATTCAAAATTTTTATTAGTTGTTGTTTTTGTTGGTTGTTGTTGTTAATGGTTGTTGTTGTTTTGTTTTTCATTAGCTTATTATAATTAAGGCCCATACAAAATAGCTTGCGCCCACAGAGACAATGTGCACGTGAATCTACAAGGACTAGGGAGTAAAGGAAATTAGTGGTCATATTTTAAGACTTTAAGTACAGCTTCTCCCAATGGATATGAACAACTTTCTTCAAAAAAACTTTTTAACAAAAAATTCAACCGACGAAAAAGAACTAAAAAGCAAAAAATAAATTAATCTTTTAAGTCTTGAGTATTGTGCTTATTTACCTACATAAAATATCAAATTTTATATAAACTAATTTTGAGTCGGCGCCAAACAACAATCTGATTTTGAAATTTTATATGTACGTAGAAATGAAGAAGGCTAGATGTAGGTAATTAATCGTTTTATTATTTGGCGCCGACTCAAAATTAGTTTATATAAAATTTGATATTTTATGTAGGTAAATAAGCACAATACTCAAGACTTAAAAGATTAATTTATTTTTTGCTTTTTAGTTCTTTTTCGTCGGTTGAATTTTTAACCGACGAAAAAAAGGAGGAGGTTCTCAATTCGACCGTATATATATTTTTTTTTTTTTTTTTTTTTTTTTTTTTTGTGTATGTTCAGCCCTCACTCCGTCATTTATGAACCGATTTTGATTATTCTTTTTTTATTAGATAGGGTTTACCTCAAGGGTGGTCCCATGTCAAGGAAGTCAGGATCTGACAGTGGAAACCTGATAAAATTGAGAGAAAACCTTGAAAATTGTGGGCACGTTTAGCGTTTCTGTATGTATGTTCGGCCTTCACTTCGTTATTTATGAACCGATTTTGATTATTCTTTTTTTGTTAGATAGGGTATACCTCAAGGATGGTCCCATAATAAGGAAATCAGGATGTGACAATGGAATCCTGATAAAATTGAGAGAAAACCTCGAAAATTGTGGATACGTTTAGCGTTTCTGTACGTATGTTCGGCCCTCACTCCGTTATTTATGAACCGATTTTGATGATTCTTCTTTTCTTGGATAGGGTATACCTCAAGGGTGGTACCATGTCAAGGACATCAGGATCTGATCATGGGATCCTGAAAAAATTGAGAGAGAACCTCGAAAATTGGGCACGAATATTGTTTCTGTTTACTTTTCATAACTTAATCAGGTATTTGCATTTAGGAACCATCACATCATGAAACTGAGCTGATGATGGAAACCATAGCTTTCCTAAACAATAGAAGTTAGATATAAAAACTAGTTTTAGTGACAAATACCACTTAATATGCTTTGACAAAAGACGTCTTTAGAATATTGGAGGTAACCTCAACTGGTCAATATCCTGGGAACCTCAGTGCCAAGAGGAATGATGAAGGATTAGAAATTAGCCTCAGATAATTAAAAGATGATGCGAGTCACAAAAAAACATAAAATAAAAAACTTTTTAACAAAAAATTCAACCGACGAAAAAGAACTAAAAAGCAAAAAATAAATAAAACTTTTAAGTCTTGAGTAATGAGCATATTTACCTACATAAAATATCAAATTTTATATAGACTAATTTTGAGTCGGCGCCAATTAATAAAATGATTAATTACCTACTTACAGCCTTCTTCATTTGTAAGTACTTATAAAATTTAGATATTTAATAATCAGATTGTTGTTTGGCGCCGACTCAAAATTAGTCTATATAAAATTTGATATTTTATGTAGGTAAATATGCTCATTACTCAAGACTTAAAAGTTTTATTTATTTTTTGCTTTTTAGTTCTTTTTCGTCGGTTAATTTTTTTGTTAAAAAGTTTTTTTTTGTTAAAAAGTTTTTTATTTTATGATTTTTTGTGACTCGCATCATCTTTAAATACTCTGAAGTTAATTTCTAATCCTTCATCATTCCTCTTGGCACTGAGCTGATGATGTAACCATCCTTTCATAAGGTTCCCAGGATATTGACCAGTTGAGGTTACCTCCAATATTCCAAAGACGTCTTTTCTTCAAAGTATATTAAGTGGTATCTGTCACTAAAACCAGTTTTTTATAACTAACTTCTATTGTTAAGGAAAGGTATGGTTTCCATCATCAGCTCAGTTTCATGATGTGATGATTCCTAAATGCAAATACCTGATAAAGTTATGAAAAGTAAACAGAAACAATATTCGTGCCCAATTTTCGAGGTTTACTCTCAATTTTATCAGGATTCCATGATCAGATCCTAATGTCCTTGACATGGGACCATCCTTCAGGTATACCCTATCTATGAAAAAAAGAATCGTCAAAATCGGTTCATAAACAACGGAGTGAGGGTCGAACATACGTACAGAAACGCTAAACGTGCCCACAAATTTCGAGGTTTTCTCTCAATTTTATCAGGATTTCATGATCAGATCCTAATGTCCTTGACATGGGACCACCCTTAAGGTATACCCTATCTATGAAAAAAGAATCATCGAAATCGGTTCATAAACAACGGAGTGAGGGCCGAACATACGTACAGAAACGCTAAACGTGCCCACAATTTTCGAGGTTTTCTCTCAATTTTATCAGGATTCCATTATCAGATCCTGATTTCCTTGACACGGGACCACCCTTGAGGTATACCCTATCTAATAATAAAATAATAATTAAGATCGGTTCATAAATGACGGAGTGAGGGCTGAACATACACAAAAAAAAAAAAAAAAAACATATATACGGTCGAATTGAGAACCTCCTCCTTTTTTTCGTCGGTTAAAAAAGACATACTTAGTGAAATCTGCAAAAAATTGAACTTCCCGTATTTACTAATTTAATCAGCTGATGATAACTTTGTTCATTTCCATGAGAAGTATTAATATTATAAGAATTACAAGATCCCGATTAAATTATAAATTAAAAAAAAAATCCCCAACGCATAAAAGAAAAGCGAACATTCAAAAAATAAAACACAAAAGAACTGATGACCTTGAAACAACTGAACCGATTTTGATGAAACATGTCTAAGAACCATCGCTAGAAAACCTGCTTCCAAATAAAAAAAACCGCATTCAAAACGGTTCACCCGTTTAAGAGCTACGGTGCCACCGACAGACACACACCCCTCTTTTTGCGTCGGGGGTTAGAAATATGGCGACCTATATCCGTTACACCCTGTACACACACATCCAAGACCAACCCGCCTCGTGAAATAGAATATCTACACTAGACACGCGTTAAACAAGAGCCATTGCGGTAAGACTCAGTGACTGACTGACCACAAAACTAACAAAGTAACGACTTAATACTAGTGTAGGACCGAAACACGATTTTAAACCGAAACTGTTACCGAATGTTCGACTCCCCTTCCAGTTTCGGCCAAAACCGAAACCGAAAAGTAACTTGGTGGGACAAAAAACTTAAACTGACGAAAAAGAACTAAAAAGAAAAAAATAGTAAACCCTTTAAGTAATAAACTAATTTTGAGTCGGCGCCAAACAACAAACTAATTAATCCGTCAGGCCCCTTGCGTCTAAGGCGCAAATAAACGACTTTTAATGGTTTTTAATTGAACATCACGTTTAAACGACTTGTCTCATTTCTTTGAAAAAAATATATGTTACTCTAGACAATTTTCTTCGTAATATGATCTCAGAATATTTGAAATTATATTTTTATAACATAGTGTAATTAATTTGTAAAGTTATGTCTAACTCGGATAATAAATTGAGAATCACGCAAAAACTATAAAGCGTATTTTTATGAAACCTTCACCATTTTAAAGATCACTTAATTATTTACAATTTAGTTTCAGTGTTTTAGTTTAATACTTGTTGTTTTATGTGTAATAAATTAATAATGCGTCTAATTTCGGACAGCGCTCTTTGATGGGCGAGTCCTATTACTGGGTGGACATACGACGCGTTGCGTGTGCTCAGCGCAGAACACGCAAGCTAACCACTCAAGGTCGTTGGCAGCTAATAGCGCCTTAAGGAGACGAGACAATAGGTTTTTAATTGTGTCTGCTAATGAGGGGGCTTGACTTCCCAACGCCACCCAACACAAACACACGAGTGCGACGTCATGTAGGCTCCGTTTTATCTACATGATATTTTTAACCGACTTCAAAAAAAGGAGGAGGTTCTCAATTCGTCTGTATTTTTTTTTCTTTTTTATGTGTGTTACCTCATAACTTCTTACTACGAAAACCGATTTTGAAGATTTTTTTTTTTGTTTGAAAGGTGTCGCTTCACATGTGGTCCCATTTTAATTTGGTAAAGATCTGATGAAGAACTTCGGAGATACACAATGGAACTCTTCAATAAATGATAGCAAACCTTCCAGAATTGCTGCAATCGCATGTCTGTATATTGTTTTCACCACTTTACAACATTACATCACGCTGATACGCTCTGAAGCGGTATACAGATTTGTACAGTTTACCCTGATACACCCTAATTTCACCAACTATGTTCAAATTCCCTATTTTTGGGGCTATCAATTCGGGCATAACTTTACTATTAATTTAGTTTTAGAATGGGGTAGGTACAACAACTAAAAAGTGAAAAATAAAAAACTTTTTACAAAAAAAATACAACCGACTTCCATAAATAAAACTAAAAAATGCAAAATAACTTTAATTTCGGAAGTCGGTGTTTCTAGTTTGGTTTCTTCGTTATTTGACACCGACTGCCGAAATTAAAGTTATTTTGCATTTTTTAGTTTTATTTATGGAAGTCGGTTGTATTTTTTTTGTAAAAAGTTTTTTTAAGTAGTTTATTAGTACTGTACTGTAAGTATTTGTTTAATTTTATTTTTTTGTATTTATTTGACATTAGCTAAAGGTTATGGTTTCCGTACGTCACGTTTTAGACGACCACTGAAAATCAGCGCCATGCTGTGGGTCCCCCACGCCATAGCATTATGCTGAGTAGAAGCCTTCTTGTCACAACCATGACATGCATCCGCTTTTATTTATGTATACTCACATTTTTTTTTTATTATACTTGTCTATACTAACATAATATAAAAACTACTAACACTATTGTGAGAGCAGTTGCGCACTACGTCCGATACTTATCCGATACTGATCCGTGACATAACGGTCCGGCGTGGTCGTAGAACAATTTGTATGGTAGGTTACGCACTACCGATCCGAGTTCGGTCCGAGTTTTCTATAGATCTGTATTTTGACGGATAAGTATCGGACGCAGTGCACAACCGCTCTTAAGGGTTTAGTTTAAGCAAAATCAAATATTGTTCTAACACGTCGTATGTCGTTAATTTGTGGCAAATAAATAATTTTCTTTCTTTTCTATCTTAATTTTATATGTAGGTACGTAGAAATGGAGTTATGGTTTCCGTACGTCACGTCTTAGGCCACCACTGGAAATCAGGGCCGTGCTGTGGGTTCCCCACGGCATAGCATTATGCTGAGTAGAAGCCTTCTTGTCACAACCATGACATGCATCCGCTTTTATTTATGTATACTCACATTCTTTTTTTTATTATACTAACATAATATAAAAACTACTAACACTATTGTGAGAGCAGTTGCGCACTACGTCCGATACTTATCCGATACTGATCCGTGAAATAACGGTCCGGCGTGGTCGTAGAACAATTTGTATGGTACTCGTAGGTTACGCACTACCGATCCGAGTTCGGTCCGAGTTTTCTATAGATCTGTATTTTGACGGATAAGTATCGGACGCAGTGCACAACCGCTCTTAAGGGTTTAGTTTAAGCAAAATCAAATATTGTTCTAACACGTTGTATGTCGTTAATTTGTGGCAAATAAATACTTTTTCTTTCTTTTCTATCTTAATTTTATATGTAGGTACGTAGAAATGGAGAAGGCTCTACGTAGGTAATTTATCATTTAATTATTTGGCGTCGACTCAATATTAGTTTATTACTTATTTAGGGTTTGTTTATCTTTTACTTTTTAATTTTTTTCCGTCGGTTTAGCTTTTTATTAAAAAGTTTTTAATTTTATGATTTTTGTGGCTCGCATTTTCTTTCTATATCTACCTTCTAATTGTTTAGGAAAGGTATGGTTTCCATCATAAGCTCAGCTTCATGATATGATGATTGCTAAATGCAAATACCTGATTAAGTTATGAAAAATAAACAGAAACAATATTCGCGCCCACAATTCCATCATCAGATCCTGACTTCTTTGGCATGTGATCACCCTTACGGTTTACACTCACTAACAAAAAAAGAATCATCAAAATCGGTTCGGGTCGTCGTTTTTTATATACGGAGTGAGGGCTGAACATACATAAAAAAACATATGTATATTTTCGTCGGAGCCAAAATAAAAAAAAAATGTCTTCGAAAGTTTTCAGAACATTGAAAAATCAGCCCTAACTTTTATAAAACACTAAGTAAAATAGTGGAACGATGATTACATAGACAAACGAGACAGTCAGTTTTTATGTATCTCGCGCTACCTCGACGCTCGCTCGCTCGGACGCTAGTTTTGGTGGAGCCAACTCTTCGGCCTCATGTTGGCCGAAACCATAATTTTTAGCCGAAACTCTTCGGTCAGACACTAATTGGTACATCACACAACTGATAACGGTGACAAATTAGGACAGCACTCCACCTTGATGTCAACTCAGTTAATATTTAATTAGTAAACATTTGATATTATTAAGAAAATAATTTCATATACACGTATAAATATTTTTCGTGGCTGACGGACAAGGAACAGTGTAAACTATTGGAAGATAGAAACGTATTTATTAACGTACTATAGTTGCACCCCACGGTTTCACCCGCGTATACCGGGATTAAAAGTAGCCTATGTGTTAATCCAGGGTATAAGCTCCAGGGCACGCCGCAAGGCGGTAAGGCCTCTCTTTGAGGAGTGGCTAATGGAGTGGCGCCACGGCGTCCTCACCTTCCGCCCTGCGTCCTCTCGTTCCTTTGTAGGATAAGGCGAAGGGAAATGCCCGGGTGTCACCATAGTGCGGATCGCCCAGAAGACACGGTAGAACATACGGTGGAATTGTGCCCCGCTTGGGCGGAGCCACGCCGTGTCCTCGTGGAGGCATTCGGCGGTAGAAACCTCTCGCACCCGGCCCTGGTCTAGGCCATGGTACGGAGCGAGAGGGAATGGGAAGCAGTCGCCTCCTTCTGCAAAGCAGTAATGTTCGCGAAGGAGGAGGCGCAACGGGTGAACGGTACAGAGCCGCCCTCACGCCCCCAGCAGCAGTCGCCGCAGGAGACGTCCTGGGCGTCGGGGGTCACGAGACGATCTCCAGCCACCGTAGACGCGGGCCTGCGGACGGCGAGTAGTGGGTAGCTCGCCGTCCGATCAAGATCAGGCGCGAGAATCAACGGCGCGTAGTGTTCCACGAGCGCCTCAAAGAGATGTCAGCAATGCATGACGGGGCCCGTCATGGCCGATGCCTGCCCAGGGATCGTGGATAAATTCGAAACAGAGATACCGCGCCCCTGGGCACTCAAGGCAGGCAAGGAACAGGGGTGGGTTTTAGTCAGTAAGAGTCTGACACACCCTCCCGCTCTACCCAGAGCGGGAGAAGTCTTAGGATGAAAAAGAAATGAAATGAAAAAAATAATAATAATAAAGAGTATTCTATCTATCTATCTATCTATCCCACAGCCAAAAAAGAGGGTATAAGCTCCAGCCGTTTGAGGATGAAGAGATAACAACCATATAAACACACACACTCACAAACTTTCGCGATTCGAAGGACACGTAGCGCGATCTAGCGTCCTAAAACAATTTTGTGACCGTTGAAGAAAGTTATTGTTCTTTCCCTCCGATTAGTATTTTTTTTAACCGACTTCAAAAAAGAGGAGGTTCTCAATTCGGCTGTATGTTTTTTTTTTGTATGTTACGCGATATCTGTGAATCAATTTTGATGATTCTTTTTTTTTTTGGTAGGTCAGAGGTGGTCCCATTTAAATTTTATCGAAAACGTTCAGCACTTTTTGAAAAAGTCTACATAAATAAAAAATATGTATACACAGACGATGTTATGGTTGTCTTCAAATGTTCAAATTCCATGTTATTGGTGTTATCCATTCGGGCATAACTTTAATATTTAGTTTTACTTCTGGTGTACAGCAACCATAAAAAAAAGTGACCAATAAAAAACTTTTCTCAAAAAATACAACCGACTTCTAAAAATTGCAAAATACCTTTAATTTCGGAAGTCGGTGTATATATTTTTTTATGTTTCTTCGTTAGTTGACATGTATTGTATTTTTTGAGAAAAGATTTTTATTATTGAAAGGTATCCTGACAAGGTATATATGCAAAATTTCATTATATGATATGGTTCAGTAGTTTATGCGTGAAAAGGTAACAAACAAACTTATATCAATACGAAACATTTAGAACATAAGTTAGGATTGGGATTAGTTAGGATTTCGTAATCACACTTATACTATAAAAATGAAAGTTTATGTGTATGAATGTGTGTGTGTACGAGTTTTTTACTCCTTCACGCTGAAACGACTGTACGGAATTGGATGTAATTGAAATCGGGTGCCAGGATAGCTTATATCCTGGATTAACACACTGGCTTTTGATCCCGGAAAAGTGCAGTGGCCCGTAGGAAGTACTGCGTTCACGAGAGCGGAGTCGCGGGCTGCAGACATAATTATACATACATTGTGGAGACAATAATATAAATCAAATCAAAAGTTATTTATTCAAACTAGGATGAAAGCCAGCACTTTTTGAAAGCCAAAGTTCTACATAAAGACAGTCCCCCAAAAACGCCCGCCCGTCTCCACTTCCTAGTATTTTAGCTGGGACGAAGTGACTCAACAAAATCCTATATAACTAAAACTTCTTCATCTAATCCTAATCATCATTTGAACCGAAAGAAGTCCAGCGCTGGACCTGAAGGGCAACTGAAGGAACACTAAAACTCACCTGAGTTTTAGTCAGTAGAGTGTGACACGCCTTCCCGCTCAAACCAGAGCGGGAGAAGTGATCTGATGATTAAAGAAGTTACACCTGAATTGATAACCCAATAACATGGAACATAGAATTTGAACATACTCGTAATTGGAGGAAACCAAAGCATCATGTAAGTACTCGTATACATATTTTTGTTTTTTTGTTGATGTTTTATAAAAGCGCTGAAGCAATTTCGATAAAATTTATATAAGGATTTTGAAAATGGGTCCGCAACTGACAGAGAAATCGGTGGACATACATAAAAAAAATATAATTATCAGTCGAACATAGAACCTCCTCCTTTTCTCGAAGTCTGTTATAAAGCGCTGAACGTGACACACCTATTTTGAGCTGAATATAACCGGATACAAAATATATCCCGAAATTCTCTTATACAAATAGATGTTATAAAGAAACAAATTCTCTACTCACATCGTAAAGACAAACTTGTTTCCATAATCCATACAGTCTACACATCACATATCAAAGTGTCTTCATGTAAAAACTATGCAAAGTACACACAAACTGTATTTGCTGCTATTGTTTTCTTAGGCAGGGCTGTCAAGACAATAATAATAATATTATAGAAAGAAGGAAAACAGGTGGGTTTTACTTAGTAAGAGTCTGAGACGCCCTCCCGCTTTACCCAGAGCGGGAGAAGTAATTTGATTATTTCCCATCGAATAAAAAAGGGCTATCAAGAGAATAACAATAATATCCAGAATAGGATCATTTCATTTTCCTAGCGAAGCTTAGCGCAGTTCTGGTGGATAAGGGCTGGCAGATCTAAGTATTTAAACACAAAAAAAAGTGAGAAATGTGTGCGAGGGACGTGAGCGAGGAATGTTCCCGCGCACAGCTGAACAAAGTCCTCTACGCATCCTGTCAAAGTCGCTCAGGATCCTAACACAGCTTTAAAAAGCGCGTAACTAAGTTATATTGCCCTAGCAAAAGTGCGTAACTTAAGTTTACTAATGTCCGACAGAAAATGGATTTTCAGCCGAAAACGAAAAAGGAGCTTCGGTTTTAGTCTTATTTTCGTCCGAAAATGAAGTCCCAAAAGAGAGAAAAATACAACATAACTTCGCTTCACAACTTTAAAACCAAATCGCGTCATTTTAAGTCGGGTGAGTGGAACCACGAGCGGACGCGATTCACCCCAAGTTAGCCGAACGACACCTGATATTTCAGAGCTTACGAAGTAGGCCGAATGATGAGAATTCATTCACGAATTTCGGATTTTCGGCTTGGCCGAAGCTTCATCTGGATGGCCGAAATGAAAATATGGCCGAATCATGATTTTTTGGCCGAAAACGAAGCTTTGGTCGGTCACCAGTTATAACTTAAGCGTCGATATTGCCAAGTGCCAGCCCTAGTCATACAAAAGGTCCTCGACTCGGCGTCGCGTTTTGTCATTTCGTGACAAAGACACTAGATAAGGAACGCGCACTACTTTGTTGGATAGTTTATGGAGATCACTATCCGGTTTATCGATACCAATGAACTAGTTGATAATCTTGAAGTCTTGGCTTCAATTCCTAGACAAATCAGGTAAACAAAATAAATACAAAAGCCGCTTATGTACTACTATTGTACATTAAGTTTAAAAAAAAACTTTTTACAAAACAAAACAGAAAAATACCTGCACTCAAATTCGAAAAAAAAAAATTGAAAAATATCTTCGGAAGACTGTTTTCCTAGTTTTTTTTTCGTTTTTTACGTCGTTGGTTAAATACAGTCGAATTGAGAACTTTCTCCTTTTTGAAGTCGGTTAATAAATAAATACGTCTCATACCATACATTACATTCAGCTGGCCATAGGACAAAACCTCCATCAAACGATTGTGTACCAGCCACAAGTCTATCCTTCTTCCGGGTAGAAAATTTTGAATTAAGAACGAGCTAATCAGTGTTTAAACTAAACACATGGTTATTTATTGATGTGTAACATCTTTCCTCTCGCTTTCCTGCTATCTGTGGAAGTGATTCCGTGAAATGGGACGGAAATGTGTAACAGGAAGCCGGGGAACGGCGCGCTATTTGATTTGACCTATGAGCGGGCGCGGTGGTAGAGTTGGCCATCAAATGGTAGAGCGCGCGCACGATAAATCTGCGCGCGTAATTTAATTTTTCAGAATAGAATGTTAATGTTGCTTTATGCAACTACTTTAAGGCTCGCTCGTTTTTTTTATTTATTTTATATTTAGGGAAATAAGGCCAGGTGTGCCTAAAAAGTTATAAGCACAAACATCAGGCAATATCCGGGCCTGCGGACAGCGAGCAGTGGGTAGCTCGCCGTCCGATCAGCACCAGGCCCGTGAGTCGACGGCGCGTAGTGTTCCACGCGCGCCTCAAAGAGATGTGTCAGCCACCACTGACGGGCCCCATCGTGGCCGGTGCCTGCATGACTAGGGGTAGCGGATAAATTCTGAAAATGAGTTACCGCACCCCTGGGCACTCAGGCAGGGAAGGAACAGGGGTGGGTTTTAGTCAGTAAGAGTCTGACACGCCCTCCCGCTCCACACAGAGTGGAAGAAGTCATTGGATGATTTCCCATCCAAAAAAAAAACATCAGGCAATATGCCTAAGAAACTTAAGATGGAAACGCAGTTGTAATCACTCAATAAAGACTTATCTTTGTAAGCCCAAAAAACATAGAAAGCACAACCAGAATTAGGTAAGTACACCACCCACACGCACACGCACAATACATTTTGGGAACACATTCATTGTGCGTACATCTAAGGAGTGGAATTCCCTGCCGGAGTCTGTGTTTAATGATAGCTACAACCTGCACATCGATTATGACCGACACTACGTAGTACATTTTTAACCGACTTCGAAAAAGGAGAAGGTTCTATGTTCGACTGTATGTATTTTTTTAATTCTTTTTTTTATGTATGTCCGCCGATTTCTCCGTCAGTTGTGGACCGATTTTCAAAATTATTTTTTTTATCCGAAAGAATATTCTTACTCCCGAGGTGGTCCCCATAAATTTTATCGAAATCGCTTTAGCGCTTTTTGAAAAACTAAACAAAATCGAAAAATACGTATACCTCGATGACGTTTTGGTTTTCTCCAATTAGGAGTATGTTTAAATTCCTCGTTCCTAGTTATTGGGAAAACAGAATACACTAAAAATTTAAAAATAACTTTAATTTCGGAAGTCTGTGTCAAATAACGAATAAATAAAATATAAACACCGACTTCCGAAATTAAAGTCGGTTGTTTTTTTTTGTAAAATAGTTTTTCCTTTTAAGGTACGGAACCCTAAAAAAATAAGTATCTGCAAACAACACACTCTCTATTCTTAGTATAAGTCTCCTGTCATTTCCACATACTCGTACATATTTTACTGACAGTCGAAGATAAAAATAAATATAACTTTAGAACACGTACAATAAATAACAAGACAGTTTGTTTTTATCGGTCGAAAACCTCACGGATATCTATAGATTACCGCTCATATCTTTAGTAGCATCTTGAAGTGACAAAACAGTATACTATTTGTTGTCTTTCTTTTGGATATATCAAATTATGTCAAGAGGACTTCGTGTCTGTTAGTCGATCGGATGTGACCTCAATCTGCCCGCGCCTTTTCCCAACTATCTTGGGTTCGGCTGCCAGTCTAACCGGATGCAGCTGAATACCAGTATTTTACATGGAGCGACTGCCTATCTGACCTCTACAACCCAGTTACTGGGTAATTCGATACCCCTAGGTAAGACTGGATGTCAGACTTTCGGGCTTCTGCCGATCCGCAACGACTGTCAAAGATCCACGATTGAAAGCCGGGACCAACGATTTAACGTGCTTTCCGAGGTATGGAAGAGTCTCGGTATGTAAAGATGGTCACTCATCCATGGACCAATCCCGGCAAGCATAGCTTAACGTGCGGATATTATTACTTTAGCCACGAGCTCCTCCAGTCACATGCCCCCGGATGTGATCTAAAGCTACAATATATTTTTTGAACTAACTGCCTCGTTGGTCTCCTAATCGCAAGCGCGACTGTGAAGCGTGTTGTCTTGGGTTCGATTCCCGGGTCGGGCAAGAAGTGCTATTGGGTTTTTTACTACGAATAACTCTTTAGCAGCCCGGAGGTTGGAAGTGTGTGACACCCCCGTGTCCCGGAAAGCACGTGCCATCGTTGGTCCTGCGCCTTGTCTTCCTCGGTCGTGTCGGATTGCCGTCCCATCGGACTATGAGAGTCGAGAAACAGAGAGCACCTGTTTGGGCACACGTCTATGCACTATAATATCTCCTGGGTACTTGGCTAATCTATCAAAAATTAAAATATGGTTGATTAAAATAAAAAAATAATAAAAAAAGGTTGTCTTGAAAAGATCGCTTTTAGCGATAAGGCCGCCCATTGTGTCACCCTATGTAATGTTTTCCTCATATTTTTATTGTAATTTATATGGTGTACATAATAAAGAGTATTCTATACTATTCAATTCTATTCTATGTTAAGATTGGCCACTGTGGTCGAATGTGGGTCGGAAGGATTATTTATTGAACTATTCGATTTATTCTAACACTTTCGCATCGCTCGGATGCAAATTATAAACACAAACATTCCTCGTTTATCGCTCTATCTATTAGTGAAAATCGTATCAAACGTTGCGTGGTTTAGGAGTTGGCGGATAAACAGATAGATGGACGCGGAAAAGGACTATGTTCCAAGCTTTTATTTAGTTTCATCTGTCCCGTTGTCCACTAAAGCTAAATTAGAGCCACTTCCCGATGTCTGATTGGACTCAAATTTGGTGTACATAAGTATCTTCGGTGACAATAGCTGGTCTGACGATGCAGACGGAAGATGGCCTTAGGAATTTCTGATCTAAACCAGATAAACTCATCGAGTTTGACTTTACACCTAGACAATATTCAGGGTCTGATGATGCAGCCGGAAGGGGGCCACGGCATCTCTGTGAAGCCGTTACAGATTACAGGTTAGGTATTTACTATATTTCTGTGCCTCAATCTTCACCTACCTCCCGAGGTGGTCCCATATAAATTTTATCGAAATTGCTTCTGCGCCTTTTTAGGAAACTGAACAAAAACCAAAAATACGTTTACCTCGATGATGTTTTGGTGTACTCCAAATGTTTAAATTCCACGTCCCATGTTATTGGGGGTTTTAGTTCTAGGATAACAAGTAAAAAGTGAAAAATAAAAAACTTTTTTACAAAAAAAAAAACAACCGACTTCCAAATAGAAAATACACTAAAAATTAAAAAATAACTTTAATTTCGGAATTCGGTGTCAAATAACGAAGAAATAAAATACTACTATTTTGGAAGTCGGTTGTTTTTTTTGGAAAAAAGTTTTTTTATTAAAAATATTTTTTTCACTTTTGATTTATATTTACTATGTAGAGATAGCAAGACAATGGTACGGATTCTCTTGTTCAATATCTAAACTAAAATTAGAGAATTGCTATCTTTTACTAAAAGGCAGTGCGAGAAAAGGACAGCTATAGCTATGCACTAAGTTAGAGATGTCAAACTAGTTTACGCCTTGCGCTTCGCCGTGTTTTTAGACGACATGTTTTTACGTGTACCCTTAATTTGTATGGAAATATTAGTTCAAACTAAATTTGACAGCTCTAATTTACGTCCGTCTCTTTCTTGATTTATTAGAGAGAAAAAGATAGCAATAGCCTAAATTAAGATTTGTTTGTGCATAACAGAATCAACACCAATATCGACTATCTGGCAGAAGTGAAACAAAATAATATAACGATACCAAATAATATAAAATAATTATACGAAGCCTATGCCACAGCAGACCCATCTAGGTGGCTAAATACTGGTCCGAAAACATTTAGAGAAATCTATGTAAAAATAATGAGAACCGAACAGAAAGATTCACAGAACTTACAAAAACCGTTTTGCTAAACCTGAATGAATTCCTAAAACACAAAATGGATAAGAAAGAATGAATATATTAAACATTGTAAGAAAATGTAAAAGAGTCTAGTTAGTAAAAACAGCATATTCAGCATATTTCAGCTGAATGTTTTACTAAGAGAAACATGCTTTGCTGAATATTATGGTAATCATGCTTTAGAAAAACAAAATACCTACATGAAAAACTTGCTCACAGCGAAGGAAAAATACATTGAAAAAACAATGGATACTGAAAACATCTTTGGTAATATCAATGTGAATATTTTAACACAGTCGAAAACTCGTTTCTAGACCGACGGCTTTTAGGCTTGCAATGTAGTGTATTTGCTCTAGTGCAGAAAAGTGCGATGGCCAGGCCAGCCATAAATTATTATACGCGTCAAGTCCCTCATTAGCAGACACAATTAAAAACCTATTTTTATGTCGACGCGCGGGGCCTGACGCGTTAATTTTATCAGGCTGATCGCGTGACAGCCGCTACTGCTCGCCGGGCAGCCCTCACCAAGGTGCTTGGAAAAAATCATATCTCTCAATAATATGTTACTAAGGCCGCAGGCACGAACACAGCGCCTGGCGGGGCGGCGAGGGCGGCGGCGGCGGCGGCGCGTTCCAATACATACATTTATATGGAACAGCGGAAGAGTAGGAAAAAAAATCGAGCGAGCCTTACAGTAGTCGCATATGATGGCGCCCTCATTGAATAAAAATTCGTATCTTAGCATAGAAAATAAAGATTAAAGAATCCTATGTTGCGTTTGTTACACATAACATAAGATAAGGTATTTTTACGTTGTTAAAACAGGACTCAGTGTTTCGTATCCAAAGTAGTAAGCAAAAGTGTCAAAAACGGCCGTTTTTGGTACTTTTGCTTACTACTTTGGATACGAAACACTTTGAGTCATGCTTCCACAACGTAAAAATATCTTATCCTCTTTGTAACAAACGCAACATAGGATTCTTTAATCTTTATTTTCTACGCTTTGCTACGATTTTTTATTCAATGAGGGCGCCAGTTGGCGACTATATACGCCTTAACATCTCGCCTTGGTAATAAGCAACATTAACATTCTATCCTGAAAAATATCGTATATAACTTATCGTGCGCGCGCTCTACCATCTGACAGCCAACTCTACCACCGCGCACACTTATTGGTCAAATCAAATAGCGCGCGCTTCCCCGGCTTCCTATTACACGTATTAATGACAAATATCTTCCAATGACAGTCTGTAATTTCACCGGGACCATTTTCGGGAGATTAGTGTCAGCCACCACTGACGGGGCCCATCGTGGCAGGTGCCTGCATGCCTACGGGTAGCGGATAAATTCTGAAAATGAGTTACCGCACCCCTGGGCACTCAGGCAGGGAAGGAACAGGGGTGGGTTTTAGTCAGTAAGAGTCTGACACGCCCTCACGCTCCACCCAGAGCGGGAGAAGCCATTGGATGTCCCCCCCCCCCCCCCCAAAAATCTGTCCTTCTAATCTGAACGCACCTACTACTGGCGAAAAACAGCCTACTTTTGCTTCATATTGTAAGTAAAAGAGCAATATTTTTTGTTTGGCTTATCCCAATTTATAGGGGCCGTCGCAAAGACGGCTTCCTCCCATCCATTTCTATAAGCCGTTGTGTCGATACGCCTTTCTCCTATGCATCTCTATATGACTTTAGGCGTTTACATTCTTCTTAACCTTGGCATCTTTTATACGAACTAAGCATCTGTTTTGGGTTCAGGAAAATAATAGTTACTGCCATAGGCTTCGCCCTCTTGGAATTCGTACTTTGCCCATTGTGGGCCAGTGGTAGTGGCCCCGATTTACGAGTTGTACGTCGTGAACGCCACCCAGGCAGACGCTTTCCTATGTGTAATTATTTTCATCACCACCGCTCTCAAATCGGTGAAGGAAAACATTGTAAAGAAACTGGCATGTTTAGAACCAAAAATTTGAAGACTTGTGACATCCACCAAATCGCGGTGGATTATGGCCCAATCCCTCTCTTAGACCTTGAGAGGGGCCTTGATTCCCAGTCTGACACATTTTATATGGAGCGAGTGCCTGTCTGTCTCCATCAGCCCAGTTACTATGTAACACAGTACCCCTACATAAAATTATGCAACGCTAACAAAAACAAACTCAATTATAGCGCTACGCAATACAAAAGGTCAAGCAATCAAAGTGGGAAACCTGACAAAATCCAAATGTTTTCGCAGGCAACAATATCGTTGGAAATGAAACAAGTTTCTGTGTTTAACTTTTTACATTTCCACGATTTGACCTTTCAAAGTTCTTGGGTTTCAAACTTTCATGGTTTTTTGAAGATTGTTTTGTAAATTCACTCGTAAACTAGCTAAGACCGTAACTCCGACTTAATTACATTATTTCATTTTTCTGGGTTAAAATAACCATGGTTTTTGTATGTTTCGGAGTAATGAGGGTTTTACAGCACTAAGGCGTCAGGTCCAGACACCTGGGGTTTTGGCGGGATTTTTTTGAGTGAAGTCCAGTGGCTGTTTTAATTATTAGAAAATTGATTCCTAGTAGATATTGGTGCCGATTCTCTTGTTCAATAACCAAACTAAAATTAGAAAATCGCGATCTTTTACTAAAAGGCGGTGCGTGAAAAGGACGGCTATAGCTACGAACTAAGTTAGAGACGTCAAACTAGTTTTCGCCTTGCGCTTCACCGTGTCTTTAACCGACGAAAAAAAAAGGAGGAGGTTCTCAATTAGACCGTATATTTTTTTGTCTCCGAAACCTATGATCACATCTATATGTAATTTAAATGGGACCATTTCGGAACAAATCCCTTTCGAACAAAAAATAATTTTGTAAAGCCGTCAATATATGACGGAGTTATGACCGACCATACATACAAAAAAAAAAATACAAACATCCGAATTGATAACCTCCTTCTTTTTGAAGTCGGTTAAAAAATATCAAAGAGAAAGCCTCACTATCCAATATCGATGCATGAAGGAAATAATAGCACTGGGCTGTTTGCCAAAGGACATTGTTACGACTATTAATCAATCAAGTCTGTCAATCCAATCCACTGCTGGATATAACCTCTTCAAAGTTGTTACATCTCTATCTCTTCTCTACATAGTATAAATCAAAGTCGCTTACCGCGTCTGTCTGTATCTCCGCTAACTCCTCTAAACCACGTAACGGATTTTAATACGGTTTTTACTAATAGACAGAGCGATAAACGAGGAAGGTTTGTGCGTATAATTTGTACCCGAGCGAAGCTGGGGCGGGACGCTAGTTATATATAAAACTTTTTTACAAAAAAAAACAACCGACTTCCAAAAACAAATACACTAAAAATTAAAACAAAATACAACCGACTTCTAAAAATTGCAAAATAACTTTAATTTCGGCACTCGGTGTATATATTTTTTTGTTTCTTCTTTATTTGACACCGACTTCCGAAATTAAAATTATTTTGCAATTTGAGAAGTCGGTTGTATTTTTTTTTTAAAAAAGTTTTTTATTTTTCACTTTTTAGTTTTTCTTTTTTTATTATTGTTGTTGTACTCCAGAAGTAAAAGTATATAAATAATATTTAAGTTATGTCCGAATGGATAACATGGAATTTGAACATTTGTAGACAACCAAAACGTCATCTGTGTATACATATTTTTTGTTTATGTTGATTTTTTTTAAAAAGGCTAAATCGATTTCGATAAAATTTATATGGGACCACCTCTGAAGTATGACCTACCAAACAAAAAAAGAATTATCAAAATCGATTCGGCTATCGCGGAGATATCGCGTAACATACATCCAAAAAAAAAAACATACAGACGAATTGAGAACCTCCTCCTTTTGGAAGTCGGTTAAAAAATAACTGTAAATTCGGAAGTCGGTGTCAAATAACGAAGAAATAAAATACCAACAATGACTTCCGAATTTAAAGTTATTTTTTAATTTTTAGTGTATTTGTTTTTGGAAGTCGGTTGTTTTATTCGTATTTTTTTTTTTTCACTTTTTAGTTGTTATACCTCAGAACTAAAAACCCCAATAACATGGAACGTGGAATTTAAACATACTCGTAATTGGAGAACACCAAAACGTCATCTAGGCATACGTATTTTTCGTTTTTGTTCAGTTTTTGAAAAAGCGCTGAAGTCAATATATACATTAGTCTGAAAGTCAATTTCGATAAAATTTATATGGGACTACCTCGGGAGTATATTCTATCGCATAAAAAAAAGAATTTTGTAAATCGGTCCTCAATAATTGACAGAGAAATGGGCGGACATACATAAAAAAAAAACAAACATACACCCGAACATAGAACCTCCTCCTTTTTCGAAGTCGGTTAAAAATTGGGCAGAAATGTTTCTAGCGAGCTATTGGTGAAAACTGCATGAAAAGCTGGTCATTAATTTTTGAGTTTATCGCGAACAAACACCACACACACGGCGGCGGGGCACTTTGTTTTATAATGTAGTGAGATAATTGCTATATCCCAATTGATTGGGTGACGGATCGACAAATCCTCAAGTAGTGGTGGGTACCACTACCAGTACTAGACGTGGGTACATCTATTCAGATATAAACAGTACTATATCAATGGAACCCTTGTAAAGATAATTGACAGTTCCTCCACACTAGAAACAACCACACATAACCAGAGTAAAATATATTGAGACTATGTTCAAAGACAGTTATCGAATGAAATACTTAGATACACCGTACAATTACAAATAGCTACAAGATACCAATTAAATTAAAAATTTAAAGCGAACATTTCAATAAAAAAAAAACCGGCCAAGTGCGAATCGCACTCGCGCACGACTGGTTCCGTACCATTATCTATAAAAACGGCAAAAAAAATCATGTCTGTTGTAAGGGAGTCGCACTTGAATATTTTTTTTATTCTGTTTTTCTTTTTAACCGACTTCAAAAAATGAGGAGGTTCTCAATTAGTCTGTATTTTTTTTTATGTGTGTTACCTCATAACTTCTTACTACGTGAACCGATTTTGAAGATTTTTTTTGTTTGAAAGGTGACGCTTCACATGTGGTCCCATTTTAATTTGGTGAAGATCTGATGAAGAACTTCGGAGATACACAATGGAACTCTTCAATAAATGATAGCAAACCTTCCAGAATTGCTGCAATCGCATGTCTATATATTGTTTTCACCACTTCACAACATTACATCACACTGATACGCTCTGAAGGAGTATACAGATTTGTACAGTTCACCCTGATATGTTCAAATTCCCTATTTTTGGGGGTATCAATTCGGGCCTAACTTTACTATTAATTTAGTTTTAGAATAGGGTACAACAACTATAAAGTGAAAAATAAAAAACTTTTTATTCGGTGTATTAGTCGGTGTTTCTAGTTTGGTGTCTTCGTTATTTGACACCGACTTCCGAAATTAACGTTATTTTGCATTTTTTAGTATTATTGATGGAAGTCGGTTGTATTTTTTTTGTAAAAAGTTTTTTTGTATTTGTTGTTATAGCGGCAACAGAATTACATCATCTGTGAAAATCTCAACTGTCTCTATCACGGTTCATGAGATACAGCCTGGTGACAGACGGACGGACAGCGGAGTCTTAGAATTAGGGTCCCGTTTTACCCTTTGGTTACGGAACCCTAAAAACACAAAAGAGCTGATAACCTTGAAATGGCTGAACCTATTTAGATAAAACATGTCTGTCTGTGTCTGTGAGTCTAAGAACCATCGTTGACCTGCTTTCAAATAAAAAAAACCGCATTCAAATCGGTTCACCCGTTAATGAGCTACGGTGTAACAGAAAGACACACATAGCGTTCAAACTTATAACACCCCTCTTTTTGCGTCGGGGGTTAATAAAAAGATTAAACGATATATTTAAAGACTTTATGAACATCACGCCTTTATTACCAAAAGTGGTATAAAATGAAGCAGTACACCCACTTTTTGGCAGTAATGGGAAGGCACTTCTGTCTACCCTGTCTGGCGCACTAAACAACAACAGTGCAGTACTTTCTTTCACTAAGAAAGAAAGGAGAACTATTAAAGTTTTTATTTAGGAAACACCTGAATGAAGACTTGAACAGTATTAGTAGTACTTCCTAAGTGCAAACTGGCATTAATGCTGATTCTCTTATTCAATAACTAAAGTTTACAACTGACAGAGAAATCGGTTGACATACGAGTACATAAAAAAATAAATAAAATAAAAAACATACATACAGTCGAACATAGAACCTTCTCCTTTTTCGAAATCGGTTAATTAGAGAATCGTTATCTTCTACTAAAAGGCAGCGCGAGAAAAGGACGGCTATGGTATGAACTAAGTAAGAGATGTCAAACTAGTTTACGCCTTGCGCTTCACCGTGTCTTTACTAAAGACACGATGAAGCGCAAGGTGGACTGTCGCTATGGGATCTGAAGACAAGTGGACAGGCGAAACTCCGCTGCCGCGACACTTCGCGGCTCGGCGGACAGAGCTCCGGCAGGATCTCATGGCGACATGGAGAGAGCGACTGTCGCAACCCAGCGCTGGGTACGCCACTATTGCGGCGGCGGCGGTAGTGCCCCTCTTTGAGGAGTAGCTGGAGAGACGCCACGGCGTCCTCACCTTCCGCCTGACGCAGGTCCTCACCGGACACGGAAGTTTCGGGAGGTTCCTGTGTAGGATAAGGCGGAGGGAAACGCCCGGGTGTCCCCACTGTGAGGATCGCCCAGAGGACACGGTGGAGATCTGCCCCGCTTGGGCGGAGCCCCGCCGTGTCCTCGTGGAGGCGATCGGCGGCACCGACCTCTCGCGCCCGGCCCTGGTCCAAGCCATGGTACGGAGCGGGAGGGAATGAGAAGCAGTCTCCTCCTTCTGCGAAGCAGTACTGCTCGCGAAGGAGGAGGCGGAACGGGTGAGGGAGAGGCAACAACAACAACAGACTCACCCTCACGCCCTCAGCAGCAGCCGCCGCAGGAGACGCCCTGGGCGGAGGACGTCGCGAGACGATCTCCGGCCACCGTCGACCCGGGCCTGCGGACGACGAGTAGTGGGTAGCTCGCCGTCCGATCAGCACCAGGCCCGAGAGTTGACGGCGCGTAGTGTTCCACGCGCGCCTCAAAGAGTTGTCAGCAAACATCACCAGCAGACACACCAACATGTCATGGCCGATGCCTGCCCAGGGATTGAGGATAAATTCGAAAGAGTTACCTCGCCCCTAGGCATTCAGGGCAGGGAAGGAACAGGGGTGGGGGCTCAACTTCACAATAAGGGATCCCGAGTAGACTCTTCAATTTTTTGTTGTGCAAAGTACTTGTTATCTTGAGTAATTTCACGAAGTTTCAAGTTTAGGAAATAAATACTTTCGGAGATAAAAAATATCAAACTTTGATAAAATAACCTCAAATTTCGCACTATTTTATCACTTTTGACGTAACATTGACATGTAGGGTTGCTAATTTAGGGAGTTTTAATAATGCGTTTTGATTTTGCAAATTATAAGTTGACGCGTAGTTTGTTTTTTTTGTTTAAATTTGCTTTAGATTTAGTTATTTTATTTGAGTTTAATAATTTCTCAGTGATTTCTGTTTTTTTGGTGACCAACTACGAAAATTTTGATTTATTGACAATCTAAAGTTATTATTTTTTATTCTGATGGTATCTGCTACAGGTGAAACGAAACGCAAAATTTATTTGGCGCCGTTATATGATTTGTTAGTGTCATGTTATTCAATGTCTGTACTCGCGTTTGAGAGCATTTGCCATCGCGCTTGAGAACTTAGGATGCAAGAGCGAGCGAAGCGAGCTCGGGACTTAGGGCACCCCGACTCGGACAGGTTAGGTTAGAAGGGGATGGCGGGGTCAAGAGAGCGAGCGAAGCGAGCGAACAGACCCCGCCATCCCCTTCGTGGTTATTTTTTTATAAACCACTCAGAAGTAGGAGCCCCGCGAAGCGGGGCTCCGGCGACACGTGGCTCTATCGACATGCAAACCTAAAACATTATAATAAAATAAAAAATGCCTTTGCCCTTCGACGAATGACCTTGACCTTCGGCTTTTCGGGTGTTAATCTTGACCTTGAAGATGCCATTGATCGTATTATTGCTTGGAAATAGTCTAGAAATAGTCCGCGATTGACGCTAAATGAAAGTTCTTCCCAAAAACATAACCTCAAAATTAGATTTTTAAAAATTCATAAAAAAAAAACTATGCATTTCCTAAACTTTTCCCCCACGGGGGAGGGGTCTACCCCCCTCCCCTACCCTCCCCCCCTCCCAAATATATACATATATATATACCCTTATTCCGAAGTCCTTCCGGGGTGGGTTTTAGTCAGTAAGAGTCTGACACGCCCTCCCGCTCCACCCAGAAAAAAAAAAATATATATATATAATTCGTATGGAAATATTAGTTCAACTAAATTTGACAGCTCTAATTTACGTCCGTCTCTTTATTTTTTACCCGACTGCGCGACGCAAGGGAGGGTGGTAATGTGTTTATCAGCCTATGTATGTATGTCTGTTCCTTTGTGGCACTATAGAGACCAAACGCGTGGGCCGATTTTGATAATTCTTACGTCTATTGATTCGTCTTAACCTTGCGAGTGCTACTAAAGACATAATAATAATCAAAATACAATATGGCGACAACCAGACGCCATATTGTGGATAAGAAAAAAATTAAAGTCGACGATAAAAGGTTCGACGAGGCGATTCCAAAAAAAATAACTTACTAAAATGTAGAGAATAAAAAAAAATATTTTCAAAAAACCCGACTAATACAACTAAAAAGTTCGAAACAAGTCAATTTTCTAGCAGTCTGATGTAGTTGGTATGAAATCAATAATTGAATTAAATTAACTGCCACCAACTGCATCAAACTGCTTGCAAAGTGACTGCTAGGAACTTTTTAGTTGTTTTTAGTCGGTTTTTTTTTTAAATTTTTTTTTTTTTTTATTAGGGAGAAAAATGTTAGCTAAATTAAGCTTAGTTTGTGCACATTTGATTTAAAAAGCGGTTAGTGACCGTTGCATTCAAGGTTCAACCCCCTTGGGGGAGGGGTGCGTGCGTCATTGGCCTGGCTTGACGTACTGTCTACTAAGTTTACGTAGTTTTAAACTACGAAGGTAGTTCTTATAAAAATAACTTTTGGCTAACATTCGCAAAAGCAGTATAACTTTTTAAGGGGTTATAAAAACTTCTTGGTAGTCATTCCTATCAGTAAACTTGTTGACAGGTCAGTCTTTTCACAGAACAGTAGCTTATTACCGCGGCTCCTGTGTGCCATGCCAGTCGTGTTCTTTACGGGACAAAAACCAGTAAACAAAAAAACGTTTTTACAAAAAAACAACCGACTTCCAAAAACTAAAAATTAAAAAATAACTTTAATTTCGAAAGTCGGTGTTGTTTTTTTTTTGTAAAAAAAGTTTTTTTTTACACTTTTCAGTTGTTATACCCCAGAACTAATAAAAACCCCAATAACATGGAACGTGGAATTTAAACAGTCGTAATTGGAGAACACCAAAACGTCATCTAGGTATACTCGTATACGTATTTTTCGCGCAAAAAAAGCGCTGAAGCAATTTCGATAACATTTATATGGGACCTCCTCGGGAGTACTCGTATATTCTATCGGATAAAAAAAGAATTTTGAAAATCGGTCTTCAATTGACAGAGAAATCGGTGGAAACACAAAAAAAAAAAACGTACAGACGAACATAGAACCTCCTCCTTTTTCGAAGTCGGTTAAAAAACCGATCAAGAGACAGACCGACAGACGCACGAGTGATCCTAT
This sequence comes from Polia nebulosa, assembly GCA_951329385.1. Taxonomy (NCBI): domain Eukaryota; kingdom Metazoa; phylum Arthropoda; class Insecta; order Lepidoptera; family Noctuidae; genus Polia; species Polia nebulosa. Next base: position 3,857,003 of record OX589614.1, on the reverse strand, counting down.
AAGGGTTCCGTTTTTACATTCGGATGTTCGGAACCCTAAAAACATCTTTTCTGTATCATAGAAGCCGAAGGTCACCAAAGAGGCCTTTTTACCACTAGACTATATGGTACATATACATATATATTCGGAAAAAGGAGTTTTTTAAACCAAGGGTTAAAGGGTATTTTAACCGACGAAAAAAAGGAGGAGGTTCTCAATCAGACAATTAGATCGTATATACTCGTATATATATATATATATATATTAATCAATATAGCCTATAAGGGTACACGTAAAAACATGTCGTCTAAAAACACGGCGAAGCGCAAGGCGTAAACTAGTTTGACATCTCTAACTTGCCTTTTAGTAAAAGATAGCAATTCTCTAATTTTAGTTTAGATATTGAACAAGAGAATCCGTACCAATACCTCATTTAGTAAAGTCCATCAAGCCGTTGAGGCTACGGCGCGTGCCAAAGAAATAGACATACAAACACACACACATATTATATACCTATATACAAACATACATACATACTCTCGAAAAACATTACCCTCCTTTTGAGGCAGTCGGGTAAACACAACCTTATATCCAGCGTGTTTACGCCAATCTCTATTATGACCGCTAATTGGGATATTATGTCCTTAACTTCCGCTTTGGACGTCTAGCAATATATCTAATGATACGGCAGATTAATCTTCATCATCTCACCTACGGTAGAACCATAATAAAATCACAACCACACTTATCAAATCACAACTACATAGCGTCCATTAGACGCTCATGCAAGCGTCAGTCAATTCCAAAAGTCATGACTGACGGTTGCATGATGCAAAAATCAAAGTAAGGAGATTTCTCCATTCAAACATCAGTCACTGCAGTAGACGATCAGTTATCCGTCAGTCACAACCTTAACTATGGTAAAACTGACACCAAGACTTAACGTGTAATGGACACCTTAGATTCTATTAAAACCGCCTTCACTTTATAAGTACGTCCGCAATGCACAGCTGCATGAAATTGATTGGTCGAGCCAACCTGCTAGCGCGCGCGACCGGTCACTACTTGCGACAATTTGGACGCAATGCACATTTATTAATTTTGTGACGTTTACATGATGTATTTTTGGAGGGGGTGGACTTTTTTAAGGGCACTGGCCTCATGAAGGAATAAACATAAATTGTATGTAAGATTTTTAGTAGCTCTTCTTATTAGTTTTTATGTTTGGCCCAGTATTCAGCGACGGCAACAGCATACGCCTCACATGTACAGGTGACAGGGCATGCGGCGCAAGATGAGAGGTGGGCCATGGTCAGCGGAGAGGCGCCGCATAAAAAGTTTGCGAAACCGATGCCAAACAACTTACCCTGGGTTTAGGTATGTATACGTTCCCAATAAGTCAAGGGTTTTCTCCCAGGATAATTTCGTACTCAAGCGAAGAAATCATTCTAATACGCTCCTAGCCCAGTAAACACCATCAGAAACTGCCGATGCGTGACGGGAGACTCATACATTATACCCGTTATTAAAACTTATTAATAGCTCAGTCTCGATGCAAATGAAAATAAAAACAGTGCTGTATGCTAAGGCTGCCTGCCCATTGACGCGGAGCAAGGCGGCGGTGCGGAGCGAGGCAGTAATGCGGAGCGGCGTTGTGGACTGTGCGGAGTTAGGCCGAGTTCACGCGACGAGTAATTAGAGTGGGCGGCGACGGGAGATCAGTTCAGTTATACCCGAAATGTTTGCTTCCCCGCTTCGCTTCCTCGCTCTGTTTCCCGGTTTTGTATGAATATTCGCAAATCCCTGTCCACTGAAGCGGAGCGGAAATTTTATACAATTCCATTGGTTAATAATGGCACAGCTCTGCTCTGCTTCTCTCCTCTCCGCTTTAATGGGCAGTCAGCCTTAGGATGCGTTTCCACTGAAGCGGAGCGAAGACGTGCTTGAATCTTCCAATCACAGATGAGACGAGTGACGCGATAAGGATTTCAACCATTGTGATTGGTCGATTCTTGCACGTCTCCACTCCGCTCAGCTCCACTTCAGTGGAAACGCACTCTTAAGCGGACGTTTGCCTTGACCCGCCATCAATATGCAGTCATATCTGCGTCTATATAAATTGTCACGTGCGTCCCAGTTAGATGGAAACTCGTGGTTATTAAATATGAGCATTTGCGTGTCTAAGTAATTAAGTAGTAAATACACGAACTTACATCATTTTGACATAGTATGACGAAGCTAAATAACGCGTGATATAATCTCTGCATTCTTGTTAGGGTTTCGTATCCGAAGATTTACCAACAGTCAGCGGGCTGCATCTCATGAACCGTAATACGTAGTCAGTTGAAATTCATCATCAGTCTTTTAATGTCCCCACTGCTGGGGCACAGGCCTCCTCTCTGTGAGAGGGTGTGAGCCGTAATCCACCACGCGGGCCCAGTGGGGTTGGTGGATGTCAAATGTCTTCGAATTTTTGGTTCTAGGACATGCCGGTTACCTCACGATGTTTTCCTTCACCGTTTTGAGAGCAGTGGTGATGACATAATTTACACAAAGTAAAGGGCCTGGCTGGGTCTGAACTCACGACCTACAGCTTGTAAGTCGCGGCCGTTTCCATTGGGCCACCACTGCTCAACAGACAGTTGAAATTAACAGGGTGTATTTAAGACGAACGCAGGAGCTCATGATCCAGCACTCAAGAGCCCATGTGCTTGATAACAGCCCACTCCCTCTCACAGAGAGAAGTCCAGTGGGAATGTTGTAGACTGGTTGTGCTATACTAATTCAGCACTCAAATTCTACTGCTAATGCTTAAGCCAGTGATCAATGCAATACGGACTGCGTTTAGAAAGCCACTCTGTGTGACCTTTGTGGTCACTTCGAGACAACAGTTAGTAAGCATTTATAACCACCCCTTGGTTTGAAACCTGCCCGAATCTATGTTTTTTATAGCTTTAACCTGGGGATCTATAAATCAAGAGTGAATAGGGTACTTCTAGGCAAGCGTGCTTCATTGTCGACCACATCATCGCTTACCATCGGTGATATATGTAACCAGAATTTATAATAGATGACATGGTTTAAAAGCGTGTCCATGGAGTTTCTTGCACGTTCTTCTCCATAAAGATCTACGCTTTGGAATGTGCAATTAACTTCATTTTTCTGACTGACCGACTTGACAATTCTAAAGTGCCTTTAAATGGTTTGAAATAAATGCTTTGAATTTGAATTAGGTCAGGAACAAACACGACCCTAACAGAAACAGGGTTTATAATCATGAGTGAATAGGTTACTTCTAGGCAAGCGTGCTCCTTCATCGACCACATCATCGCTTACCATCAGCTGAGGGTCAAAGGCGAGCCTTTAAAAAATAAACTTATCGTGGAAGCGAACTCCAACGTGCTTAAGGTCTAAAACCCCATATTATCATGTTGACTGACCTGGATCTCCAACAGAGCTCTGTGCTTCAAGGATCGCAGTCGCACTTGGTACAACTAGAACAACGAGATAGTTACTTCTTTTGGATCAGCCTTTCTACTTCTACCAGCAATCGGACCTCTGTAGACCTTTAGGCTGGTTTTTCTCTAACGCTGACCGTCGGCGCTGACGGCCCAATATGTATGATTGTCCTAGGAGCGTTTCAGAATTACGCGTAGCTGTCAACGCTGACGGTGGTCAGCTTGCTCGTCGCGGTGATCGTTGACGAGCTACGCGCTGAGCTCTTAGCGCCGACGGTCAGCGTGAGAGGAAAACCAGCCTTAGATTTAATGGTCTTGAGGGAATTTTTCCAGTTGCCTGACCTCTAATTAGACAAGGATTGACTAAATGCCAGATTTAGTGATACATTTGGCAGGATAGTTTCTTAAAAGACATCTTTTAGGCCTATACCTCACTAGGACGCCAGTGGCGGTGCGGCCAGTAGAATCACCAACAAAATGTACTCGTATACAAGTCTTTGGACCTTACCTAGTGTCCGCTTGATTGCGTAAAACTGTATACATTTTATTGGTGACATGGGTTCGCCACCACTGGCGTCCTAGCGAGGTATAGGCCTTACGAGAGCTAGCGTTTAGGTTAACAGGTTATCAATCTTTTCACAGCTTAGTAAGGGCCTCTCATGACTATTTGATGTCATTATTTCCTAGTCTTTGGTATATCAGGCTCGTAATTTGTCCCAATAAAGGACCGAGGTTTTTTCTTATAGAAACGAGAGCACCATCCTATTCATAGATTGTTTAAGCTGTCTCTTCAGCGCCGGCCCTGGGGTAGAGCGAGAGAAGCAGTCACTCTAGGCGCTAGATGGCAAGGAGCGCCAAAATCCTAATGCGTAAAACAATTTCAACAACAAGTGTTGGTACTTGCAATAAAAGTTGTTTTTAGATATTAAAAATGGAAATTATTATTTAGTTAATATAAAACCGAAGTAGAATTTAAGTGCGACTATCTCGTTCTACCCTGATCAAGGACTAGGGCTAGCGCTGTGTTGTTTACTTCACAACATCAATATAAGGCAGTGCCTCAGTGGTGGTGGTGACCAAAATAAACTTATAAATTTCCAAGATCTGAAAGCTCTTTGAAATCACCTTGGTCTTCCCCTGTTACACCACAACATAACCACGTACACGAAATTTTGGTGGATTTCACTGATTTATGTGATTTTACTGATGTGATTTTACAGTTAAAATAATGCATTTCTATAAGTTTAATGCATAACATGAAAGATCATTTCATTTATGATCTAATGAATGAGCTAGATTCGAAGCTTGCGTTGCGTATTATAAGTCGAGATTTGGGATGTTTTAAAATATTTTTTATTGCCAAATTTTCGTAATTTTTACATTTTTTTCTCAAGAAATGGATTGATGGTGAACTGAACTTTATTTTTTGGTGTTTTAATTTTATGAACTAGAGTTCTAAATAGCCAAAATTAAAACTTTTCCATTTTCTCATTTATTTTTTTGCTCAAATGTTTTATATAAAAGTGGTAAAAAGTGATTCATACATTATATAGACGACTTTTGCAAGAATACATTCAAATTTTTTCATATCGTTTAGACGTCAATAGGATTCGTAATTATGTGATATTCTAAACCCCTTACTGCAAATATTCATAAAACCGTCGTCGGTTTGTGGACGATTAATCGTAATTGTAATAAAAGTGTGAGTGTACTTATGTACGCACGTAAGAAGTTATACTTCTTTGGCGTAACAAGATAAAAAACCAAACTGTCACAAAGTTTACAAAAGGAAAACAATCATTCTTCATGAACCACAGACCATAGCTAACTTCAGGGTGGTGTCGGTTCTAGCTAACTTCAACCTGTGAATTTTGTGTGACAGTGATGCGCGCGCATCTTAAAATTTCACTGTCATCAATTTTTTCATAACGCGCCTAAAGGAGTAGAACTCCAAAAATTTTAAAAACTAGCTCATACATTAGATCATAATTGAAATGATCTTTTATGTTGTGCATTAAAACTTTTAGAAATACATTATTTCAGCTGTAAAATCACGTCTGTAAAATCACGTAAATCAGCTAAATCGGCAAAATTTCGTGTACGGCCTCTTAAGGCCTTACTAACGGCCAAGTGGCGCCCTCATTGAATAAAAAATCGTAGCATAGCATAGAAAATAAATATTAAAGAAATCAACGTCACGTTTGTTACAAAGAGGATAAAGTATTTTTACGTTGTTAAAACAGGTCTCAGAATGTTTCGTATCCAAAGTAGTAGGCAAAAGTACCAAAAACGGCCGTTTCTGACACTTTTGCCTACTACTTTCTGTTTTAACAACGTAAAAATACTTTATCCTCTTTGTAACAAACGTGACGTTGGATTCTTTAATATTTATTTTCTGTGCTATGCTACGATTTTTTATTCAATGAAGGCGCCACTTGGCCGGTAGTAGACCCTTAAGGGCCTTATTTATAAAATAATAACCATCAAATGAGTTAAAAAACCGATTAGCAGGTTCTTATTTCAACATTTTCTACCCCGGAGAAGGATAGATGTGGATGGTAAGCTGACTGACTAACTAACCATACAAAGGAAGTTTAGTCCTTTAAACATCTTAACTTGATGGATGTAATGTATGTTATCTTGAATTTAAAATGCGCTAATCTGTGTTTAAACTAAGCATAAGGCCGCGTTTCCACCTGTAAGCAAATTGTATGCAAGTTGAATTACATTGCGGGGTACGAACGACTGATTGATTACATTATATCCCGGTAGCGCGCAATGTAACGCGGTCTATGGTTAGCAAGGTTTTTAAGGCTGGTTTAATGGTTCGTTAATTTGAAGAATGAAAACTGTCTGTTAATATGAAGACCGTCTAAATAGACAAACAAACGATACATATAAACCTATTATTAGTATTGTTAGCATCGACACAGTAACACCACAAAACAGTGCAGCATTTAAGATGAGCTTGTGAGTTTTCACATGTATTTCCACAACTTGAAATTGGTTTGTGCACTGTGAGAGAATGAGGCTTCTTCCGATGAGGTGTTTTTAAAGCATGAAAATAATGGCCGTTGTTTCATGGGAACCTAATCAGACTCAGAAGCATTAAATTAGGAAGATTGAAGTCAGTTATCCTCTGGGTTAAAGCCTGTCTTCATCTTGGGCAGCTTGAACACCTCGCTTCACTCAGGACTCTACATAACGAGACCCAATTTACGCTCAGGGTTCAATATGCCACCCGTGACGTTCGTAAGACACTGCTTTGTAACAAGGCAGTGTTAAAGCCTTGTTTATTTTATGACCTCTATTCCAAATTACGTTCTTTCCTACCTTTTTAATTTAAAATTCAAATATTACTTGTTTTCTCTGTCAATAGTCTCTGTTTTTATTTTAAAAATCAGTTCAGATTGAGCAGCCGAACTAGTTGAAGCTCCTTATTATCATTGTCATTTTTCTACTCTTCAATAACTGACAGTTACCAGTTTCCAAGAGTTGTTCAATAATACAATTTAATTACGTGCCTAGTCACGGTGTATGGTATTCGTACTATTTATGAGTGCTTCATATATTCAAGCCTACTGTTGTAAATAACAAAATATACGTCTTAACTCGTCGTGTGTTATTCTTCATGCAACTCCTCAATCTACGGTCCTCCTACTCTACATAATCTAACTCCTCCTCATCTACGTGTCACCACCTACTCCGGCTGCGCAACGTGACAGCTTTATCCCCTTGGTGCATAATCTACTATTACTTATTAATTAAGAATCGCTAAAGATGTGGTATCGTCAGTATTTAAACGACTGCCAGGAGGGTCATGTTTTTCGAGAGCATGTATGTAAGTGTGTAGGTTTGTATGTCTATTTCTTTGGCATGCCCTGTATCCTCAATGGCTGGATGGATATTAACAAATGAGGTACCATTACATTAGTATTGAGAGCCGAAGTGTATCTGGCAATACGAAATTTTGTAAATTTGTTTGTTAAGCTTGAAATTTTGCATATACGTTGTCAGGGACACAAAGAGGACCTTTCATTCAGAAAAAAAGAACTGTTCCCGAGGGATAGGTGCCAATACTTTTTAGAAAACTTATTAAATAATCCAAGAATCTAGAGCGCCTTATGTTCACCGGGAAAGTGGAAGGCAAAAGGCCTCGTGGCCGGAGTCCTAAACGTTGGAAAGACCAGGAGGCATCAAGCCTGGAGATGTCGGTCAGCATGGCCCTCCACGTGGCATAGGATAGAAGCCGATGGAGAGAAGCCATCAAGAAGCTTCGTTGGAGGAGGAGGAGGATGATTGAATAATAACCTACTTTCGTTATGATATAATTATCCTCAATAAACAAGAGAAATAAAATTTTAATAGCTTCAACTTAACGACGACACATAATTTCCAAATTTATGGGTATGTTTGTCTTAAATTGTTATGCGATGATTAATTCACTCAGTTTATCTCCAGAATGAATTGAATTTCTCACAATTACCAATTTTTAGTTACAAGATACAAAATTCCCAAAAAAAAAAATATGAAGTTCGATTCCCACGTTACGGAGGTTAAAATCGTTTTAAATTAGCTCTAGAACTTCCCATTTGAAGGAACGCATTCAATTACCAATCACCCTGTATGTAAATGTAAGTATTCAACTCTATAAAGTCTTTCGCTTTGACATCAAAAAACTCAAGAGTAAATTTTCCTTCAAGCGTAAAATCCATACTACTATTTAGTGACCGACAATACGGCTTCCGCCGAAATCGGTAAACTGGGGCTCTTCTAGCGTATGCCATTCACATCAGTCTGGAGTGAGACCATCGAGAAACACGGGGAAGCACTTGCGGTCTCCCTTGACATCTCGAAGGCCTTCGACAGGGTCTGGCACGATAGCTTTATTGGCAAGCTTCCTTCCTTCGGTCTACCCGCCGGATCGTGTGTTGCAGATTTTCGGAGGGATCGGTCTATCCGAGTGGTCATAGATGGCTGCTCTTCTGGACTGCTGGATATTAATGCCAGTGTTCCTCAGGGGTTGGTGCTCTCGGCAACATTGTTCTTTCTGCATATTAATATTAACGATCTGCTAAAACCCGGCACCATTGGGTATGCAGACGACAGCACTGTGGCTGAGAGATACGTGTCAAACGCACGACCTGGTGGGTCTCAGATCCAGTCCCTCCGAGAGGCTATGGTTAAGCGCTTGAACTTGTCCTTACAGATTGTCTCTGAATGGAGCGACGCCAATCTTGTCAAGTACAATGCTGCTAAGACCCAGGCGTGTCTTTTTTCCGTTAAAAGGAACCAATTCCACCGAGCTCCATCTTTACGAGGTGTAACAGTGCCGATAACCGACCAACTTGAGTTTCTTGGTGTTACATTGACATCCACCCTTAATTTTCGTCCTTTCATAGAAGCAAAGGATCAAGTGGGTGACAAAAAGTTGAGGATCCTAGCCAAGGTGAGACGGTACTTCACACCGGCACAGGTGCTCAAACTTTATCAAGCGCAAGTTCGATCGTGTATGGAGTATTAGGCTGCTCTCATCTTTGGGACGGATCTGCCAGATACCAGCTTGATGCGCTTGAGTCAATTGAGAAACGAGCCAAGAGGATCATCGGCAATGATAGGGTCGTCGAGTCCAAGCTTCAAAGTCTTCATCGACGCCGAGTTGCTAGCCTATCGGTTTTCTACCGGTTACATTTTGGGGAGTGTTGCGACGGGATAGCATAATTTAAATCCGCAAAGCCCGTTCCATTATCAGACCACAAGACTTACGGTGATGCGCCACCGGTACATGGTGGACATCGCACCCGCACAAAACGTTTCGTGAACAAATTCATTGTGCGTACAGCTACGGAGTGGAATTCCCTGCCGGAGTCTGTGTTTGATAGCTACAACCCTTTTTTTTTGGAGTGTGGGAAATAATCCAACGAGTCGTTCTGGGTGGAGCGGGCGTGTCCGACGTTTACTGAATAAAACCCATTCTTGTTCCTTCATTTGCCTGTGCCAAGGGCCGTGGTAACTCTATTCCGAATTTATTCGCGACCTAGGCAATGATAGCACGACTTAGGAGTATTTAAATAACGAGTGAATAGGTTACTTCTAGGCAAGCGTGCTCCATCTTTGTGACAAACTCAGGTGCGTGCTTGTGAAGTTCCGCCACCTTAGTTTTGTACTGGATAGGGTAACTTTGTTCATGGTCTACTATGCGCTGGGGGACTCACTGCTTTCTTATGGGTTGGCATGCTATGGTAATACATTTAAGACATATTTGGATAAATTAAAAAAAATACAAATCAGATTCATGAAACTTTTAGTAGATAAAAACACAAAAATCCGTTGTAAAAGTAGTGATTACGAAGATTTATTTTTGCAATGTAAAATGCTGCCAGTTCATGAGAGGGTAGTGTTGTCAGTATCTTTAGAACAGTTTAGTAGTGATATATTTAAAACCAATGTTATACGTACAAGATCTCAAAGGAACAGTAATATGAAAAGGTTTGTTGTACCCACTTGTAACAACTACTATGGTCGAAGATGTAGAAAGTTTTTAGTTCCAACTATTTTTAATAACCTTCCAGTCGATATAAACAATAGTAACACAAAGGCGTCTTTTAAGAAAAAAATACGTAGGTACCTCTTCAATGTGTTCTGTCAAAGTCTCACTGTTGAGAATACACAAATGTAATTTATAAAGTAATATATAAAGAAGGATGGCCAAAACGTACCCGACAACGAAACGATGGCCTCCCAATACGCCATATTTATAAAAAATACCCTTAGTTTTTATTGTCATAGAAAACACAAGAAATATCTCAATAAGTTATCAATTTTTTTTGTTTTTGTAACTTTTTCTAAATTATTTAGAATAATAGTTTCAGAACGCACCTCTTGACGATTCATTTCGCGTTTGAAATGACTTGGTATTCAAAGACTGTAATTGTTCGCGTTTTTCTGAAAAGTTTTAACTGTTATTCTATTCAATTAGTATGAAGGCATCAAATCAACGAATATGCTGATATTATGTATTGGATTCATGTCATAAAAAATAATTATGTTGGTGTATAGTAAGTAGTTTTGTTCAAATGCGAACAACGGAACGTCATTTGTCATGGACAAGTTACTTAATCTGTCTGTGGTCATCGTTCATCGACCCGCGCCATTGTTTGACACCCCGGCAATGAAATTATATTCTCGTCATCCCGGTTGGCTGAGACTCAAGAGAGTTGCAATGCATAATATGTAGCAAAATATTGAGCAGCAGGCAGAGCCGGAGCCAGAGCCTGAGCCGGAGCCAGAGCCAGAACCAGAGCTGAAGCTAGAGCCTCAACCCCAAGGGTCGGTGTTTGGAGACACCGACCAGCAAGCTGACGAAGTACCCAGGGTCATTAGTTTATCGCAGTATGGACGAGCGGCTAATACTGCAGCACATTGTGTTTTTCTGGTTGCCGAAACAGAGATTTGCATAGAATTTCTGACCCTCTAAGAGCAATAACTCTAAGCAAAAACAAATATTACTTGCCTATAAATGTTCGTATTTGTAAAGAACATACATTTAGTACTGATTGGGATATGTTGTTCAATTCAAAAAATAGTTTAAGAACATTTACGGCTGAATAAGTGGAATATGCGCTTTCCTTTATTAACGCTTTTAATACATTTCTGGATTTCTCAAGTATGGACAATATACTACGACAATAATTATCAGAGCCACCAGCATTCCCCGATGGTGTAGTGATAAGAGAGGATGATGAATAAAGTATTTTTGTCAAGCCTATTTCTTTCATTTAAGTACTCTACCAATTATACTTCATTTACTCCTGTTAACAACCATTACTCAATCTGTCAATATTTATGCAACTTGAGCATTGAAGACTGAAAGGCAGTAGGTATCTAGTGACTAACTCTTCAGCCAGAATTGAAGTGGTCAAACCACAAAAAAGGCTTGGAAGTCTTTCAAGAACCACTTCACGTGTGATGCTTTGTTGTCTACACTATACGTTGTGCAAGTAAGAGCAATATAGGTGTAGTTTTCATTGAATGATCGATGGACAAACAAAGAGTTGGTGCGCTTTGCTACAAGTCCTATTTTTTGGGTAATTCTCTGAGAGAAATCGAAATAAATAGAAACGAGATCGCTAATTACCCTTCTCGCTTATAGCTAACTAGACTCATAAGCTACGCCGCAGTCGGGTAGAAGGTAGTTGTAGATTCTAACCTCAAAAGTATTGTTGACGTTATTATAAAAAATCGTGGCTATTTAGAAATAATTTTCAAACGGGATAGTGTTTACGACATAAAAACAAACCAATCTAGCTATAGTTTATTTTGGGACATGAAAAATAAAAGTAGAGTCCAGCTCCTTTATAAATTTGGCCATTCTTCTTTACGTTTGTGTGTGTCTGTATATGCAGGGTGTGGCGGGGGGGGTGTGGTCATGTTTTGGGAGCTGCATCTGCCCGTCGATATGGGCAGCTTTATCCGTGGCCGCACCTTTCCGTTACACCCTGTTCCGTTATAATGTATAATATAGTATGCTAAAGAAAAGGAGCTACATCTGCCAACAAACTGCTATGCAGTTTGGCAGAGGTAAATATTCAAGGGTTGCTGTATTATTGTGAATAAACACTTTTTCATTTTTTTTTTCATTTTTTTTGACCACATCATCTTTTACCATCAGATGAGATAGTGGTCAAACGCGTGCCTATCAAGAGTAAAAAAATACTACTTAGTCCTCTCAAACATAATATTTACTATTTTAGCATATACATATAGCATAAAATTGTATTAGTATACAATAATCTTTGCTATAGTAATTTCGATTTTAAATCATTATTTGTTGTTTTACACCTACCACAGAGTAGTCTCTTTGACAGGTAAAGAATGCCTATTCATCATCATTCCCCTGCCCTTATCTCAATTTATTTGGGGTCGGCACAACATATCATTTTCTTCCATACTTTAGTCGTCATCTCTGTAGTCACCCACTTTTTACCCATATCCTCTTTCACACGGTCCATCCATCGTTTCTTTGGCCTTCCTCTACTCTTGTAGCCATCCACATACATACACATGACTTTCCTCACGACATTTTCTTCATTCCTCCGCATCACATGCCCAATTGCCCATACCACGACAACCGCCGATTTCCAAACAACTTTTCAGTCAGCGGTGCCACTTTCAGACTTCTCCTTACATACTCATTCCTAATTCAATCCATGCGCATAACACCACACATCGCTCTTAGCATTCTCATCTCAGCTGCATGCAATTGCTTTTCATCCTTTTTGTAACCCAATATTCTGAACCATACAAGACAGCAAGACTGACCATTGTTTTATAAATCTACCCCTTAAGTTTAAGGGGAATGCGGAAGTCGCAGATAGTTCCGGCACGGGGTCTCATCTCGAACAAACAAAATTTAGTTCAAATAAATCTCAATAGATGGCGCAATATGCATCGATTTCTTATTGAAAAAGAAATATTAATATTTTGAAAATCAATCTGGTAAAAACTGTATTTTCTTATTTAATAAATTGCCCTAAGCATAAAATTGTGAAATAATCGGCTTGTAAATAAAATTTAGACGATTATTGAAACTAATCCTTAACCATCTATATTTCTTGTACAGTGAGGCCGCAAAAGTCCATAAGAACGCTAAAGATTACATTGCTACGAACCGAGCGAGCACGATACTTCCGTGCGTATGTGTGCGCGTGTATGAGTATCCACATTCCACAGATAACACACACTAAGGAACTGTCGTCGCACTGAGCTTAAAAACATCATTATTATTTTTCTGTGCCATTGAATACGCATCACACAGTCACAGAGGCGACTTGTTCTTACAATTGCATTGATAAAATTCGCACAAATATGTCATGTGCTGGTAGCCGTATGAACTAAGTGTTGGATTCGCAAATAACGTAGCCCGAGTTCAAATCATGGTCGGTCCGTTGTGGTTATTTCTTACTTTGGAAATTCCCAATCTATAATAATATAGTTGTTTTTTTATATTTCTATGAAAAATACTATTGCATTTTTTGCACTAAATAGTTGCAAATTACGAATATGATCTATTAACCACAAGAAGAATAACATTCGTAATTTGCAATTATTTTGTTATTACATCTTTTCGATGTTGTAAGGTGGAAATAAAAAGACATGTTTAATAAAAATGTTTATTCTTTATATTTACAAATTAAACATTTATGAGAATTGTGACCTACCTAGACAAAAAAGAACTACCTAGTCAACAAAATTGATAGCGAGTTCACTGACCGAAATGAACTGTGTCAAACGACAGTTCATTTCGGTGAAGTTAAAACTCATGTCTACCTCGCAGAAATCTAATTCTTTATTTAGTTGTTTTGTGATCTACCTTTCAAACTCTAAGAAATGTGTGAACAAGTTAAAGAATAATTTTAATATATGTAATGCTAATCCATAACTTCCAATCGGGTAAGAACTTACAAAAAGTCAACAATTGCGTGGGATTTGAACTTGCGGCACACAGATTTGCGCTTCAATCTGTTTGCTCTATACCACTGGGCCATTTTGACTTATGCTAAGTTGATGAAATTGTGAATTTCAATCATTTGTTGGCGAAAACTTGAAAATAGAAGGTCGTAAGTCAAACTAAACGTCAAACTAATACGTTTTGAGAATTCTTATCGACTTTTGCTGGCGTCTGTACCAATAGATGGCGCTGTTTGAAGTTTTGGAGTTTATCCATTCACCTCTTTAAAATTTGAATAGTGACACATTTTGATACAGTAAAACTTTTTTTTTTTCCTTTGTTTTTTTTTCTTTGATATTAATTCAAGTTACACTTTTTACACGCACGTAAGAAGTTACACTTATTTGGCGTAACAAGATAAATATCATCATCGTCACCGTCACCGTCATCGTCATCTTCATCATCATCACCATCATCGGAGTGGGGGGTGTTAGGTTATTTTTCGTAACGGAATTTCTGGATTCGGTCTCCACGCTCAAGGCCCGCGATAGAAGCTATGCAATAGCTTAAAAACATACATACAGTCGAGCATAGAACCTCCTCCTTTTTCGAAGTCGGTTAATTAAAATGACACATGCTCCGTGGAAACTCTGCTTTAAATCCGCAAGAAAATGTTTTAGGTACATTTATCAATTCTTAAGCCTTTTAAATCACTCTGTGTTCCCCATATTTGCGGCCACGACTACGAGCTGTACCAAAGGTCGGGTATAACGTTACTCAAGTATTAGATATCGCCTTTCCAACTAAGTAATCTATAATCTGCTACGCGTCCGTGGTCAAGGAAACCGTAGAGTTTATGACGAAACTAAAAGGGGACTGAAGGTAAAATTAACAGCACATATTCAATCAATCTGCCTGGCTAGGCAGACTGGCTTGGTTAGACTGGAAGCCGACCCCAAGATAGTTGGAAAAGGGCTCTTTTCCAACTATTTTGGGGTCGGCTTCCAGTCTAACCGGATGCAGCTGAATACCAGTCCACAACCCAGTTACTGGATAATACGATACCCCTTGGTAAGACTGTCTGTCAGACTTTCGAGCTTCAGACGACCCGTAACGAATTACCAGCATATATTCAGTTTCAATAAAAGTTAACTGAAGGTAAAATTAACAGCACATATTCAATCTCATTAAAAGTGGACTGAAGGTAAAATTAACAGCAGATATTCAGTCTTATTAAAAGTGGTCTGAAGGTAAAATTAACAGCACATATTCAGTCTCATTAAAAGTGGACTGAAGGTTAAATTAACAGCACATATTCAGTCTCATTAAAAGTGGACTGAAGGTAAAATTAACGGCACATATTCAGTCTCATTAAAAGTGGACTGAAGGTAAAATTAACGGCACATATTCAGTCTCATTCAAATCTCTGAACTTTTTAGCACATGTACAACGTATCATACCATGACCTTCTTAATTCCTTACTGTTACAAGCTTTAATTCAACTTGCACTGTTCGTATGTATGTTTGTAAGTTGTCCGTCAAAATTTGCAAACTATTTTTCGACCATTTGTTGGTATCCGATTGAGCTGAAATGCATACGCCTTTAGTTCTGGTGTCAATGCATTTTTATGATAAGCATGACCTGAATCGACATCCAGGATTAGCTCCAGATAAAGGAACTTTTCAATGCTCAACAGCACGGACACGACATTTTGTGTACCTACACATCTAATTGAGATAGCCGGTATAAAAACTTGTTGAAAAAAATGTTTTTGAAGTTATACTTATTTTGGCGCGTTAGGGAAAAATAATGAGAGTAATTTTTTACGATGTGCGCTCACACCATCACAAAACAAACCTACAGCCTGAAGTTAGCTAGAACCGACACCCTGAAGT
The DNA here is from genome assembly GCA_951329385.1 of Polia nebulosa. NCBI lineage: Eukaryota > Metazoa > Arthropoda > Insecta > Lepidoptera > Noctuidae > Polia > Polia nebulosa. The sequence goes on along the minus strand of OX589614.1, from coordinate 3,841,220 downwards.
TAGCTATGGTCTGTGGTTCATGAAGAATGACTGTTTTCCTTTTGTTAACTTTGTGACAGTTTGGTTTTTTATCTTGTTACGCCAAAGACGTACAACTTCTTACGTGCGTACATAAATAAATAAATACACACACACTTTTTTTTTACTATAAACCTATACACCAAACAACTAACATAGTACACAGTGATTAAATAGTTAATGTACAAAGGCGAGCTTAACTCAATGTTGGTTTTCTCCCAGCAAACCTTTAAGTGATCAAAAAGTTTGGCGAGTTTAGAATGGAGTAACAACTCTGTAAAAAAACAATAAATAAATAAATAAAAAATCACATCCAGATGTGCTAAGAACGTGACAGGTCCATATGTTTTGTATTGAAAACTATGAGAACGCTTACTAGACCGTTCCGTCACCGACCAACATCGTGGCGTGCCATGCACGGAGCGTTAACAATAGTCGGCGAGGATATTTTGCCGGTACCCGGTACCTATACGCTCTGTGCATAGCACGCGACGTTGCGTGTGCGCGCGCATGCATAGTAATGGTGAGCATTTTTAGGGTTTTGTACCCGAAGGGTCCAAACGGAACCCTATTGCTATCACTCACGTGTCCGTCTGTCCGTTGTCTGTCAAACAGGTTTTGTAGCAAACAATCTTCAAATTTTCACAGTATAAGCATCTTGTTGACCTTTTAAGCCATAAAAATCAAATAGGTATCATTAGGAACGGAACCCTAAACGTGCGCAGTTCCCCCCGCCACACTATTCCCAACCACTGCAACTTTTAATAGCCAAAATCAACAGTGGCGACCAGCAGAAAAACGCCGAGGTAAAATGCCGAACTACATTACAACTACACTGTACTTGAGTCCCACATCGAAATTAATCAAAACAGAACAGCGGAGGAGTAAGAAAAAAACATAATTTCCACTTCTCTCCTTATCAAGCAGTATACAGAACAAAGCTAGGCTATTAGGCACAAAGAGAAATGGTGAGCATACGGGTTATAACCGCGTATGATGACCGTTTTACGCAGAAACACAGGTGAATCGAAATAGCCTATGTGCCAATAAATAATATCCCTTTTCTCCTACTTTCCTCAGGATTTAATCACTTGGGCCTCAGTATCTAGTCCAGCAGGTGTATTCATTCGGTAACACAGCTGACATCAATTTGATACTATGCAGTACATTGCTGCTTTGCTCGGTGGACATCGATTATAATAGGCACTACGTAGTACATTTATGTTTTCCTATATGTCAAAACAGCAATGTACTGCATAGTGCCTATCGAATTGATGTCAACTGAGTTAACGAATACACCTGCAGTTCTGCGGGAAAATCTTTTTACTGGATCCCGCAAAATTGACTGGCATGTTCACATACAGTAGTTTGACTGGCAAGTTCACATACAGTAGTTTGACTGGCATGTTCACTTACAGTAGTTTGACTGGCATGTTCACATACAGTAGTTTGACTGCCATGTTCGTATATAGTAGTTTCACTGGCATGTTCACATACAGTAGTTTGACTGACATGTTCACATACAGTAGTTTGACTAACATGTTTACATACAGTAGTTTGACTGACATGTTCACATACAGTAGTTTGACTGACATGTTCACATACAGTTGTTTGACTGTCATGTTCACATACAGTAGTTTGACTGGCATGTTCACATACAGTAGTTTGACTGGCATGTTCACATACAGTAGTTTGACTGACATGTTCACATACAGTAGTTTGACTGACATGTTCACATACAGTAGTTTGACTGACATGTTCACATACAGTAGTTTGACTGACATGTTCACATACAGTAGTTTGACTGGCATGTTCACATACAGTAGTTTGACTGACATGTTCACATACAGTAGTTTGACTGGCATGTTCACATACAGTAGTTTGACTGACATGTTCACATACAGTAGTTTGACTGACATGTTCACATACAGTAGTTTGACTGACATGTTCACATACAGTAGTTTGACTGACATGTTCACATACAGTAGTTTGACTGACATGTTCACATACAGTAGTTTGACTGACATGTTCACATACAGTAGTTTGACTGACATGTTCACATACAGTAGTTTGACTGACATGTTCACATACAGTAGTTTGACTGGCATGTTCACATACAGTAGTTTGACTGGCATGTTCACATACAGTAGTTTGACTGGCATGTTCACATACAGTAGTTTGACTGACATGTTCACATACAGTAGTTTGACTGGCATGTTCACATACAGTAGTTTGACTGACATGTTCACATACAGTAGTTTGACTGGCATGTTCACATACAGTAGTTTGACTGGCATGTTCACATACAGTAGTTTGACTGGCATGTTCACATACAGTAGTTTGACTGACATGTTCACATACAGTAGTTTGACTGGCATGTTCACATACAGTAGTTTGACTGACATGTTCACATACAGTAGTTTGACTGGCATGTTCACATACAGTAGTTTGACTGACATGTTCACATACAGTAGTTTGACTGGCATGTTCACATACAGTAGTTTGACTGACATGTTCACATACAGTAGTTTGACTGGCATGTTCACATACAGTAGTTTGACTGGCATGTTCACATACAGTAGTTTGACTGACATGTTCACATACAGTAGTTTGACTGGCATGTTCACATACAGTAGTTTGACTGACATGTTCACATACAGTAGTTTGACTGACATGTTCACATACAGTAGTTTGACTGGCATGTTCACATACAGTAGTTTGACTGACATGTTCACATACAGTAGTTTGACTGGCATGTTCACATACAGTAGTTTGACTGACATGTTCACATACAGTAGTTTGACTGGCATGTTCACATACAGTAGTTTGACTGACATGTTCACATACAGTAGTTTGACTGGCATGTTCACATACAGTAGTTTGACTGACATGTTCACATACAGTAGTTTGACTGGCATGTTCACATACAGTAGTTTGCATCCTTTTTTTACCCGACTGCGCCAGAAGGAGGGTAATATTTTTTGCGGTAGAGCAACGAGCGGTTATTAGATAATAGTAATCTTAAGGCGCTATTAACTGCCAATGACCTTGAATGCTTAGCTTGCGTGTTCTGTGCTAAGCTCACGTAACGCTTCGTACGTCCACCCAGTAATAGGGCTCGCCCATCAAGGACCGCTGTCCGAAATTAGACGCATTATTAATTTATTACACATAAAACAACAGGTATTAAAATATTAGACTTAATTACATAAAAATAAATGATCTTTAAAATGGTGAAGGTTTCATAAAAATACGCTTTATAGTTTTTGCGTGATTTTATCCGCGTTAGACATAACTTTACAAATTAATTAACACTATGTTTTAAAAATATAATTTCAAATATTCTCAAATAAAATTACGGCGGAAATTGTCTAAAGTATCATAATTTTTTTTTTCAAAGAAATAAGACTAGTCGTTTAGACGTGATGTTCAATTAAAAACCATTAAAAGTCGTATAACTGCGCCTTAAAAGAAAATTCAGACACGATGGACGTGAACACGCTAATGCTAATTATATTGGGAAAGAGCCCTTAGTCAGAAATTCTGATCTGAACTAGTCAACGAGCTTGGATGCTTCGCATTTATCCAAAAACTTCGAGATTATTTACTAGTTACACTGTACACTCAACGATTGTATTGCGTAACACTTATAAAAGGTTGAGACGACACTACGATAATAAATGAAAACACTGGCAATACTCATCATTATGAACAACTTTTACTATAGTACCAAACCTTTTTAGGGTTCCGAAAATTCGAATAAAAAAACGGAACACTTATTTATCCGAATAATAATTTGCCCGAACTTAATGCCACATAATATCACATGCCATAACATTGATATCCCTAAATACAATATGCCCTAAATCTGTTTTTCATAAATATTACAATCAATAATATACAAAAGACTTAAAACCGTTTTCAATAAAAGTTATAGTTATTTTATAGTAATAAATTTAAATTATATAATGTTTATTTATCATAATAATATTTTTTAAACTTTGTTTAACAAAGCTTTTGCTATGAACTTCTCTCAGGCGTTACGTAGCTAAGAGTTATATGCATTACGAGTTATAGAGCTGTTCTAGAAATTAGCTTAGAATTGGTCTACAAATTATTAATCGGACAAACAATTTTAGGAGAAGAAAGGGAGTACCATCACAAGACCATCTATTTGGCTAGTCCAACAATAAACATTACGTTAATCTAGTTGTCAAGGAGAGGGATGAACAAAACATAGGCTGCGATGAACAGCAAAATGGAAACCATTTACGTCGGTAAGCGTGTTACGTAACGAAGTAGGTTTCAACGGTGTTCAGGGTTTTATGCGGTAACAGCGGGGCCCGTGAAAATTGGAAATCTAAATGTGGACTGAAGATCTTTCTAGAAACTTCTTCTTTTCGTTTTGACGGCACACTTTTTTGAAGTGAAAACTTCTTAGGGAGGTTGGGCAAGTTCGGGATGGAGAAAAAGCACTGACCTCGAGGGACCGTCACGCTTAGATATATAAATACAGATTTGTGTGTATACGACACATTTATATATCTATAAAAAACGGGCCAAGTGCGAGTCGGACTCGCGCACGAAGGGTTTCGTACCATTATCTATAAAAACGGCAAAAAAACGCGTTTGTTGTACGGGAGCCCTTCAATATTAATTTTATTCTGTCGTTATTGTTGTTATAGCGGCAACAAAAATACATCATCTGTAAAAATTTCAACTGTCTAACTATCACGGTTCATGAGATACAGCCTGGTGAAAGACATGGACGGACAGCGGAGTCTTAGTAATAGGGTCCCGTTTTACCCTTTGGGTATGGAACCCTAAAAATGAATCCCTATTTCCTTGGTCACGGCATCACACGAACGGCTGGGACCGATTTCGCTAATTCTTTTTGAGAGAGAAGGTTCTTATGAAAAAAAAAATCAAAAAAGCGCGGACAATTGGAAAATTTTTAGAGACCTTAACGACTATTTAAACTTCGCGCGTTTGACAGTTCATAGCTAAGACAGGTCATCGTCTGTCGGGTCAGGTAGTCTGAATATATCGGGTATAAAACGACAGTTTCCGAAGCCGAAAGCCACATAATATTCTAAAATAAAGGGTATTATTTCGATCATTTTTTTCCACTAGACCATACCTGGGAATCCACTGGTTCTGGAGATATTGAAGATCAAAGTCAAAATTTTTTTTTTTACTTTTTTTACGAAAATGAATTCCAAAAAATAAAAAAAAGTGTTATTATTATTAAACTTTTTTCAAACCAATTACCTGATTTTTTGTTTTTTTTTTTAAATTTCGAAATTACGCATTTACAGTTACAAAAACGCAATGTATATCAAACGTATCCGACAAGTACCTACGTGACTTAGAGCAAATGGGCGGGGTTTAACTCCACTTGCCTGGGTTCGCGTTACATTGCGCATAATATTTTTTTTTCATACCTAAAAATAAAAGTCGTTTCCCAGCAATAATTTTTGCGCAAAACTACTTTATTAGACGTACAGAATGCGTAGTTGACGGCTATGTGATGTGTCTTTTTACACCTGTATAAGACGACTGACATTTTTTGATCTGTAACATCTTTCCTCTCACTTTCCTGCAATCCGTGGAAGTGATTTCGTGAAAGGGGACGGAAGTGTGTAACAGGAAGCCGGGGAAGCGCGCAATATTTAATTTGGGCAAAACGAGCGCGCGCGGTGGTGGAGTTGGCCGTCAGATGGTAGAGCGCGCGCACGATAAGTCTGCGCGCGGTCGAAATCGGAACTAAACGTTATAATTTTTTTTTTAGGATAGAATGTTAATGTTGCTTAAAACCATAAGGTGAGATGTCAAATATTACACAACATATACGACTACTGTGTAGGGCTGGCTCGTTTTTCTAATCTTTTAATACTGTTTGGACCCAACTGGTGGCCACGTATATTGCTTCGTCCGACTCGATGTTTGAGGGATCAATAATTTCTAGAAAACAGCAAAATCATAAAAAAAAACTTTTTACAAAAAAAATACAACCGACTTCCATAAATACTACTAAAAAAAAACTTTTTAACAAAAAAATTAACCGACGAAAAAGATTTAAAAAGCAAAAAATAAATAAACCTTTTAAAGTCTTGAGTAATGAGCATATTTATCTACATAAAATATCAAATTTTATATAAACTAATTTTGAGTCGGCGCCAAACAACAATCTGATTATTAAATATCTAAATTTTATAAGTACTTACAAATGAAGAAGGCTGTAAGTAGGTAAGTAATCATTTTAATAATTGGCGCCGACTCAAAATTAGTTTATATAAAATTTGATATTTTATGTAGATAAATATGCTCATTACTCAAGACTTTAAAAGGTTTATTTATTTTTTGCTTTTTAGTTCTTTTTCGTCGGTTAATTTTTTTGTTAAAAAGTTTTTTATTTTATGATTTTTTGTGGCTCGCATCATCTTTTAACACTCTGAGGCTAATTTCTAATCCTCCATAATTCCTCTTGCCACTGAGCTGATGATGTAACCATTCTTCCATGAAGTTTCCAGGATATTGACCAGTTGAGGTTACCTCCAATATTGTAAAGACGTCTTTTTTCAAAGCATATTATGTGGTATTTGTCACTAAAACCAGTTTATATTGTGTAGGAATGGTATGGTTTCCATCATCAGCTCAGTTTCAGGATGTGATGATTCCTAAATGCAAATACCTGATTTTTTTTTTTTGGGGGTGGGAAATCATCCTATGACTTCTTCCGCTCTAGGGTGGAGCGGAAGGGCGTGTCAGACTCTTACTGACTAAAACCCACCCCTGTTCCTCCCTGCCCTACGTGCCCAGGGGCGAGGTAACTCTTTCGAATTTATCCTCAACCCCCGGGCAGGCATTGGCCGTGGCAGGCCCCGTCCTTTGCTGACAACTCTTTGAGGCGCGCGTGGAACACTACGCGCCGTCGACTCTCGGGCCCGGTGCTGATCGGGCGGCGAGTTATCCACTACTCGCCGTCCGCAGGCCCGGGTCTACGATGGCCGGAGATCGTCTCGCGGCCCCTGGCGTCTCCTGCGGCGGCTGCGGCTGAGGGCGCTAGGGCGACTCGGCTGTTGTTGAGTCTCCCTAACGTATGCCGCCTCCCTCTTTGCGAGCATTACTGCTTCGCAGAAGGAGGAGACGGCTTCCCATTCCCTCTCGCTCCGTACCATGGCCTGAACCAGGGCACGGCGCGAGAGGTCGCTGCCGCCTATCGCATCCACGAGGACACGGCGGTGCTCTGCCCAAGCGGGGCAAACCTCCACCGTATGCTCCACCGTGTCCTCTGGGCGATCCTCGCAGTGGAAACACCTAGGGGTCACCTCCGCCTTGATCCGACACAGGTACCTCCCGAAACAGCCATGTCCGGTGAGGACCTGCGTCAGGCGGAAGGTGAGGGCGCCATGGCGCCTCTCCAGCCACTCCTCAAAGTGGGGCACTACCGCCGCGATGGTGGCATGCCCAGCGCTGGGTTGTGAAAGTCGCTCTCTCCATGTCACCATGAAATCCTGTCGGAGCTCTGTCTGCCGAGCCGCGAGGTGTCGCGGCAGATACCTGATTAAGTTATGAAAAGTAAACAGAAACAATATTCGTGCCCAATTTTTGAGGTTCTCTCTCAATTTTTTCAGGATCCCATGATCAGATCCTAATGTCCTTGACATGGGACCACCCTTGAGGTATACCCTATCTAAGAAAAGTAAAATCATCAAAATCGGTTCATAAATAACGGAGTGAGGGCCGAACATACATATAGAAACGCTAAACGTATCCACAATTTTCGTGGTTTTCTCTCAATTTTATCAGGATTCCAGTGTCACATCCTGACTTCCTTGACATGGGACCACCCTTGAGATATATCCTATCTAACAAAAAAAGAATAATCAAAATCGGTTCATAAATAACGGAGTGAGGGCCGAACATACATACAGAAACGCTAAACGTGCCCACAATTTTCGAGGTTTTCTTTCAATTTTATCAGGTTTCCACTGTCAAAGTCTGACTTCCTTGACATGGGACCACCCTTGAGGTATACCCTATCTAACAAAAAAAAGAATAATCAAAATCGGTTCATAAATGACGGAGTGAGGGCTGAACATACACATAAAAAAAAAAAAAAAAAAATATATATACGGTCGAATTGAGAACCTCCTCCTTTTTTCGTCGGTTAAAAATGCAAAATAACTTTAATTTTGGAAATCAGTGTTTTTAGTTTGGTTTCTTCGTTATTTGACACCCACTCCCGAAATTAAAGTTATTTTGCATTTTTTAGTATTATTCATGGAAGTCGGTTGTATTTTTTTTGTTAAACTTTTTTTTTTCACGTTTTAGTTGTTGTACCCCATTCTAAAACTAAATTAATAGTAAAGTTATGCCCGAATTGATAGCCCCAAAAATAGGGAATTTGAACATAGTTGGTGAAATTAGGGTGTATCAGGGTGAACTGTACAAATCTGTATACCCCTTCAGAGCGTATCAGCGTGATGTAATGTTGTGAAGAGGTGAAAACAATATACAGACATGCGATTGCAGCAATTCTGGAAGGTTTGCTATCATTTATTGAAGAGTTCCATTGTGTACTCGTAACTTCGAAGTTCTTTATCAGATCTTCACCAAATTATAAATCTTCAAAATCACACATTAAAAAAAAATCCAGTCGAATTGAGAACCTCCTCCTTTTTTGAAGTCGGTTAAAAATCAAAAGTCATTTATTTAAATTCTGAGAGCCAGCACTTTTTGAACGTCAAAGTTCTACATAAAGACAGTCCTCCAAAAATCCCCGCCCGTCACCACTTCCTAGTAGTAGTGTTGTAGCTATGAAGAAGAAGTGGCGAAAGCGGCGAAATTATCTCCCCAGCAACACATCTGTGTGTTAAGTTTGAAGAATTTGAATCTATAAATAATTGTATGCAACAAGAAACATATTATTATACTTAAGTAACATAATGTAACAGAAGAACTAAAGTACTTCTGACTTGAGTATCTGAAGGGTTGGGTCTATGTGATAAGTAATAGAGCATCATCTTCTCAATCTGACTAGTCTGTTCTGAACATGCTGGGTCTAACCAAATGCAGCTAAATACCAGTATTTTACATGGAGCGACGGCCTTTTTTTTTGTGGGGTGGGAAATCAGCCAATGACTTCTCCCGCTCTGGGTGGAGCGGGAGGGCGTATCAGACTCTCACTGACTAAACCCACCCCTGTTCTTCCCTGCCCTGAACGCCCAGGGGCGAGGTAACTCTTTCGAATCTATCCTCAACCCCCTTTTTTTTTTTTTGGCAGGCATCGGCCATGACGAGCCCCGTCATGAATGCTGACAACTCTGAGGCGCGCGTGGAACACTACGCGCCGTCGACTCTCGCTCCTGGTGCTGATCGGACGGCGAGCTACTCATTACTCGCCGTCCGCAGGCCCGGGTATGGAGCGACGGCCTGCCTGCCTAACCTTGTAATAGGCTAGTTACCTACCTGCCTAACCTTGTAATAGGCTAGTTACCTACCTGCCTAACCTTGTAATAGGTTAGTTACCTACCTGCCTAACCTTGTAATAGGCTAGTTACCTATCGGCCTAACCTTGTAATAGGCTAGGTACCTACCTGCCTAACCTTGTAATAGGCTAGTTACCTACCTGCCTAACCTTGTAATAGGCTAGTTACCTATCGGCCTAACCTTGTAATAGGCTAGTTACCTACCTGCCTAACCTTGTAATAGGCTAGTTACCTACCTGCCTAACCTTGTAATAGTTACCTACCTGCCTAACCTTGTAACAGGCTAGTTACCTACCTGCCTAACCTTGTAATAGGCTAGTTACCTAAAAAAAATCTAATTAATCCGTCAGTTAAACTACCAAAAAATATTGAGGACGTATATTTTACAAACTTTTATTTAACTTGCAATGTATGAAGATTCCAATCAGTCATTGGAATTGTTTTTGAGACTGATTTAGTTTGATTTATTTATCTGATTTTGTAAACTTTCTAAGCAACGAGTGCACCAGGCACTTTTAATAAAGCAGTAGCCCCATAAAACGTTTTTTTGATTATTTTGCACTCACTAACGTCTTGTAAAAATCATATTATTGAATACCATTTTCCGTTAAAAAATGTTCAGTATCCCTGAAAACAAACGTATGTCGCACTTACCCCAAAGTTTGTTTTTGAGCGATAATAGTCCGTATTTTAAGAGTACTATATATCTGATTGCATAAACTATTTCTGTTCATACGCTTATGTTCGAAAAATAGACCCTATTCTTATAATAACTAAATAAAAACTATTTATTAAGCCTAGCCGCACTTACCCCTGTTCCAAGGGGAAGTGCGTCTATGTGACCAGTTTTATTCAAACACGTAAAATCTTAACAAAACCTAGTTTATATTGCTTGACGGAATGATAATTTACAACTAAAGAAACAAAGCTATCCAGTAGGACCTACTGAACTTGTATATGTTTAATAAAAATAAAAATAATTACAACCAAAAGTAATGTTTAAAAAACTATACCGCACTTGCCCCAACTGACCTTATGTATGTAACTATGTTTGTTCGGGTGGAATCTTGCAACTCAAATTAGACCCACTTCCCGATGTCCGATTGGACTCAAATTTGGTGTATATAATTAAGTATCTTCGGTGACAATACAATGATATGGTACCATGAAGCTGGTCTGATGATGGAGACGGAAGATGGCCATAGGAACTTCTGAACTAAACAAGATAAACCCATCGACTCTGGGCTGGATTAATTTGTCTTGAGAAGCATTTTACACCTAGACAATATCTAGGGTCTGATGATGAAGCTGGAAGATGGCCACTGCATCTCTGTGATAAAACAACATAACCCCACGGAGTTTGGGCTCGATTGATTCGTCTTGGGCAGCATATTACACCTAGAAGAAAAAAAAGGGTCTGATGATGAAGCTAGAAGGTGGCCACGGCATCTCTGTGATAAAACAACATAACCCCACCGAGCACATTTAATTTGAGATAGTCGGTATAAAAGCTTGTTTAATTTTTTTTTAACTATAAACTTATTTTCTTTTGTCACGTAAACCACAAATGAGGACGATACAGTGCGTCGAAATATCGTGACGTCACACCTTGATACACTGTACCGTTTAGTGACGTAACAAGCCCCAACTCCTGAACTTTGATGCGTTTTATCTTTGGCATTTTTTATTGTTTTGGTACAGCTAAAAATACATGTCCAATATTTTTTGATAATCTAACTTACGGACTAAATAGAATTATAATACCCTGGAAACATCCCTATTGGGTAACACGATACTACCCCTGGCCAAGACTTGTGTCAGATTTCCTGGCTTCTAACCTCTAACAGTGGCAGTGGTGGCCCAGTGACCGCTCCGACCCACTGGAACCCGCAGCATTACTGCAACTCACTGGAGCCTGCAGCATCATCCCGACTCACTGGGACATCATCACCCCGACTCACTGGGGCAACATCCCGACTCACTGGGACATCATCACCCCGTTTCACTGGGGCATCATCCCGACTCACTGGGACATCATCACCCCGACTCACTGGGGCATCATCCCGACTCACTGGGACATCATCACCCCGACTCACTGGGGCATCATCCCGACTCATTGGGACATCATCACCCCGACTCACTGTGGCATCATCCCGACTCACTGTGGCATCATCCCGACTCACTGGGACATCATCACCCCGCCTCACTGGGGCATCATCCCGACTCACTGGGACAGCAACACCCCGACTCACTGGGGCATCACCGCAGACAGTTCCGACTCACCGAGAACTATGCGGCTCTTCCGGTTCCGACTCACTGGAACCAACCTTCCGCTGGCCCGGCAAGCATCACAAGATGTATGGACGACTCATCAAGAACCATTAATCTCCGATCTCCGGAGGGAAATGATGTGGCGACATCTATGACGCCGCACACGAACTAAAAATAACAAAATCCTATATCGCGCAAGCAAAGTTCTCCGCGCGATTTGAACATATACAACAGTCCAAAGTCAACCATGGGGCAGTTGCCCGGACCAGACACTACACCCGTCTGGTCGGAAGATCCTCCCTTTTCAATGGAGGTTTGCGGGACTTTACACTCTGTTCCGCATGCCTCCAAACTGGTAACGGCCGCGACTTACAATGTGTAGGTCGTGAGTTCAAACCCAGGCAGGCGCCTTACTTTGTGTTAATTATTTCATCACCGCTGCTCTGAAAACTGTGAAGGAAAACATCGTGAGGAAACCGGCATGTCCTAGATCCAAAAATTTGAAGACGTCACATCCAGCAACCCGCATTGGGCCCGCGTGGTGGATTATGGCCCACTCCCTCTCACAGCGAGGAGGCTTGTGCCCCAGCAGTGGTGGTGTCAAAAGACTGATGATGATGTTGATGATGAACCTCTAACGACTCTGCAGTTGCGTTTGCGACCACCAGTCCAACGAGGCAGTCTTTCCCACCGCTTTACCTTTCACGACTCATAAACTCTTCTGAAAGCACAGTTAATAGACCATTTAAGAGCAAACTAGCAGTAAACGAATGTGTTATTGTGATCATAAAATGCAATAGTTTATCGTCTAGTAAATGGCAATTCGCACTTCGCATGATTAAATCAACTGGTTTTTTAAGAGCAAGTAAAGAGTAGTGGAGCTATGAAAGAGGGGCCAAAAAAAAGGATAGATTATTTTTTTGATATAAGCCCTCGACACTATTCCCAGACCAATTTAACTTCTGTGAGCCAGAATCAACAGTGGCGACCACCAGAAAAAATGCCGAGGCAATGAAGCTCAACGAGTCACAGAGAAACGATTAAACTGTCTTGGGTCCCGCAACGAAATTAATCAGAAAAGAACAGCGGAGGAGAAAGAAATACATTATTTCCACTACCCTCCTAATCAAGCAGGAGCCAGATCAAAGCAGGAGCAAGATCCATTAGACACAAAGCAATATTTACAATTGGGGTAAGCCCAGTTGCCAAGGACCACAGATTAAAACACTAATATTTATGGGTAATAAATTGTGAGCTGTCACATTTGTTTCCAATAATAGGTATGGAAAAAACACTTGAGCGCACGGAAATTCGTTCTAGTTTCCACAGGGTCCGTGTAATAGACAACTCCAGACGTAGGTTGAATACTATACAATATAATATTGCGTTCAGTTTGCCAGAGTACACTCCCATAACATGATATGCGAATTATTCGTATTCGCAATCAGGTGTAGAACACATAAAGGCGAGGCTACAAGCTTGAAGGAAAATAATTTACCCTTAAAGTTGCCATGACCGATAGATTATGTGAAGGTTTCACATAACCTGATACAGCTAGGAAGGAACTAATCACGATGACAGGCTGATTGAGACGTATTGAAGAAGTCGTACTGCGTCGATCCCAAATAAATTGGGATGAGGCTAGGAGAATGATGACGCGCGTTTCGATAGAAGAAAAATTTCAAATACAAAATTTCAAAAAAAAAATGATTATCAAAAATTATTGGACACGTATTTTTTGCCTACGTATAAAATGTACCTGTTCATTACCTAGAAGTGACGTAACAAGCCAGGGACTCCCGAACTTTAATAAGTTTGATCTTTGTCATCTTTTCAATATTTTTTAATTATCTAACTGGTGGACCACATAGATTTTTATTTTTACCCAGAAATCATCTCTATTTTCTTTCCTTCTTTCAAGCATCACCAAGGCATCTCTGTGCTCTTTTTCATTGTGAAAACTACTGAAATGGCGCGCGTTTACGAGCGCAAAACAGGCTTATACATGCTGGAAATAGGTTCAAGGGAACCAGGCGGGCACGCCGCAATTGCGGCGGTAAGGGCCCTCTTTAAGGAGTGGCTGGAGAGGCGGCACGGCGTCCTCACCTTCCGCCTGATGCAGGTCCTCACCGGACATGGAAGCTTCGGGAGGTTCCTGTGTAGGATAAGGCGGAGGGAAACGCCCGGGTGCCCCCACTGTGAGGATCGCCCAGAGGACACGGTGGAGCATACGGTGCGGAGTTGAGCCTTGCTTGGGCGGGAACCCCACCGTGCCCTCGTGGAGGCGATCGGCGGCAGCGACCTCTCGCGCCTGGCTCTGGTCCAGGCCATGGTACGGAGCGAGAGGGAATGGGAAGCAGTCTCCTCCTGCGAAGCAATAATGCTCGCGAAGGAGGAGGTGGAACGGGTGAGGGAGGTTCAACAGAGTCGCCCTCACGCCCCCAGCAGCAGCCGCCCCGGGCGTCGGACGTCGCGAGACGATCTCCGGCCACCGTAGACCCGGGCCTGCGGACGGCGAGTAGTGGGTAGCTCGCCGTCCGATTAGCACCAGGCCCGAGAGCCGACGGCGCGTAATGTACCACGCGCGCCTCAAAGAGTTGTCAGCAATACATGACGGGGTCCGTCACGGCCGATGCCTGCCCAGGGGTCGTAGATAAATTCTAAACAGAGTTAACGCGCCCCTGGGCACTCAGGGCAGAGAAGGAACAGGGTGGGTTTTAGTCAGTAAGAGTCTAAACCTCCCGCTCCACCCAGAGTGGAATTTAAGAAGTCATAGGATGATTTCCAACCCCCAAAAAAAAAGGGAACTAGGTGACAATACTGAAAGTTTAAGGGGCTCTCAAACAACAGGGAGACCGGATGTATTAACAACCGCTGAAACATATTCATGATATGATTGGAGCAACGTTTTGCATTGTAAATATATCGATCGACGCGGCATTGTTGAGGTTCGAAGCATATTTACCTGACTGCTTCAGACGGAGGTTTATGTTTTTCGAGAGTTTGTGTGTAGGTATGTACCTATTTACCTTTGACGCTAAAAAATCCGTAGATTGCTTCTAGATAAATGCGTAGATCTACAGACTTAAGACAATCTCGCTCTACCCTGCTCAAGAGTTAGGGCCGGCGGCGCCCTGCTGCGTTTATTGAAAGTAAAATGTAACAGCACGCACCAATACTGTACCAGTGCAGTATACTTTCAAGAGTGAAAATCTATACAATATTAATGTTTTTGAAAAGTGTTTTCTACTCGGGAGGACTGCCGGTAGTTTTTCCTTGCGCCCGCCCTGAGACCCTCAGGGAAAAGGAGGTTCGGATTCCCTGCTAACTAGTAACAAATACTGTGTCCTCCAGTACTTTGCTCAAAATGGTAACGATAAATGGTGATATATATATATCTACTATATTATATTATTATTTAAATATTATATATAATTTATATATTATCTATACCTACTAATAATATCATAAAGCTGAAGAGTTTGTTTGCTTAAACGCGCTAATATCCGGAACTAGCAGTCGGATTTGAAAAATTATGTTTGTATATGATAGCCACATTCATGAGGAAGGCTATCTAGCAATACGCTGCAACCTACGGGAGCAGAACAGTAACCAAACACGAGGGTAAAACCGCGAGGGACAGCTTGTAAAATATATGTCTTAAAGGTTTACTCGATTTATGCGCGATACGCAAGAAT
Organism: Polia nebulosa; assembly: GCA_951329385.1. Lineage (NCBI taxonomy): Eukaryota > Metazoa > Arthropoda > Insecta > Lepidoptera > Noctuidae > Polia > Polia nebulosa. The sequence continues at coordinate 3,825,739 of OX589614.1, read as the reverse complement.
AGTTTCCATCTCATCGGGTAATAAAGAAGTTCAGAAACTATACTCGGCTAATATTAGCAAAATAAAGGAGGCTGGAGAGAATGTATGTAGAATTGGACCCACTGTTAGGAGTAACGTGCAGTATGGAAACTTATAACTAGTGATAGAACTTTATAAAACTAGCAAAAAAGCCAATGGGCAGTAAGTTGTAGAAGATGGGAGAAAAAAGATACGCAAGCTAAAGCGTTATAACCTAAAACTAATCAAATAACGCTTATTAGTATCAAAAAGGTGTTCAATCGGAATAGAAATACACTATAGTGGTTACTGCATCTGACTGGAGAATATATAGGTAGGAGGTACCTATCTAGACTTGCCTACTTAAAATAAAAAATACGTCTGGGAGCTAGGAACTAAAGTTAGAATATAGCATAGGTTGACTAATTTGAAGAACGAATGAAACTATAATAATTATTGGCTAAAAACTAAGCTGAGACATACTCGTAGTCTCTAGATGAGACGATGTCTCAGCTTAGTTAGAATTTATGTAGATTTAAGTTTAATTGACTCAACGTGTCTAGTTGCGACCAAGATCCCTTCTAAAGACTGGTTCCTCGTATTTAAAAAAAAAGACAAGCGTAAACGTTGACAATAGTAACAACATAAATCATATTATGAGTAGGTTGGAATGTAATTCGAAACATGGTGCGTTTAGTAACTGCCACACAATAACATGGTGCGTTACCGTGCGTTTAGTGACTCATTTTTAAGTAAATAAAAATCTTTTCTAACTTTTGATTCCCATCTTCTAGTGACTCAATACTTTTTATATAATCCTCTTATAAACACTCATTTATAATAAATATACACTTACAAGTAAATGGCTCTTTGTTAATTTATAAATAATGTGGGGCCAAACACGCCATTCTTCTTTGACTAAGTAATAATGTTTAAAGACTTTTGAACATTTGAATGAGATAAGCATGGTTTTAAATTAGTTTTAGCTGTATAACGCTCGGAACGTAGAGCATCCCGACACGGACAGGTTAGGTTAGAAAGGGATGGCAGGGTTCAGTGAGCGAGCGAAGCGAGCGAACCACACCTATACTAATTACGGGGCTCCGTCGTCGAAGACGAAGTATGTTTTCCAGTTGTAGTAGAGCAGAGAGCCCTACCTTGCGTAGGTAGGGTAAGTCTTTATCAGCCTATGTATGTATGAATGTATGTTTGTTCCTCTGTGGCACTTAAGAGATCAAACGCGTGGGCCGATTTTGATAATTCTTCGTCTTTTGATTCGTCTTAATCTTGCGAGAGCTAATAAAGACATGACAGTAATCAATATACAATACGGCGACAACGAGACGCCATATTGTGAAAAATTAAAAAAGTGTGTGTGTACTTATGTACGCACGTAAGAAGTTATACTTCTTTGGCGTAACGAGACAAAAAACCAAACTGTCACAAAGTTTACAAAAGAAAAACATGAAAACAATCATTCTTCATGAACCACAGACCATAGCTAACTTCAGGGTGTCGGTTCTGGCTAACTTCAGGCTGTAGGTTTTTTGTGACGGTGTGCGCGCGCATCATAAAAATTTACTCTCATTATTTTTCTCTAACGCGCCAAAAGAAGTATAACTTCAAAAATGAAAGTCAACGAACTATAGTGGGATAAAGGGTTCGAGGAGTTGAAATGAATAATGCAGCTGAATACCAGTATTTTACATGGAGCGACTCCCATCGGACTGAGCAACCCAGTAACTAATTGGCAGTTCTATAAGTAAGCTCAAGCTCTGTAAATTCGGATTAAAAATAGTCTACAAAAGCAGTGACTCTAATTCCAACCACACCTTTACATCCTACTAATATTATAAATGCGAAAGTTTATATGTTTGTGTTCAAATCACGCAAAAAATGACTGAAGGGATTTTTTTTCTTCTTCTTTAATCTGCAATCAGCATTGGCTATAAGCAGATGAGTTGTTAAGTATGGCAGTTTGAGGGTATCTCCTCATCAGTAGGTACATATTTATAAGGTTAGAATGTCTTTTCTCTTCAGCCGGTTTTTTAGGATGCCTTTCTAGCTTCCCAGTATTCTCTGTACTTTTGTGTATCTCTTCCTTCACCGTGTTCATCTTAAGAGGATGGTGTATTTCCACGTTGGTGATGTACCATGGGACATTGCTATGGTTTCTGAGTATCATTCTCTGCATTCGCTATAATAATATAGTGTTGGAATTGCTAGCACTGCCCCACAGCTGTACAACATACATCCAGACAGGCTTTAGGACACTCTTGTAAATGAGTAATTTATTACCTACCGACAGCTTGCTGTTTCGACCCAGTAACCAAGATAGATGGTTGTATTGAATTTTCAGTTCTCTTTTTGTTTTGATATGGTGTTTCCACGTCAAGCGTCGGTCCAGGTGTATCCTAAGATATCGTACTGTGCCTTCGTGAGGCAGTGTAGAGTTATCCAGGTGAACAGGAGGACAGTTTGCCTGACGTAGCGTAAACGTAACATGCACCGACTTAGATGTACTAGCCTTTATTCTCCATTTTTTGAGCCAACTAGTGATACAGTCTACTCATTAGCAATTTCTGAGATGCTAGCACAGGGTTCTTGTCGCTGGGCCTGCGGACGGTGAGCAGTGGGTAGCTCGCTGTCCGATCAGCACCAGGCCCGTGAGTCGACGGCGCGTAGTGTTCCACGCGCGCCTCAAAGAGATTAATGTCGAGTGGGAGATTGACGACACGGTTGGCGCAGTGGTTGAGCGTTCGGCTGCGCTGCGTGTCGCGGGTTCGATCCCCGCACGGAACAAATATTTGTATGACCTGCAGATAGTTGTTCCGGGTCTGGGTGTCTTGTGCCTGTGAATTTATATGTTTGTGAACGCACCCACGATACAGGAATAATTCCTAGTGTGGGGCAACGTTTTTTTTAAAAAAAGAAAGAAAGAAGTGTCAGCCACCACTGACGGGGCCCATCGTGGCCGGTGCCTGCATGCCTAGGGGTAGCGGATAAATTCTGAAAATGAGTTACCGCACCCCTGGGCACTCAGGCAGGGAAGAAACAGGAGTGGGTTTTAGTCAGTAAGTCTGACACGCCCTCCCGCTCCACCCAGAGCGGGAGAAGTCATTGCATGATTTCCCCCCCCCCCCCCCCAAAAAAAAAGGGATATTGTCGCTAGCTAGAATAGCGGTATCGTCTGCAAATGTGGCAGTAGTGACGTCTTCCTCTTCAGGTAAGTCAGGTATAGAGTATACAACACAGGTCCCAGGACCGATCCTTGCGGCACACCAGCTTCTATTTGGTATAATTTGGAGTTGGACTCTCCTTCTTTCACCTGAAAGTGTCTTTCAGACAGATATGACTTAAGCAGCAGATAGTAGCTGTGAGGAAGACTTCTTAATTTTGCAGAGAAGACCTTTGTGCCAAACTGAAGGGATTTGAATGAAATTTTGCACACAGATAGATTATAACCTGGATTAAAACATAGGCTACTTTTTACCATGCAGGCGAAGGCGCTGGCAGAAGCTAGTGGTATAAAATCAAAGTCACTTTCCACGTCAGTCTGTTTCGCCGCTAACTCCTCCTAAACCGGTTTTCACTAACAGAAAGAGAGATAAACGAGGAAGGTTTGTGTGTATAGTTTGTACCCGTGCAGAGACGGGGCGGGTCGTTAGTTACGACATAATTGACAATTATGTAAGCTCCAAGCTCTCTGGATTAAATCCTGGAATCATTTGAAATAGCAGTGAGTAGGTACAATTCCACCCACATTATTATTAATAGATACCTTTATCGGTATAATGTGTTATTAAATAAAAATAATTTAAAAACCTCCCAACGTTTAAAAGAAATACGAACATTTAAAAAAAAACCGGTCAAGTGCGTGTCATACTTCGCACATTCAGGGTTCCATATCAAATATATTTTTTACTATTTGTATGGTTTTGGGTCAACAAGATGCTATACTGTGAAAATTTAAAGACTAGCTCCAACCGTTTGGCTGTAAAACCTGTGTGACAGATGACGGACCGACGGACAGACAGATAGGTGAACAGACGGACAGACCGACAGACGGACACGTGAGTGTCAGCAATAGGGCTCCGTTTGAACCCTTCGGGTACGGAAAACTAAAAACAAAGAGCAGGTGACTTTGAAACGGCTTAACCGATTTTTATAAAACATGTTTAAGGCGCTATTAGCTGCCAACGACCTTGAGTGGATAGCTTGCGTGTTCTGCACTGAGCTCACGTAACGCGTCGTTCGTCCACCCAGTAATAGGACTCGCCCATCAAGGGCCGCTGTCCGAAATTAGTCGCATTATTAATTATATTACACATAAAACAACAGGTATTAAACTAAAACACTGACACTAAATTATAAATGTAATATCTTTCAAATGGTGAAGGTATCATAAAAATACGCTTAATCGTTTTTGCATGATTCTCAATATTTTATCCGCGTTAGAAATAACTTTACAAATTAATTACACTATGTTCAAAAAATATAATTTAAAATATTCTCAGATGACATTACGACGGAAACAGTCTAGAGTAACAAACATTTTTTTCAAAGAAATTAGTCTAGTCGTTTAGACGTGATGTACATTTAAAAACCTTTAAAAGTCGTATAACTGCGCCTTAAGAACCATCGCTAGAAAACCTGCTACCTATCAAATAAAAAAAAAACACATTCAAATCGGTTCATTCGTTTAAGAGCTACGGTGCCACATACAAACACACAGACACAGCGGTAAAACTTATAACACCCCTCTTATAACGTCGGGGGTTAAAAAATAATCGTGTTTACAAATCTCCTGAAATGGAGGTGTATCTGATTAACATAATGTGTTTTCGCGTAAATTTATTCGAAATACCTACGAGGAATAAATATTTTTACCTCATTCTGTCAGGGATTCTCTTGAGGGGTGAAAGCACTTTTAAATGGATTGTTGTATCTTTATTTATATTATAAAGAAGAAAGATTTTGTTTTCACCAATAGAAAGCTAAATTATTAGCGAGTAACATAGGTTTTTTATCCCGGGAAAAATAACAGTTCCCGCAGATTGTGTAGTCTGTGGTACCTGTTAGCTACAACCTGGGAGTCTTTAAGTCAAGAGTGAATAGGTTACTTCTAAGCAAGCATGCTCCATCTTCGACCACATCATCGCTTACCATCAGGTGAGATAGTGGTCAAACTGGAGGCAATCTGTAATGCTATTTTTTTTAATAATAATACTTCCCAAAATGCCAAGAAGAGATTTTAACAATTTATTTGAAAGTTCACTATTAAGCTTCTGTACCAGATTGAAAAATAGGTACTAATATGTAATGAGTCAGAGACAGTTAGACTCTGGTGCTATTAATTGCCTATTTTGACTTTGTTTTTTTCTGCTACGCACAGTTCCCAAACTTAGAGATTTTGTCCCTAAATTTAGAGGCTTGAAGTGTTAAAAGGGACATTTTTAGGGACTGGAATTTTTTGGGAATTTTTTTAGGGATTTCAAACAAAACTTGCAAAATCGAAAACAAAGCGTGTGTTTTCAGTTTTGTGCGTAGAAACTTAGAAAGGAACGCACAATATGAAACGAGTGAACTGCGCGGCGCATTCATTCATTCATGTCACTCTTCAATCAGTGAGTTAAAAACTATTTTGGATAAATTACACCCAATTCCACCGAAGTTCTGTTTATGGCAACAAGAATGACGTCGAATCGGGAGGAACAGGATGATGACGCAATTGTGGAAATAATTAAAAACTTTTTATGATTATATTTAATTAAAAGTATTTTACTAACTTAATATGTAACGTTTTATTTTATGAGCTACGAAATAATTTAGGTACTAAATAAGTATGATGGAACTTATAAAATTCTATTTAGGGATTTTTAGGGAAATTCAGAAACCAACTTGGGGAAAATTTTCGGTAAAGGTTGGTAACACTGTGCTACGCCACTCTATTCCTAACCACTGCAACTCCTCAAAGCAAGTACCAATAGTAGTGACCACCAGCACCAATGCAATGAAGTTTGATGAGTCCCGGAGAATGATTCAACTGTCTTTGATCCCGCAGTACAATTATTTAGAAAATAACAGAAAAAACGAGAATAGAATTTCAAAAGTATTGTATTGTATGTTGGGCTGGTGTACGCAACTCTACATCCAATGCACATAAATTTTAATATTATTAATAAATAATTATAATAAAATTTCAAAGGTAAGAAAAAACATAATTTCCACTTTAGTAGAAACATGAAGCATTACTTATAGGATTTTGTGATCCTGTGGAGTCCTTTAATGACTATGTTTATTATATGTAGGATAGATAATGTAGAGAGTACATAAGAAATGAAAATCATAATAAAGTTGGTATAAATCATAGTAAAAATCTTGAAAAAAGCCTTACAATTTACCACTGTCATAGACATTTCTATCTGGTAGAATTTATTAATTAAATATTTATGAGGGTGCTAAAGTAATAATGCCTAGTGGATGAATAAAACATGACTTGTGCATTAATGTAAAAATACTTAACAGTAGTTACAGTTGTTAAATATATTCTCTCACAAACAGGCTGAATAAAAATTCCTTGGCAAAACATCTACAAAAAGTCACTTACCTTTGTTTACAAACATTGTTTGTGTAGCTAAAAACAGAAGTATTATAACAATTAAGGTAATTTTTGCAATGACTGTGCATTGTGATTTGCCTGAAATATAATTTGGAGTTATCCACTTACCAGTATAGGATGTAGAACTGTAGGAATCGGCGGAAGACGCCGATAGTGATCTGCTTCTATATCTCGCCGATTTTTTCAAGGCGCCAGATTTCCCGCGCTGGCCTTCAAACTTGCCAGCCGCTGCACCAGCCTCGGCGTTCCCGCCACGCACCTGCCCGGGGTCTGTCACAGGACTATCACTCGGCACATTAGCCGCCGCAACACTTTCTTTTCTAGTCGAATTCGAATTCAGCTGATTCGGCTCTCCATGTCCATGACCGTCAGACATATTTAAATTTTTATTTTTTAAATATTTTTTTTCTACTAAAAATTCAATTAGATATTACGGTTTTCTATAGTAAAACCTTTTTAGAGTCGTACACTTTATTTTTCTTTAAAATTTCTTCCAATATTCGCACACAAGAGCGATGAAATAAAAATATCAATAATAAAAACAGCAGTACAAACAACCGCAGTGGCGATTAAAATATATTTCAAGATCGGGAGAACACTTCGCGGTATAAAAATAAATTCTTAAGGTAATATGAAGTTATTCTGTTATCAGTAAAGTCATGTAAAACTAAAAAATTAAATAGAACAGATGGAAAATACAATTTCTCTAGTTATCCGCCCGAGCAAATACGCACACCCCACTTCCATGCTTCACCCCCGTAACTGAAATGTCATTTTTTCGATCGGCATTCGGTTCGGCATTCAGCCAGGGCTTACATTAGAGACTTTGCGATAAACCGTAAACTTAAATATATATTTCCGATTACTAAACTAGGATGAAGGTAAACAATCTCGTACAGTATCAAAAATACCTATGAATTTTTAGCTTTTATATTTATCTGCCAAAACCATCACGGATATCTAGCAAAACGAATACATTTTTAAAGTAAAACTACCACGGGGTTTGAAGTAACCTAATAAAAATTGTATTGTTTTATGTGAATTCTGCACACGTTAATGTCTTTACAAATTGCCTACAGTATTTTTTGTTTACTCTTTTTTTATTTTTTGTTGCATGATAACTTTGTATAATAAACCGGTATTACCGGTTTAAGTCTACGAAGTATTGTTTAGAAACTCTTACACCCATCACTATACTCGCCAATATGGAAGTGAAACGTATGTCAACTACTGCGCGACCAAACAACTAGGAAATAAATATCTCAAAAATACTTTCTATTATTTAACTTGGTAAGTAAATATTTACAAAATTTATAATTAAACTTTTGTTTTACAAATATCACCGAGAATCATCCATTTTTATGTGCGGTTCATAAATGGAAATGTACTCGATAATCGTCATCATAGCATTCGCCGGCGAACAAAGATATTTTTAAAAGATTCATAGCCTATAAATATTTAAATCTTATTTGAAAGCGTTGTAAACAAATCCTTTTCGACGTATTCGATGAGTTTTCATTGATGATTTTCCTGTATATTTTTGAAAACATACATGTGTGACATTTTAGTTGTCATCGTGTTTACATGTCATGCATTTTATTATTTTACGTATTTAATGTAGAGGAAAGGTGTTGGAGCGTGTATATTTATCTTAATAAGCGTCATATTGTGTAAAGTTAAGTGATAATGTCGTGTAAATAGTTGTTTTGAAGATACTCAGCCAAGGCTGAAAACCTCGCTAATAAATTGAACACACACGCTTTGACATGTGCAATGTCGTTTTTTTTTATTTTTTCATGCCGTTGGCGACATTCGTCATGCAGCCTACGACTTCGAAATTTTGATTATAAACTTTTCGTGTGTTTATTTTCTTTGAGCATATAATTAGTTTAGGAATTCAGCACACAAGTACAGTCAACCGCACATTAGTGGAAACAATTTGACTTAGACAGCACCTTATGTCCTAGTGTTATAGGTGATTTTCGAAGAATTATTGTTAAAAAAAAAATCTAAATATTTTATTCCACATGCTTAGCTACATGGTCACTTTTAAAACATCAGAAGCTAGTTTACAGATCCAATTAGTTGATTCCTATGGAGATGAACCAGCTTGAAACTCCATAGTGCTACCATTGATTTGTGATTGACTGTACATTAGTACTCTTCTGAAGACTTTTACTCAAATCTTTGAATGAAAGAATAACACAAATATATCAGCTACCTACCATCTTGTGAATATAATATAGTATAAGTATAGGTATTGAGTTTAAAAGTGGCGCCAGTCACAGAAAAGTTGAAAGGGAACCGCTTATGTACCAAAAAACATATTGCGCCGACCCCAAGTAAGATGATGATGAAGTATAGGTATTAATTTACTCGGGGAGCCTATTACACCTCAGTTATACAACGTATATTTAAATGCCAATTTACAACTGCTGACTATTAAAGAGGTGTGAATTCTATGGCACAGGTTAAATGCCCATAAACTCTTACATCATCATCATTAGCCTTTTAATATCTCCACTGCTGGGGCACAGGCCTCCTCTCTGTGAGAGGGTGTGGGTCGTAATCCACCACGCGGGCCCAATGCAGATTAAATATGGTCAGATACAACAATAAACCACCATACAAAAAGATCTAAATATTTGCCTTTAAATCAACAAGTGGAAGTTTCAAGTGAATTCAAAAACATTCAACTCTGATAAACTTTTTCTTGTACTTTATTACTTGCCATTAATGCACAGTGTGTAAACGCAACTCCTTTAACACAAAACACGTACTGAAACTCACACAAGATTGTACGAAGCTAATACAATTTGTTTTTTTTTTCTTCATTCCCAGATTCCATGGATTTGAAAAAGGTATCATGTTTTATTTTTTTGTTTCCATATTAGGGAATATGCATGAAAAAAATATTTGTTATCTAACCGGTTTATTGATGAATATACTAAAATAGAGTATGAACAGTGAAAGCAGAATCAAAATTGATCGAAAATTAAACGAGATATAACAATTTTAAACAAATATATCTGTCCCTCTCTCGAAAACGCTGTTTTCTATGGCAGTTGTATGGGCGTCATGTCCTTTGAAGTCAAAGAACACGTTGGACTTCTCTTTCTAATTATCAACTTTAAAGCTTTATAACTTTGTCGCTGATGATGATATTTTGAAAATTCCTTCATATTTGTTCACTATAGTTAATAAGTCTTCAATTGAACAAATAAAAAATATCATGCATATTCCCTATAACCATCTAATAAGTTTTGAAGGATATTCTTAGTTCACCTTGACATGTTTGAAAAATTCTTCTACTTGACTAAGCAAATAAACAATAGAATGTACTTGTTGCATTTATAATAAAAAAAATAATAGGTACCTAGTACTGTTACAGTCGGTAATATCAACATCTCATTTAAATGAATAAACAAAATCATAATCCTACTGACTGGATCTCAGTGGCCAAGTACGCAGGAGTTATTATAGTGCACAGGAATGTGCGAAAATATAGGTGGTGCATTCATTCCTCCTCTCTCATAGGCTCTTACTTGACCACTATCTCATCTGAAGGTAAGCGATAATTTCAAAATTTGTTAACCCTCAATTTAAAACTCGGAGAAACTGTGAAACAGTCTGTTGAAACTATCATCGTGGTGACTGGCAAGCGTTTGAGGGACTTTCTATACATCAAATTGACGTTCAAAAAGTGCTGGCTCTCAGCGTAATTGAGAACAATTGATTTTTAATTTTGACAGTACGTACCTCATTCCTCACATGCTCATACCATGGCAACTGATTTCCACACAATTTAGTTGATGTCTGTTTTTCCCTTTCTGTTGATATTGGCTTCTAGTCCCACTAAATGCAATCTACATGGATCAGCTGACTCTCTGACCTACTAAACCCAGTAACTGGGATATGATACCTCTAAGCAAGACTGGTTGACAGTTCCGGGCTTCTGATAATCCGTAATGACTGTCATTGATTTACGAATGTGAGAGTGGTTTTAATATGAAAAGAATGGTCACCCATCCTTGGACTGACCTCGGCAAGTGTTGTTTTCCGCGCGTGATTAAATAATAACAATCATGTTATTGTTTTATTAATGTGTCTGCTTTACAAACAGTGAAGGTATTAAGTTCCAAACTTGTTTTATGAATAAAAACTGACCAGACTTATTATTTTGTTCAATACTCTTGTTGGTGATCAAGAGTTTTAGATTTGAAACTAGCGCCCCGCCCTGGTTATGCTCGGGTGCAAATCATACACAAACCTTCCTCGTTTATCACTCTTTCTATTAGTGAAAACCGTATCAAAATCCATTGCGTGGTTTAGAAGAAGTAAGCGGGGAAACAGACAGACGCCGACTAATTAAGGCGCTATTAACTGCCAATGACCTTGCGTGTTCTGTGCTGAGCTCACTTAACGCGTCTTACGTCCAATTCTGAAAATGAGTTACCGCACCCCTGGGCACTCAACACACAGGCAGGGAAGGAACAGGGGTGGGTTTTAGTCAGTAAGAGTCTGACACGCCCTCCCGCTCCACCCAGAGCGGGAGAAGTCATTGGATGATTTCCCACCCCCCCAAAAAAAAAAACCCAGTTATAGGACTCGCCCATCAAGGACCGCTGTCCGAAATTAGACGCATTATTAATTTATTACACATAAAACAACAAGTATTAAATTAAAACATTTAGACTAAATTATAAATAATGAAATGATCTTTAAAATGGTGAAGGTTTCATAAAAATACGCTTTATAGTTTTTGCGTGATTTCCATTTTTTTTTCCGCGTTAGGAATAACTTTACAAATTAATTACACTATGTTACAAAAATATAATTTCAAATAGGTATTCTTAGATCAAATTAGGTCGGAAATTGTCTAAAACGTCATCTATGTATAGGTATTTTTCGTTTTTGTTCAGTTTTTCAAAAAGCGTTTAAGCAATTTCGATAAAATGTATATGGGACCACATCGGGAGTATATTCTTTCGAATAAAAGAAGAATTTTGAAAATCGGTCCACAACTGACAGAGAAATCGGTGGACATACATAAAAAAAAAATACATCATACAGTCGAACATTAAACCTCCTCCTTTTTCAAAGTCGGTTAAAAAAAGTTTGCTTCTATGTAGGTAGTACATTATTGAAGTTCATTCAGTTTCGTTCATTCTTGTTCCTTCGTTCACTCTCCAAATATTGGTATTTGTTAGTAAGTATACGTAATCACCAAATTTCAAGTTACTAGGTCAATGGGAAATTAATAAAAAATTCTTCGTAACAAAATTTTGTGACAGACGACGTACGAACAAACAGACAGACGGACACGTGAGTAACAAACAATAGGGCTCCGTTTGGACCCTTCGGGTACGGAACCCTAAAAATGTGGGTCATAAAAACCTTTCCTAGACTTAAAAAAAAACCCTTGTCCAGCCGTTCTCCGAGTTTTGCGTTTAGCAACACATTTAGCCATTAATTTTTATTTATACATATAAATTAAAACGCGAAATTTTATATTTTTCGCATTTATAACATTAGGTATCAAGTAGGGATTGTTGTTTGTGACTCTTTAACCAAACCCCTTATTCTGCCTACCCATTACCAAAACGATTAATAACGTGAATATACGCAGTCAATGCCCCATTTAACCTTGATTTATTCCCCAAGGTCATCAATACAACAATACATAGAGATATTCTACGAGACTTAGATAATATATGATAATTTATTTCAATAATAAAATCTACTGCAATTACTAGTGACGCAAGTCTCTCAAAATATTGGATGAATTTATTTATCTTTTAAATGAGCTAACTGTTTCTTGATGTTTTTAATATTTTTGATCGGTAAAAGATGATGTCACAAATGTAAGTGTTTTGCTAATTCGAAATCGAATTGTATGAGTATCTTCTTATAAAAAATGCGAAAGTGTGGATGGACGAATGTTTGTTAATCAATCACGCCAGGACGACTGAACAGAGTTTTTTGACAAAATACTTTTCTGTTAACGTTAACGCTAACGCTTTGTGCAAAATATATGGCAACGACATTACTGGGCGTGAGTCACGTGACAGTTCTCTGTCTAACGCTTCGTGCAAAATGTCGTTGCCATACATTTTGCACGAAGCGTTAGCGTTAACGTTAACAGAAAGGTATTTTGTCTAAAGGCTCAGATCTGGATGAAATTTGACAAAGAGATAGATAATAGTCTGGAATAACTCAGAGGCTAATTAATAATCGGGGATGTACTAATACTACGCGAAGCGTAATCTGTGGCGAACCCACTGACAGAAGCTAGTGTTATAAATGCGAAGGTTTGGAATGATGGAGGTATGTTATTGTGTGCTTTATTTCATCACCACGCGTGCGGACGTACCGTTTTGGAAGCAGTCTCCCATAACGGTACGTCTGCACGCGCCCCACGATTCGGCCCGTATAACTTCCATGTTGGAAGGGCCATGGGAAGGTGGAGGGAGTGCTCCCAAAACGGTGAAGGAAAACATCGTGAGGAAACCGGTACGTCCAAAAAATTCGAAGGCATGTGACATCCACCTAGCCAAGTGGGGTACTTATCCCAAACTCAGTGCCAGTGTGGGGACCCTTCCCGGTTGTCACCATTGTGTGGCGATATCTCGCGTCCGGCCCTGGTAGGGAGCGAGAGGGCATGGAAAACTGTTATCTCCTCTAGCGAAGCAGTAATGCTCGCGAAGGAGGAGGCGGGACGCGTGAGGGAGAGGCTATCCTCACGCCCCTAGCCGCCGCAGGAGACGCCCTGGGCGTCGGGAGTTGCAAGCCGATGTTCGGCCACCGCAGGCGCGGGCTTGCGGACCGCGAGCAATTGATAGCTCGCCGGCCGATAAGGACCAGGCCCGAGTCGACTGTGTGTGTTCCACGCGCGCTTCTAAGAGATGTCAGCAGTAACTGACGGGGTCCACTAGGACTGATGTCGTGTTTGAAAGAACCACCGCGGCTTTGACACAGGCAACTGACGGAACTCGAGGGGGTTTTAGTTAGTCTGACACGCCGCCGCTTCACCCAGAGCGGGAGAAGTTATCTGATGACGTCCCGACCTCAAAAAAAAGGTGGCTGATTTAGCTGAATAGCCCTGGAATACCTCTCCACTCCTCAAGCAGCTCAGGGTATGTTGCCCCTTGGCACTGCATACTAAAGAGATGAGTAAGTCTTGCAAAGGTCCAAAACGTTGAAAATAATAATAATAGTCTGAATTTCGGTCACAGCGACCAATCTCAGCGGAAACTAGCCGCAGATATTATAGTGCACAAGTGTGTGCGCAGATCTCTGAACTCCTTGTTCTGTTTTTATTTTGAATTATAAGTTCAAGTAACAAGCCACTGATGTTGCGATTGATGTAGCCACTTACTGGGCCCAACCTGGGTCATCCCCATGGCGTAATCTTTTCATCTTCCTGCCCTTATCCCATGTTACTTGGGGTCGGCGCAACACGTTTTTTTCTTCCATTCAGTCCTGTCAGCCGTCACGCTATCACTAACTTCCTTTTCTTTCATATCACCTCACACAATCCATCCATCTTTTCTTTGGCCTCCCTCTCCCTCTCCATTATGTTATCCACATTTATATTCATAACTCTTTTAGTTACATGTGTTTTATCCCTCTTCTCATGACCATACCAAGATAAGCGGTTCCCTTTCAACTTTTCTGTGATTGGCGCCACTTTTAAACTACCTCTAATACCCATGCTGTAATCTTTTATTAGGGTTTTTTCTCCCAGTTCAGTAGTTTAGTTCCCCGTTCAGTAGTTTTTGGGTGAAAGTGTAACAAAATAGATCCTCACAAACTTTCACATTAGGATAAGGCCCTTAGTCGTAATCTTAGTTGTCACCCTCCTCAATAGGTATGTTATTACTTCACCGTCGTACGAAGTTGCTAAACACCACAAATGTTAAGATGCTGCACCATGACTCATATAGCAACCTTTTGTTAACTTTGCTAAGAAGACATACGCAAATCACTTAACGGAATATTTAAATCAGTTGAAAAAATGTTACTGAATACACAAAAACGACTCTAAAACAACACTCTTTGTGGTCCAATTGATAAACAGAAACGATTTATAGGCTCGAAATCACTTAGTCGATAAATCTTTCTCAGTAAAGAATTTTTTTTTTTTTTTTTAAAAAAAACGTTGCCCCACACTAGGAATTATTCCTGTATCGTGGGTGCGTTCACAAACATTTAAACTCACATACACAAGACATCCAGACCCGGAACAACTATCTGTAGGCCATACAAATATTTGTTCCGTGCGGGGATCGAACCCGCGACACGCAGCGCAGCAGCCGAACGCTCAACCACTGCGCCAACCGTGCCGTCAATCTCCCACTCGACATTAATCTCTTTGAGGCGCGCGTGGAACACTACGCGCCGTCGACTCACGGGCCTGGTGCTGATCGGACAGCGAGCTACCCACTGCTCACCGTCCGCAGGCCCAGCGACAAGAACCCTGTGCTAGCATCTCAGAAATTGCAAATGAGTAGACTGTATCACTAGGTGGCTCAAAATATGGAGAATAAAGGCTAGTACATCAAAGTCGGTGCATGTTACGTTTACGCTACGTCAGGCAAACTGTCCTCCTGTACACCTGGATAACTCTACACTGCCTCACGAAGGCACAGTACGATATCTTGGGATACACCTGGACCGACGCTTGACGTGAAAACACCATAATTATCAAAACAAAAAGACAACAACTGAAAATTCAATACAACCATCTATCTTGGTTACTGGGTCGTAACAGCAAGCTGTCGGTAGATAATAAATTACTCATTTACAAGAGTGTCCTAAAGCCTGTCTGGATGTATGTTGTACAGCTGTGGGGCAGTGCTAGCAATTCCAACACTATATTATTATAGCGAATGCAGAGAATGATACTCAGAAACCTTAGCAATGTCCCATGGTACATCACCAACGTATAGACTCCGACTCAAAATTAGTTTACATAAAATTTGATATTTTATGTAGGTAAATAAGCTCAATACTCAAGACTTTAAAGGTTTATTTATTTTTTGCTTTTTAGTTCTTTTTCGTCGGTTGAATTTTTTGTTAAAAAGTTTTTTATTTTATGTTTTTTTGTGACTCGCATCATCTTTTAATTATCTGAGGCTAATTTCTAATCCTTCATCATTCCTCTTGGCACTGAGGTTCCCAGGATATTGACCAGTTGAGGTCACCTCCAATATTCTAAAGACGTCTTTTGTCAAAGCATATTAAGTGGTATCTGTCAATAAAATCAGTTTTTTATATGTAACTTCTATTGTTTAGGAAAGGTATGGTTTCCATCATCAGCTCAGTTTCATTATGTGATGATTCCTAAATGCAAATACCTGATTAAGTTATGAAAAGTAAACAGAAACAATATTCGTGCCCAATTTTCGAGGTTTTCTCTCAATTTTATCAAGATTCCATGATCAGATCCTGATGTCCTTGACATGGGACCACCCTTTAGTTATACCCTATCTAAGAAAAAAAGAATCATCAAAATCGGTTCATAAACAACGGAGTGAGGGCCGAACATACGTACAGAAACGCTAAACGTGCCCACAATTTTCGAGGTTTTCTCTTAATTTTATTAGGATTCCATTATCAGATCCTGATTTCCTTGACATGGGACCACCCTTGAGGTATACCCTATCTAACAAAAAAAAAAAAATTAAGATCGGTTCAGAAATTACGGAATGAGGGCTGAACATACACAAAAAAAAAAATATATATATATACGGTCGAATTGAGAACCTCCTCCTTTTTTTTTCGTCGGTTAAAAAATGCAAAATAACTTCAATTTCGGCAGTCGGTGTTTCTAGTTTGGTTTCTTCGTTATTTGACACCGACTTCCGAAATTAAAGTTATTTTGCATTTTTAACCGACTTCGAAAAAGGAGGAGGTTATCAATTTGGATGTTTGTATTTTTTTTTTTTTTTTATGTATGTTCGGGCATAACTCCGTCATATATTGACGGATTTGCAAAATTCTTTTTTTGTTCGAAAGGGGTTTATTCCGAAATGGTCCCATTTAAATTTAAAAAAGATCTGATTATGGGTTTCGGAGACAGACAACGGAACTCTTCAAAAATTGACAGCAAATCAACCGCGATTGCTGCTATCGTATGTCTAAAAAATAGAACCGACTTCCAAAAAAAGTGCAAAATAACTTTAATTTCGGAAGTCGGTGTCAAAAAACGAAGACACAAAACAGGAACACCGACTTCCGAAATTAAAGTTATTTTGCACTTTTTTTGGAAGTCGGTTCTATTTTTTTGTAAAAAAGTTTTTTAGTAAATATTTATGGCAGTCGGTTGTATTTTTTTTGTAAAAAGTTTTTTTATTTTTCACTTTTTAGTTGTTGTACCTACCCCATTCTAAAACTAAATTAATAGTAAATTTATACCCGAATTGATAGCCAAAAATATGGAATTCGAACATAGTTGGTGAAATTAGGGTGTATCAGGGTGAACTGTACAAATCTGTATACCCCTTCAGAGCATATCAGCGTGATGTAATGTTGTGAAGTGGTGAAAACAATATACAGACATGCGATTGCAGGAATTCTGGAAGGTTTGCTATCATTTATTGAAGAGTTCCATTGTGTATCTCCGAAGTTCTTTATCAGATCTTCACCAAAATCAAAATGGGACCACTTGTGAAGCAACAGCTTTCAAAAAAATCTTAAAAGTGGATCACGTAGTAAAAAGTTGAGGTAAAAAAAAAAAATACAGTCGAATTGAGAACCTCCTCCTTTCTTTGAAGTCGGTTAAAAATAGAACCGACTTCCAAAAAAAGTGCAAAGTAATTTTAATTTCGGAAGGCGGTGTTTCTGGTTTTGTGTCTTCGTTTTTTGACACAGACTCTCACAGAGAGGAGGCCTGTGCCCCAACAGTGGGGACATTAAAAGGCTGGTGATGATGATAGATAGATAGATAGATAAAACATTTATTCAGTGCACACAAAAGACACACAAAATCCCACCACCACCCAACCCACCACCACCCGTCACCATAAATTAAGGTGAATGCTCCAAGGTGACCCGCGAAATTCAAATTTTCTTACGTACGAGTATTTTGCAAGTTGCAGATCAGTGTCAGGTTGTATCTTAGTCAAAATTTGATTCGCGGTACGTATTTATAGTACGTATTTATAGAATTATAATCATTAAAATCTAAGAATCTACCAAGCCAAGCCAAGTCTATCTAATCTAGTAAGAATTGATGCCAAATGTCAAGATCTCATGAAATACTTACATTTGGCATCAATTCTAAGTGAGAGAGATATATTGATGAGTTTAATGATTATAATTCTATAAATACATACTTGCTACGGCCGCGAATCAAATTTTGACCTAGATACAACCTGACACTGACCTGCAAATTGCAAAAAACGTAAGAATATTTGAATTTCGCGGGCTACCATGGAGCTTCCACCTTAAGTAGCAGGTGTTACGGAAAAAGCAGCTAGGCTGAAGTGGGAAAGATCGTCACTCATTGGACGCCAGAGGGAGGAAGTCGCCGTCGAGGTCGACCGCGGCGAAGGTGGTGTGACGATCTGTTCATGTTTGCGGGGTTAACTTGGCCAGAAATCGCCCAAGTTAGAGAGGTTTGGTAGGAGACAAGGGAGGCCTTTGCCCAGCACACACAACAACAAGAAAAATCGGTCAAATGTGGTCCCGTCCAAGCTTGCGGGTATGTCGGTAAATAGTTCGGGAATTGAGTTTCGAAAATTTTTGCCCAAAAATCAATGAGAAATGCCTTTTAATTTTTCCGTATAATTTAAATATATCGAAAATTAGACTTCGTTAAAATAATCTAAAATCAGTTTTAGATTGTGCTAATAAAGTAAATTCTTACGATACCCCGAGATACCACGCGTTCCCGAGATAAAGGGTCTTGACAGACAGACTGACAACAAAGTAATCCCATAAGGGTTCCGTTTTTTCCTATTGAGGTACGGAACCCAAAAAAAAAACATTCGAGATTTTTATGCCTCTGGGGCGAGACAGCAAATTTCCAAGCTCATAATTTATCGATTTTAAGTAACAATCGAGCTATCGTTTTCGAGCGTCTTTCGACTGGTGCGTATACGGTGGAACGTAAGGCGTGGAATTCCCTGCCGGAGTCAGTGTTTCCTGATAGCTACAACCTAGAGGTCTTTAAGTCAAGGGGGATAGGTTACTTCTAGGCTAGTGTGCTCCAACGTCGACCACATCATCGCTTACCATAAAGTGAGATAGTGGTCAAGCGTGAGCCTTTCAATGGTAAAAAAAAAACGGTTTCTAGTATGAGAACCCAATCACGAGAATGTGTGGTGATTATATTTATGATTAATTCTCAATTTCTCCAATTCCAGCTAGTTATAATGTCGAGTGTTGGCCGCGGGAGAGGGTACACCGGTCGACATCACTTGCGCGAACCGCGGCCCGGAGACGATCGAGACGTCGAGGCCGACGCTGCGGCACGGACGCTGGCTGAGCTCAGTCCCCGGTCTACTGGTAAGTGTGGTCGAACTTTTCGACGTTGCCGACAACACAAGATCATATCGCTTTTTTTTTTTGGGGCGGGATGGGAAATCATCCAACGACCTCTCCCGCTCTGGGTGGAGCGGGAGGGCGTGTCAGACTCTTACTGACTAAAACCCACCCCTGTTCCTTCCCTGCCTGAGTGCCCAGAGGTGCGGTAATTCATTTTCAGAATTTATCATATGAATTTATTAGGCGAGCAATGGGTAGCTTGCCGGCCGATAAGGTCCAGTTATCGGCCGGCAAGCTACCCATTGCTCGCCGCCCGCAAACCCGCGCCTGCGGTGGCCGGACATCGGCTTGCAACTCCCGACGCCCAGGGCGTCTCCTGCGGCAGCTAGGGGTGTGAGGACGCGAGGATTTCCTCTCCTTCACGCGTCCCGCCTCCTCCTTCGCGAGCAATACTGCTTCGCCAAAGGAAATGACAGCTTTCCATGCCCTCTCGCTCCCTACCAGGGCCGGACGCGAGATATCGCCTCCACGAGGACACGGCGGTGCTCCGCCCAAGCGGGGCAGACCTACACCCCTCCGGGCGGTCCACACAATGGTGACACCCGGGAAGGGTCTCTACACTGGCACCGAGTTTGGGATAAGTACCCCACTTGGCTAGGTGGATGTCTCATGCCTTCGATTTCTTTGTTTTTAAGACGTACCGGTTTCCTCACGATGTTTTCCTTCACCGTTTTGGGAGAAGTGGTGATGAAATAAACCACACAAAGTAAAGCGCCTGCCTGGGTTTTAACCCACGACGTGTAACTCGTAAGTCGAGGTTGTTACCACTGGGTCACCACTCCGCATACAATACTTTTATGGAGAGGGAGGCCAAAGAAAAGATGGTTGGATTGTGTGAGCAGTGATATGAAAGAAAAGGGAGTTAGTGATAGCGTGACGGCTGACAGGACAGAATGAAAGAAAAAAATGTGTTGCGCCGACCCCAAGTAACATGGGATAAGGGCAGGTAGCTGATGACTGTTCGTATGTATGTAAGTTGTCCGTCAAAATTTGCAAACCATTTTTCGACCAATTTTTGGTATCCGATTGAGCTGAAATTTTGCTTACACCTTTGGTTCTGATGACAATGCATTTTTATGATAAGCATGAACTGAATCGACATTCAGGACTAGCTCCAGATAAAGGAAATCTTCAAATCTCAACAGCACGGACATGGAATTTTGTGTACAGATTTCCAATCCATAAACCCCACCGGTGCCGGAGGATAGCCGGTATAAAAGATTGTTTAAAAAAAAAAACTAGTATAAACCTATTTAAACTCTTTTCTAAAAATAATTCTTTGCAATCTTTTTAGGGTTCTGTACCCAAAGGGTAAAACTGGACCCTATTACTAAGACTCCGCTCTCCGTCCGTCTGTCTGTCTGTCCGTCTGTCACAAGGCTGTATCTCATGAACCGTGATAGTTAGACAGTAGAAATTATCACAGATGATTTATATCTTTTGCCGCTATAACAACAAATACTAAAAAACAAAATAAAATAAATATTTAAGGGGGCTCCCATACAACAAACGTGATTTTTTTGCCGTTTTTATAGATAATGTTATAGTATTATTCTATTCTATTGTATAATGGTACAGAACCCTTCGTGCGCGTGTCCGACTCGCACTTGGCCGGTTTTTTTTAATCCACTCCTTACAATTAACGATTGCCACATCGTAAAACTATTTAAATGAGTGTCGAGCAAGAAAAAAAATTAAGAGTAAAAAAACAATGATGAGATAATGAGACAGAGTTATACTATAGGTAAACGCTAGAAAGAGACAAAACTATACACAAAGTTGACAATTTACCTGTACTTCTGGGAGTAATTATATAATGAGACGTTCACGTTAGTCACTGTTCTATGAAGGAGCGAGACAGCGCTATAACGATAGAAAGAGACAACATATCAAGTGTAGCAAAAGAACCACTCCTGTGTTTAATCCCCAAAGATACATAATAATAATATGTTTTCTATGTTAGTTTTGCCATTCATACCTGTGCTTTCGACAGAAGTGGTTGTTATTTCTGCATATTTTTTGCCTCATTTGTTTTATAAAAGTGTACTGAGTCTTTATAATGTTTTGAACAATAAACCTTGATATCCATGAAGTAGATTCAGGTGGGTGATTTTACGTGTTGTATTTTTAGAAGCCATTTTTTTTTTGCGGTGTTTATGATTTTTCATGCGAAGTGTTTTTGGCTGCAGATCTAGAGTTGTTTTTAATCTTTTATTTAATTTGCAATGTTTGTAAGTTGTTCGTCATTTGCAAACCATTTTTCGATCATTTGTTGGTATCCCATTGAATCGAAATTTTGCATATGTACACCTTTAGTTCTGGTGACAATGCATTTTTAGGGTTCCGTACCGTAGTGTGGGACGCCCACCAGCTAGCTGGACCGACGACCTTAAGAAGGTGGCTGGGATAGACTGGATGCGGAAGGCGGAGGATAGGGTGTTGTGGCGCAGCCTGGGAGAGGCCTATGTCCAGCAGTGGACTGCGATAGGCTGAGTTGTACCCAAAGGCTAAACGGGACCCTATTACTAAGACTCCGCTGTCCGTCCGTCTGTCACCAGGCTTTATCTCATGAACCGTGATAGTTACACAGTTGAAATTTTCACAGATGATGTATTTCTGTTGCCGCTATAACAAAAAATACTAGAAAACAGAATTAAATAAATATTTAAGGGGGCTCCCATACCACAAACGTGATTTTTTGCCGTTTTTATAGATAACTGTATGGAATACTTCGTGCACGAGTCTGACTCGCACTTGGCTGGTTTTTAAGTTAAGCATGACCTGAGTCGACATCCAGGATCAGCTCCAGATAAAGGAACTCTTCAATGAATAATGTGAATGCGAGAACTATGCATGTCGTTATATTCATGTAGATTTTATGATTGTCTGGCAGTTTGAGTATTTTTGCGGCCTACTCAAATGTCCTTACTTTGGGGTATTGTTCGTCGGTTCGTTGAGCTCCTCAAAGTTCTGAGTTGAGCTTCGCGATGACTGACAAATGCTTGCACTGTCTGGACAGGTCCACTCGAATTCGTGTGTTGTTTCACTACATAGTATAAAACAAAGTCGCTTTCTCTGTCCCTATATCCCTATGTATGCTTAAATCTTTAAAACTACGCAACGGATTTTGATGCGGTTTTTTTAATAGATAGAGTGATTGAAGAGGAAGGTTTATATGTATAATTTGTACCCGAGCGAAGCTGGGGCGGGTCGCTAGTTCTTCATAAAGCTCATCCCAGACATAAACGTACATGGTTCTCATATGATTTAACCGGTACACATTGTATGGATTTGAACACTAAAAGAGACTTTGACCTCTGAGTTTGTTTCGGTGTTTCTTCTCAGGGTAGTCAGCTAGGAAACACCGGCCTCATCTAGCTTAAACTGACAAAAAACATTGACGTGTAAGTGTTCCTTGTAACCTATTTACTGAATAAACATCATTTATCATTTAATGCTCAGCAGCACGGACACGAAATTTTGTGTAGACATTTAATTGAGATAGCCGGTATATTAAAATATGTTTTTTTTTACCATAAACTAATTCGACGAGTGTTTGTAAATTTTTGAGATTTGAGTCTTCGAAATTACCCACGTAACATTTAATATCCTAGTTTATTATATTTTAAACCATATTTAACTTTATAAGCGAAATTTTACTAACCTCTTACCCCGCGTGGTATTCGTACTTCACCCACTATAAATTACCGCGCTTGAACACTCACCTGATGGTAAGCGATGATGTGGTCGACGATGGAGCACGCTTGCCTAGAAGTAAGCTATTTATTCTTAACTTAAAACCCCCAGGTTGTAGCTATCAGGAAATACAGACTGGCAGAGAATTCCACTTCCTAGCTGTACGCATAAACCCCCAGGATGTAGCTATCGGGAAACACAGACTCTGGCAGAGAATTACTCTTCATAGCTTTACGCAAAAACCCTCAGGTTGCAGCTATCAGGCAGAGAATTCCACTTCCTAGCTGTATGCACAAACCCCAGGTTGTAGCTATCGGGAAACACAGACTCTGGCAGAGAATTCCTCTTCTTAGCTTTACACACAAACCCCCAGGTTGTAGCTATCACGCAGAGAATTCCACTTCCTAGCTGTATGCACAACCCTCAGGTTGTAGCTATCGGGAAACACAGACTCTGGCAGAGAATTAATCTTCACAGCTTTACGCACAAACCCTCAGGTTGTAGCTATCAGGCAGAGGATTCCACTTCCTAGCTGTATGCACAAACCCCAGGTTGTAGCTATCGGGAAACACAGACTCTGGCAGAGAATTCCTCTTCTTAGCTTTATACACAAACCCCCAGGTTGTAGCTATCACGCAGAGAATTCCACTTCCTAGCTGTATGCACAACCCTCAGGTTGTAGCTATCGGGAAACACAGACTCTGGCAGAGAATTAATCTTCACAGCTTTACGCACAAACCCTCAGGTTGTAGCTATCAGGCAGAGGATTCCACTTCCTAGCTGTATGCACAAACCCCAGGTTTTAGCTATCGGGAAACACAGAGTCTGGCAGAGAATTCCTCTTCTTAGCTTTACGCACAAACCCCCAGGTTGTAGCTATCAGGCTGGGAATTCCACTTCCTAGCTGTATGCACACACTTCAGGTTGTAGCTATCGGGAAACACAGACTCTGGTAGAGAATTCCTCTTCTTAGCTTTACGCACAACCCCCCAGTTTGTAGCTATCAGGCAGAGAATTCCACTTCCTAGCTGTATGCACAAACCCCAGGTTGTAGCTATCGGGAAACACAGACTCTGGCAGAGAATTCCTCTTCTTAGCTTTACACACAAACCCCCAGGTTGTAGCTATCACGCAGAGAATTCCACTTCCTAGCTGTATGCACAAACCCCAGGTTGTAGCTATCGGGAAACACAGAGTCTGGCAGAGAATTCCTCTTCTTAGCTTTACACACAAACCCCCAGGTTGTAGCTATCAGGCAGAGAATTCCACTTCCTAGCTGTATGCACAAACCCCAGGTTTTAGCTATCGGGAAACACAGAGTCTGGCAGAGAATTCCTCTTCTTAGCTTTACGCACAAACCCCCAGGTTGTAGCTATCAGGCTGGGAATTCCACTTCCTAGCTGTATGCACACACTTCAGGTTGTAGCTATCGGGAATATCGGGAAACACAGACTCTGGTAGAGAATTCCTCTTCTTAGCTTTACGCACAAACCCCCAGTTTGTAGCTATCAGGCAGAGGATTCCACTTCCTAGCTGTATGCACAAACCCCAGGTTGTAGCTATCGGGAAACACAGACTCTGGCAGAGAATTCCTCTTCTTAGCTTTACACACAAACCCCCAGGTTGTAGCTATCAGGCAGAGAATTCCACTTCCTAGCTGTATGCACAACCCTCAGGTTGTAGCTATCGGGAAACACAGACTCTGGCAGAGAATTCCACTTCTTAGCTTTACACACAAACCCCCAGGTTGTAGCTATCGGGAAACACAGACTCTGGCAGAGAATTCCACTTCTTAGCTTTACACACAAACCCCCAGGTTGTAGCTATCAGGCAGAGAATTCCACTTCCTAGCTGTATGCACAACCCTCAGGTTGTAGCTATCGGGAAACACAGACTCTGGCAGAGAATTCCACTTCTTAGCTTTACACACAAACCCCCAGGTTGTAGCTATCGGGAAACACAGACTCTGGCAGAGAATTCCACTTCTTAGCTTTACACACAAACCCTCAGGTTGTAGCTATCAGGCAGAGAATTCCACTTCCTAGCTGTATGCACAAACCCCAGGTTTTAGCTATCGGGAAACACAGAGTCTGGCAGAGAATTCCTCTTCTTAGCTTTACGCACAAACCCCCAGGTTGTAGCTATCAGGCTGGGAATTCCACTTCCTAGCTGTATGCACACACTTCAGGTTGTAGCTATCGGGAAACACAGACTCTGGTAGAGAATTCCTCTTCTTAGCTTTACGCACAACCCCCCAGTTTGTAGCTATCAGGCAGAGAATTCCACTTCCTAGCTGTATGCACAAACCCCAGGTTGTAGCTATCGGGAAACACAGACTCTGGCAGAGAATTCCTCTTCTTAGCTTTACACACAAACCCCCAGGTTGTAGCTATCACGCAGAGAATTCCACTTCCTAGCTGTATGCACAAACCCCAGGTTGTAGCTATCGGGAAACACAGAGTCTGGCAGAGAATTCCTCTTCTTAGCTTTACACACAAACCCCCAGGTTGTAGCTATCAGGCAGAGAATTCCACTTCCTAGCTGTATGCACAAACCCCAGGTTTTAGCTATCGGGAAACACAGAGTCTGGCAGAGAATTCCTCTTCTTAGCTTTACGCACAAACCCCCAGGTTGTAGCTATCAGGCTGGGAATTCCACTTCCTAGCTGTATGCACACACTTCAGGTTGTAGCTATCGGGAATATCGGGAAACACAGACTCTGGTAGAGAATTCCTCTTCTTAGCTTTACGCACAAACCCCCAGTTTGTAGCTATCAGGCAGAGGATTCCACTTCCTAGCTGTATGCACAAACCCCAGGTTGTAGCTATCGGGAAACACAGACTCTGGCAGAGAATTCCTCTTCTTAGCTTTACACACAAACCCCCAGGTTGTAGCTATCAGGCAGAGAATTCCACTTCCTAGCTGTATGCACAACCCTCAGGTTGTAGCTATCGGGAAACACAGACTCTGGCAGAGAATTCCACTTCTTAGCTTTACACACAAACCCCCAGGTTGTAGCTATCGGGAAACACAGACTCTGGCAGAGAATTCCACTTCTTAGCTTTACACACAAACCCCCAGGTTGTAGCTATCAGGCAGAGAATTCCACTTCCTAGCTGTATGCACAACCCTCAGGTTGTAGCTATCGGGAAACACAGACTCTGGCAGAGAATTCCACTTCTTAGCTTTACACACAAACCCCCAGGTTGTAGCTATCGGGAAACACAGACTCTGGCAGAGAATTCCACTTCTTAGCTTTACACACAAACCCTCAGGTTGTAGCTATCAGGCAGAGAATTCCACTTCCTAGCTGTATGCACAAACCCCAGGTTGTAGCTATCGGGAAACACAGACTCTGGCAGAGAATTCCACTTCTTAGCTTTACACACAAACCCTCAGGTTGTAGCTATCAGGCAGAGAATTCCACTTCCTAGCTGTATGCACAAACCCCAGGTTGTAGCTATCGGGAAACACAGACTCTGGCAGAGAATTACTCTTCATAGCTTTACGCACAAACCCTCAGGTTGTAGCTATCAGGCAGAGAATTCCACTTCCTAGCTGTATGCACAACCCTCAGGTTGTAGCTATCGGGAAACACAGACTCTGGCAGAGAATTACTCTTCATAGCTTGACGCACAAACCCTCAGGTTGTAGCTATCAGGCAGAGAATTCCACTTCCTAGCTGTATGCACAAAACCCCAGGTTGTAGCTATCGGGAAACACAGAGTCTGGCAGAGAATTCTTCTTCTTAGCTTTACGCACAAACCCCCAGGCTCGCCCCTTTATAACATGGGGCTTGAGACATAACTGTATGTAGGTAACTGAACAAAAATCATGGTTTTCTGTGGCCTTAGCGCCAGTTTTTAGCCGACTTCGAAAAAGGTTTTTATGTATATCCGCCGATTTCTCCGTCAGTTGTGGACCGATTTTCAAAATTCTTTTTTTATCCGAAAGAATATACTCCCGAAGTGGTCCCTTATAAATTATATCGAAATTGCTTCAGCACTTTTTGAAAAACTGAACAAAAACGAAAAATACGTATAATACGTATAATACATATATGACGTTTTGGTTTTCTCCAAATAGGAGTATGTTTAAATTCCTCGTTCCATGTTATTGCGGTTTTTAGTTCTGGGGTATAACAACTAAAAAGTGAATAATAAAAAACTTTTTTACAAAAAAAAAAAACAACCGACGTCCAAAAAAGAAAATACACTATAAATTAAAGAATAAATTTCGGAAGTCGGTGTCAAATAACGAAGAAATAAAATACAAACACCGACTGCCGAAAAAGTTGCTTTTTCATTTTTAGTGTATTTTCTATTTTGGAAGTCGGTTGTATTTTTTGAAAAAAGTTTTTTTAACGTACACGATCGCTTTGAAGTAAACGTCAATCCTACTTATCTATATATTAATACATGAAGCAAAAACTTTCTGTCCCTTTAAAATGCCGCGGATGGAAGAGGAAATTCGGCACAGTTACAAGTATAGTGTAAATGACAGTGGCAGAGTGCAGTGGAGTGTACTACTACTACTAATACACTACTTTTAAAGTACACTAGTAGTGTTCATTACCTAGTAGTGCTACTTTAATACTAGTGAATTAAAGTTGAATTTCGCACGATTCGTCATTGTCGGCAACAGTCTGTCATTATTATCAGCCTAACGCCTGGAGATTCATCCAGTGAGCAGTGGTGGTCCAGTGGTAACGGCCGCGACTTACAAGTTGTAGGTCGTGAGTTCAAACCCAGTCGGTACCTAATAACGAAGGAACAAAACTAGAAACACCTACTTCCGAAATTAAAGTTACTTGGCATTTTTTAGTGTTTTATGGAAGTTGGTTGTATTTTTTTATAAAAAAGTTTTTTTAGAGTTCCGTAACAGAAGGGTAACCAACGGAACCCTATTACTAAGCCTCCGCTGTCTGTCCCACGTGGAACGCTCAACAACCAACAAATAATTTAAATGAACGTTCTTTTTCAGACCCAACTAGAATAGAAGTAAAACGCGAAAGCGAGAGAGAAACAATGGAGCCTGAAAGGGAGAAAGAGATAGCAGATCAAGAAAACCAGTCGCCTGTGGAAGAGGACACCACTCTCAAGGAGATGCTGAGAATCGATGAGACTTATGTACCGCTGTTGACACTGGTAAGCGACTTTGTAACTTAATACTTTCATAATAGAATAAGTTTTCCGTAGGAACCAACATCAGATACAGTCTCAAGGAGATGCTTCGTGTTAACGAGCGATACGTACCTCTGTTGAAACTGGTAAGAGACTTTGTACCTTGTAACGGCGTGATAGAATAAGTTTTCCATTGGCTAACGCATATCTGCCGTCTCTTTTCCAACTTTTTTGTTCGGTGTTACTGCTTTAATACTATACTGCTCTCATACTGCTCATTATATTTTATAATGAGTTCCATTCTGAGTAAGGTACGGTATGGTATGAGAAAGAGAAGCAGCCGCCTGTGGAAGAGGGGCACCACTGTCAAAGTGTGTCAACAATATGTTACAACAGTTAGGAGGAATCCTGTGTAAAAAGTCAAAATTACAGGCGTGCACAACATTCACAGTAAAGGTCTGGTTAATTAATATAATAAGAATTTAGAAAATAGACAATAAAAATTAAAATACAAAAACAAAAAATTCAATTGAAAACTAACGTCGGTACTTAAAATTAAATCATAAATTATAATATATTATTATAATTTATGATTTCATTTAAAAGTATTACCATTAATTTTTTTTAACCGACTTCCAAAAGAAGGAGGTTATCAATTCGGATGTTTGTATTTTTTTTTTTTGTATGTGTATAACTGTCATATATTGACGGATTTGCAAAATTATTTTTGGGAATTAATTTTTACAACTGTTATTTAAACAATACAGAAGTTATCATGATCAGTTGAAAAATTTAATGGGCAGTTATTTAATTTTTCGGCGGTTAGTAAATTAGTGAGTCAGTAAAACATAAGCAGTAAGTAATAAAAATATTGGTCTGTTATTTCATCATTCAATGTCAGTGCAAAAATTACTCAAGTAGTTTAATAAATTAATGAGCAGTAAAACGGTTGGAATGGGCAGTTCGAAAATAAGTTTGCCAATTCACATTGAGCGGTAGCATCCGAACGTCACTTTGATTGAAAAGAGAGGTAAACTTTCGTTAAAAGGGGCGGAGTTTAATTCTATTTTAGGTATTTCACCAGCTGCAGAAGCTAAGGAGTGCGCAGTATTTGAGAACCCACCCGAAAAATTCGATGAGTTTATAGAGCAGCTTTTCAGTAAATGGGAAATAATATTACCCAATAATAGAGAAGAATGGACTCAAGGAACATGCACTTGCCCAACATTTCATAAAATGTATATGTGTAAACATATAATTGGCCTGGCCATACGACTGAAATATGCTGTTCCTCCTGTTGAAGCCAAAAACATTCCTCTTGGACAAAAGAGGAAGAGGGGCAGGCCTTCGAAAGCCAAACCTGCTCTTAATATACAATAAGTCTCTGTCGCTGATTCATTTGACTATTAACATGTATCTTAGTTTTTGTATCCTAATTTTAACATGTATCCTAATGCCAAATTATAAATAGTTACAGATTGTCGTAATGTTCTTTATTTTTAGTCTCCGACCATGTAAAACATAAGGTAATGTGTTCATGTTCAGCATTTAATGTGAAGAAGGAAAAAAACATGGTTAATATGGTTATGCTTCATATTTTTCCCTTCTTGACATTAAATGCTGAAATACACAAGGAATACATTTTACCGCCTCATCGTTTATAGAACTG
This sequence comes from Polia nebulosa, assembly GCA_951329385.1. Lineage (NCBI taxonomy): Eukaryota > Metazoa > Arthropoda > Insecta > Lepidoptera > Noctuidae > Polia > Polia nebulosa. Next base: position 3,796,080 of record OX589614.1, on the reverse strand, counting down.
CTTAAAATAAAATTTATTACTAACCAATTACGATTTGTTAACTGTACGCGCCTAACCGCCCAGATCAACTATTCCACTGCTCAGTATTTATTGAACTGCCCGTTTAAATTATTTTATGACTCATTTTTATTTAGTTTACTGCTCAGTTTTTTCTGCTAAACTAGTTTGCAAACATGCGTTTTTTTATTTTTTTACCTACCATAACTCAAATATTGAACTGCCGCTTTAATTCTATGCCATTATTTTTTTTGTTCGAAAGGGGTTTGTTCCGAAATGGTCCCATTTAAATTTCATATAGATCTGATGATGGGTTTCGGAGACAGACAACGGAACTCTTCAAAAATTGACAGCAAATCAACCGCGATTGCTGCGATCGTAGGTCTATGTATTGTTAACACAATTTAATTGGGAAGTACAACTAAAAAGTGAAAAATAGAAAACTTCAAAAAAATAGAACCGACTTCCAAAAAAAGTGCAAAATAACTTTTATGTCGGAAGTCGGTGTCAAAAACGAAGACACAAAACCAGAAACACCGACTTCCGACATAAGTCGGTTCTATATTTTTTTTTTGTCGAGTTGGTCATACGCATGTCTATGTGTTTGACCACTGTCTCACCAGCAGGCGTATTCGCTAACTCAGTTGACATCAATTTGATAGGCACTTTGCCGTACATTGCTGCTTTGACGTATAGGAAAACCGTAGGTACCTATTATAATCGATGTCCACCGAGCAATGTACTGCAAAGTGCCTATCAAATTGATGTCAACCGAGTTAGCGAATACACCTGCTGATGGTAAGCGATGATGTGGTCGAAGATGAAGCACGCTTGTCTAGAAGTAACCTATTCACTCTTTTTTTTTTGTGGGGTGGGAAATCATCCAATGACATCTCCCGCTCTGGGTGGAGCGGGAGGGCGTGTCAGACTCTTACTGACTAAAACACACCCGTCTTCCTTCCCTGCCCTGAGTGCCCAGGGGCGCGGTAACTCTGTCTCGAATTTATCCTCAACCCCTGGGCAGGCATCGGCCATGACGGGCCCCGTCATGAATGCTGACAACTCTTGTTCGGTGCACATGGAACACTATGCGCCGGCGACTCTCGGGCCCGGGTACCTATTCACTCTTGACTTAAAGACTCCCAGGTTGTAGCTATCAGGAAACATAGACTTAGGCAGGGAATTCCACTCCTTAGCTGTACGCACAATGAATGTGTTCCTAAAAATTTATGTTCTTTAAAAAACTCTGTTAGATTCTTAAGGTGCTGAAGTTAGTGTGTTTTCGTTTTCAGTTAGAGCAGTTCTCTCCAGGTGAAGACGGTATACAGTTTAATAGGAAACTGCGCCATTTTGAAACCACAGTATCTTCCATGTGCCCTGATGAAACACGCCTACAGTAAGTATTGTTTCTTGAATTATCTGTAAAAAAGAACTCTTGTCAGGTTTTTAGGGTCCAAACGGAGCCTTCACGTGTCTGTCCGTCTGTCTGTCTGCTGTCACAAAATTTTGTTCCGAAGAATTATTTCAACTTCCCATTGACCTATGAACTTTAAATTTGGTGATAATGGTGCCGATTCTCTTGTTCAATAACTAAATTAAAATTGGAGAATAGCTATGTATTACTAAAAGGCAGTACAAGAAAAGGACGGCTATAGCTATGAACTAACTTAGAGATGTCAAACTAGTTTACGCCTTGCACTTCACCGTGTTTTAGTCGACATGTTTTTACGTGTACCCTTAATTTTTATGAAAATATTAGTTCAACTAAATTTGACAGCTCTAATTTACGTCCGTCTCTTTCTTGTTTTATTAGAGAGAAAAAGATAGCAATAGCCTGAATTAAGTTTAGTTTGTGCACCAGTCGGCACCATTGTTTATTATCACGTATATTTTACTAACAGATACCAATATATTGATACATCAGATTTTTCTTTGATAATTCCCTCATTTGGTACGGAACCCTAAATATGCGAAGTCCGACACGCACTTAGCCGGTTTTTTATTTATTATTTCTGTTTAAACTGCACATAAAAAACCTTATTTATATAACTTGCCAACCGTATGTTTAATTGTACTGAAGGACGGATTCGAAATTCAAATCCTCCCACTGCTGGAACATAGGCCTCCTCTCTGTGAGCTGAATGTCATAGGCTACTTCGTACCCTGGATTTTGCACGGTTCCTAAGAGATAGGCTCCGTCTAAGGTAGTCACAAATAATAAAACATTATTTTGCACGGTTCCTAAGAGATAGGCTCCGTCTAAGCTATTCACAAATAATAAAACATTATTTTGCACGGTTCCTAAGAGATAGGCTACGTCTAAGGTAGTCACAAATAAGAAAACATTATTTTGCACGGTTCCTAAGAGATAGGCTACGTCTAAGCTAGTCAGAAATAATAAAACATTATTTTGCACGGTTCCTAAGAGATAGGCTACGTCTAAGCTAGTCACACATAATAAAACATTATTTTGCACGGTTCCTAAGAGATAGGCTCCGTCTAAGGTAGTCACAAATAAGAAAACATTATTTTGCACGGTTCCTAAGAGATAGGCTCCGTCTAAGCTAGTCAGAAATAATAAAACATTATTTTGCACGGTTCCTAAGAGATAGGCTACGTCTAAGCTAGTCACACATAATAAAACATTATTTTGCACGGTTCCTAAGAGATAGGCTCCGTCTAAGGTAGTCACAAATAAGAAAACATTATTTTGCACGGTTCCTAAGAGATAGGCTCCGTCTAAGCTAGTCAGAAATAATAAAACATTATTTTGCACGGTTCCTAAGAGATAGGCTACGTCTAAGCTAGTCACACATAATAAAACATTATTTTGCACGGTTCCTAAGAGATAGGCTCCGTCTAAGCTAGTCACAAATAATAAAACATTATTTTGCACGGTTCCTAAGAGATAGGCTACGTCTAACCTATTCACAAATTATAAAACATTATTTTGCACGGTTCCTAAGAGATAGGCTCCGTCTAAGCTATTCACAAATAATAAAACATTATTTTGCACGGTTCCTAAGAGATAGGCTACGTCTAACCTATTCACAAATTATAAAACATTATTTTGCACGGTTCCTAAGAGATAGGCTCCGTCTAAGCTATTCACAAATAATAAAACATTATTTTGCACGGTTCCTAAGAGATAGGCTCCGTCTAAGCTATTCACAAATTATAAAACATTATTTTGCACGGTTCCTAAGAGATAGGCTCCGTCTAAGCTATTCACAAATAATAAAACATTATTTTGCACGGTTCCTAAGAGATAGGCTCCGTCTAAGCTATTCACAAATTATAAAACATTATTTTGCACGGTTCCTAAGAGATAGGCTCCGTCTAAGCTATTCACAAATAATAAAACATTATTTTGCACGGTTCCTAAGAAATAAGCTTCGTCTTAGCTTGTCACAAATAATAAAACATTATTTTGCACGGTTCCTAAGAGATAGGCTCCGTCTAAGCTAGTCACCAATAATAAAACATTATTTTGCACGGTTCCTAAGAAATAAGCTTCGTCTTAGCTTGTCACAAATAATAAAACATTATTTTGCACGGTTCCTAAGAGATAGGCTACGTCTAAGCTAATCACAAATAATAAAACATTACTTTGCACGGTTCCTAAGAGATAGGCTACGTCTAAGCTAGTCACAAACATTAAAACATTATTTTCTCAATTCCCAGCCAAGCCTTTGCCTCATTCCGTGCAGCTGCGTTGTTGAACTCGGTGACGGCTCGCAAGCTGGCCGCCGTCGGGGCTTCCTTCACCAGACAGCAGCGCCAGCAGCTGCTGCGTGGAGCCCTGCTCAATGTGGTCATGCAGGGGACCTTCTCTAGTAAGTCATTACGCTAATGGTTTCTGGGATAGCTCCAGGGTCGCGGGTGTGTTTGAAAGAGTCACCGCGGCCTTGGAACGGAAAAGGCAACTGAAGAAAAACGGATACCCGGGCCTGCGGACGGCGAGTAATGGGTAGCTCGCCGTCCGATCAGCACCAGGCCCGAGAGTCGACGGCGCGTAGTGTTCCACGCGCGACGAACAAGAGTTGTCAGCAATACTTGACGGGTCCGTCATGGCCGATGCCTGCCCAGAAGTTGTGGATAAATTCGAAACAGAGTTACCGCGCCCCTAGGCACTCAGGGCAGGGAAGGAACTGGGGTGGGTTTTAGTCAGTAAGGGTGACACGCCCTCCCGCTCCACCCAGAGCAGGAGATTTCATTGGATGATGTCCCACACCACATAAAAAAAAAACGGATGACTTTTTAAGCCGGGTTTACATTTGTCTGACGTATTGTGTTGTGTGTGACGCATCAGAACGGTATCCGTTTCATACATTTAGTTTGGCATATTACATTACATGCTAAATTTTTAAACAAAAAGAGTGTATTTAACTGCAAATAACGGTTTCATTTAACCGTTCTCACAGCATAGTGTACGCAAAATGTTAAAAAAATTAGGTATTTTCCATATTTTTTGATGGTATCGTATCGAGAATCACTAGCCTTATCTCCTGTCTCCGTTTTCCTTACACCCTGTATTTGTGTGTCACGATGTGTTGTGATGGCTTCTGATGCGACCGCCTGACGACGCATCACACAAGTGTGCACGCGTCAGTATTGCGTTGTGACTCGTCAGAGTCGTTCTTTCGCTTTTAGACTTATATTGTTCATGCCGACTTTTAGACTCTTATTGTTCACGTCGACTTTTACTCTTATTGTTCACGCCGACTTTTAGACTCTTATTGTTCACGCCGACTTTTAGACTCTTATTGTTCACGCCGACTTTTAGACGCTTATTGTTCACGCCGACTTTTAGACTCTTATTGTTCACGCCGACTTTTAGACGCTTATTGTTCACGCCGACTTTTAGACTCTTATTGTACACGCCGACTTTTAGACTCTTATTGTTCACGCCGACTTTTACTCTTATTGTTCACGCCGACTTTTAGACTCTTATTGTTCACGCCGACTTTTAGACTCTTATTGTTCACGCCGACTTTTAGACTCTTATTGTTCACACCGACTTTTAGACTTATTGTTCACGCCGACTTTTAGACTCTTATTGTTCACGCCGACTTTTAGACTCTTATTGTTCACGCCGACTTTTAGACTCTTATTGTTCACACCGACTTTTAGACTTATTGTTCACGCCGACTTTTAGACTCTTATTGTTCACGCCGACTTTTAGACTCTTATTGTTCACGCCGACTTTTAGACTCTTATTGTTCACGCCGACTTTTAGACTCTTATTGTTCACGCCGACTTTTAGCCCAGACGCGGGACGCGGAGCAGGCGCCAACTACCATCGTCTTATGGGAAGCGGCTGTTCGTTCATTCCATCGTCAGTCGTTCAACAGCAGTGTTTGGTCACCCTCGCTCCTTCACTCGTTCCTTTGCCGTCAACCGCGCGCTGACACAACGCGATTCAAATTTTCTTTATATTCTTATAAAATCGATTAAACGTATGAGGTACAAGTCGCGTCTTTTCAATTTACCTGTGGACTAACCTGATCCTGCACACTTATTATTAACTGGATGAACCCAATATCTTCTTCTCTTTATTTCTTTCCTCTTTAGAAGAGTTGACAGCACAAAAAATTAAATATCTTCTTCATACTCTGAATCAGAATCCAATGATTCATGGGAAAACATTGTGAGCGTATGAACTCTTCGAGAGCTACGACTGTATTGATTTAAAATCGTCAGAGGGCGTTAGAACACAACTTATAGATGTGAACACTAGCCATCACGTCAGAGCCCGTCAGACAAATGTAAACCCGGCTTTTGTCAATAAGAATCTGACAAACCCTCCCGCTTCACCCAGAGCGGGAGAAGTTATCTGATGACGTCCCGACCTCAAAAAAAAAGGTGGCTGATTTAGCTGAATAGCCCTGGAATACCTCTCCACTCCTCAAGCAGCTCAGGGTATGTTGCAAAGGTCCAAAACGTTGAAAATAATAATAATAGTCTTTGAATTTCGGTCACAGCGACCAATCTCAGCGGAAACTAGCCGGAGATATTATAGTGCACAAGCGTGTGCTCAGACAGGTGCACTCTGTTCAAGTAACAAGCCACTGATGTCGCGATTGGTGTAGCACTGTAGCCACTTACTGGGCCCAACCTGGGTCATCCCCATCTTTTATTAGAGTTTATTCTCCGGACGCAGTTACTGGGACCTCTTATACCCTTTTACAGGCGGAGGGAATATTTATACCACCATATTTAACAGCTCATAATTTAAAAATCGCGTTTGTAGTAAATATTTTATAGTTTTACCCTGGGCGACTTTTAATTTCTTCGATAATACTCAATGATTTAAAATAAAAACGTTTCATTTTCCACCAAGAAATCCTTCATACGTCTGTGGTAGTTTTTTTTTCATATTGCCAATCGTTCTGACAGTTTACAAGATACCAATTAAATTAATGTAAAAAATAAAATAAAAAACACGCCTGCCTTGTCCAAAAATGAATAAAAAAATTGAAGTAAAAAAATAAAAACATTTCATATTTATAATATTAGTACGGAAAGCACGTTAAGCCGTTGGTCCCGCCTGTCAATCACAGTCGTTACGGGTTGTCAGAAGCCCGAAAGTCTGACAACCAGTCTTAACAAGGGGTATCGTATTACCCAGTAACTAGGCTGTGGAGGTCAGATAGGTCGCTCCATGTAAAATACTGGTATTCAGTTGTATCAGACAGATATGAAAAGGCTAGGCAGATTTGAGTATAGATATAGATTTTGTCTTCAAGAAGCAAGCATGGAAACAAAAAAAAAAATAATAATAATAAGTTCTTCGATGGGATATTGAATAGTACCTACCTACTATTATATTTATTTTGTTATGTTATTACTGAACGAATGCGTATTTAATAATATTGTTATATATTTTTGTTATGTACTAAGCAAGCTCTTGACGATGATAGTGTAGCGACATCTATAACGCCGCACAAGAACTAAAATAAGAAAATCCTACATCGCGGAAGCAGAGTTTTCCGCGCGATTTGAACATATACAACAATCCGAAATCAACCATCGGGCAGTTGCCCGGACCAGACACAACACCCGTCTGCGAGAAGGATCCTCCCTTTTCAATGGAGGTTTGCGGGACTTTACACCCTGAGTACAAACTGAGAACGACATTACCTGCGGAGAGAACTGTCACGTGACTCACGCCCAGTAATGTAGTTGCCATACATTTTGCACGAAGCGTTAGCGTTAACGTTCAGAAATGTATTTTGTCTAAAGGCTCTGTTCCGCACGCCTCCAAAATAGTATATGTAGTCAAATTTTTATTAAAAATATATATATTTCGGTTTTTAACCGACTTCGAAAAAGGAGGAGGTTATCAATTCGGATGTTTGTATTTTTTTTTTTTTTTTTTTATGTGTGTTCGGGCATAACTCCGTCATATATTGACGGATTTGCAAAATTTTTTTTTTTGTTCGAAAGAGGTTTATTCCGAAATGGTCCCATTTAAATTTCAAAAAGATCTGATGATGGGTTTCGGAGACAGACAACGGAACTCTTCAAAAATTGACAGCAAATCAACCGCGATTGCTGCTATTGTATGTCTTTGAATTGTTAACACAGTTTAATGGGGAGCTACAACTAAAAAGTGAAAAATAAAAAACTTTTTTACAAAAAAATAGAACCGACTTCCAAAAAAAGTGCAAAATAACTTTAATTTCGGAAGTCGGTGTCAAAAAACAAAGACACAAAACAGGAACACCGACTTCCGAAATTAAAGTTATTTTGCACTTTTTTTGGAAGTCGGTTCTATTTTTTTATAAAAAAGTTTTTTATTGTTTTCACGATCCATGGCTCCCCCATTATATTTTTAAAATTTTCACGAGCCTATGTGACACCACACACATTGATATCGGTTGAGCCGTTTAGAAGTTATGGTGGAATAAAGAAACTCAGAAACATACATGAACACTGAAAACATATTAATCCTTTTTTTTACTAACATTTTGATTTTATTTGTTTTCAGAACTGGACGCCCTGGAGCGGTCAAACCCAATGTTTTTAATAAACGCTGCTAACCTCATGGGCGACTACTTTGCTGGTAAAGTACTTTCTTTCTGATTGAGGAAAAGGTCTAATAGACGCGCGAATACTTGCCGGAAAGCCGTGTTTACAATTTAAAATATTAATTTTATATTAAGAGATTCAAGCTTTAACAAGGATGAGTCTGTTGCCACAAATACAAACTGCATGCTGTTACTGAGATAACACTGGTCAACACATGTCTTGTTTACTTTTTTTCTGTTATTGGGTATTTCTATGGCCCCTGACTATGAAAAAAATTCTGGGAAATTGCTAAGAGGAAGTTCTCAATATGTCTTGATTTTTTTGTTTTGGAACGCTGTATCTCCGCCATTTGTGAATAGATTTTGATGATTATTTTTTTGTTTGGTATTTCGTACTTCAGAGGTGGTCCCATATAAATTATTGAAATTGATTTAGCGCTTTTTGAAAAAATCAACATAAACAAAAAATGTTTTTTTTTTTTTTGATATTCACGCGTTTGACCACTATCTCACCTGATGGTAAGCGATGATGTGGTCGAAGATGGAGCACGCTTGCCTAGAAGTAACCTATTCACTCTTGACTTAAAGACTCTCAGGTTGTAGCTATCAGGAAACACAGACTCCGGTAGGGAATTCCACTCCCTAGCTGTACGCACAATGAATGTTTTCTCAAAACGCTTTGTGCGTATGGATGGGATGTCCACCATGAACCGGTGGCACTTCGCCGTACGTCTTGTGGTCCGTTGATGAAACGGGCTTGGCGGAATCAAATTATGCAATTCCGTCGCACACTCCCCAAAATGTAATCGATAGAAAACCGACAGGCTAGCAACTCGGCGTCTATGTTCATGACTTTGGAGTTTCGACTCAACGAGCCTATCATTGCCGATGATCCTCTTGGCTCGTTTCTCAATTGACTCAAGGGCATCAAGCTGGTATCTGGCAGATCCGTCTCAAAGATGAGAACCTCCATACACATGTCGTTTTTTTTGTCTCCAATTATGCTCAAATTCCATGGGGATCCACTTGGGCATAACTTTATTGTGGGTGCGTTACCTTACTTCGAAAAGTGTAACAACGAATAACACGTCCCCGTAAGTTTACTATAACGAAACACTTAACAACGAATGCACGTTACCACGAAAAACTTAACGCCGTAGCCATGCGATCTCGAATAACAAAATCTCGAATTCACCAATTCGAATCACTTAACAACGAATGCACGCTACCACGAAAAACTTAACGCCGTAGCCATGCGATCTCGAATAACCAAATCTCTAATTCAGCAATTCGAATTACTTAACAACGAATGCACGCTACTACGAAAAACTTAACGCCGTAACCATGCGATCTCGAATAACCAAATCTCTATAGAAAAGTCAGCAAAAAAAATATTTAAACCATCAATAGGGAATATGCATGATATTTTTTTATTTGTTGAATTGAAGACTTATTAACTATAAAGAACAAATATTAAAGAATGTTCAAAATATCAGCATCAGCGACGAAGTCATAAAGCTTTAAAGTTGATAATTAGAAAGAGAAGTCCGACGTGTTCTTTGACGTCAAAGGACTTGAAGCCCATATGATACAACTGACATAAAAATCAGCGTTTTCGAGAGAGGCACAGATATATTTCTTTAAAATTGTTATAATTCGTTTAATTTTTGATCAATTTTGATTCTGCTTTCACTGTTCGTACTCTCTTTAAGTATATTCATCGATAAACCGGTTAAATAACTAATATTTTTTTCATGCATATATTGCCTATTAAGAGCGCTTATTTATTCAAAGAAAAGGCGCAATTATTACAAATAATTATACTACTATTATTACTAGGCATACTTAGTAATTACTCAATGTACTAATAAAAACTTTTTTACAAAAAAAAAACAACCGAATTCCAAAAAAGAAAAAACATACTAAAAATTTAAAAATAACTTTAATTTCGGAAGTCGGTGTCAAATAACGAAGAAGTAAAAGTTTAAGTCTTCAATTCAACAAATAAACAAATATCATGCATCTTCCCTATTGATGGATTAAATATTTTTTTTGCTGACTTTTCTTTAGAGATTTGGTTATTCGAGATCGCATGGTTACGGCGTTAAGTTTTTCGTAGTAGCGTGCATTCGTTGTTAAGTAATTCGAATTGCTGAATTAGAGATTTGGTTATTCGAGATCGCATGGCTACGGCGTTAAGTTTTTCGTGGTAGCGTGCATTCGTTGTTAAGTGATTCGAATTGGTGAATTCGAGATTTTGTTATTCGAGATCGCATGGCTACGGCGTTAAGTTTTTCGTGGTAACGTGCATTCGTTGTTAAGTGTTTCGTTATGGTAAACTTACGGGGACGTGTTATTCGTTGTTACACTTTTCGAAGTAAGGTAACGCACCCCTTTATTGTTTAGTTCTGGGGTACAACAACTAAAAAGTAAAAAATAAAAAACTTTTCTACAAAAAAATACAACCGACTTCTAAAAATTGCAAAATAACTTTAATTTCGGAAGTCGGTGTCAAATAACGAAGAAACAAAAAAATAAAAACACCGACTTCCGAAAATAAAGTTATTTTGCAATTTTTAGAAGTCGGTTGTATTTTTTTTGTAAAAAGTTTTTTATTGAAATATACAGTTTTATTATTTAGACAAAAAAATACAAAAAAATTAATACATTATGTTAACAAAATTTCTATTGAACACTATCAAATGATCTTTTATAAGATTTCCTTGAATGAACGACTTTAGGTAGATCTCGTTGCAAACTCCAGCAGTAGTCTGCCATCATATGAGAGTCCCACCACCCCTGATAACGCTCTTCCATTGTCCGAAGATCCTGATGGAATCTTTCATCCTGTTCCTCATATCATCCTAATAATTCATCACTTGTGGCTTCGAATCACAGCCCTTTGATAGATTCTATCTTTGCAGTGTAAGTAGGCACACCAGTTGTGTATGGAGGCTTATTTAATTTGGCTTAGTGTTTATGCTTGAGTTCGCTTTTAATGGCATAATAAAGTGTGCTAGCTAACAAGTCTTTCTTCCTTCTTCTTTTTTTCTGTTTTACATACGTTACATACACATATGTTAAGATTATTGCATATAATTATATAGATTCAAGTTCTTCAAACTTAACAGACAGATGTGTTGCTGGGGAGTTGGTTGGCCACTTTTTCACAGCTAAAACACTAGGAAGTGGTGACGGGCGGCCGTTTTTGGGGGACTGTCTTTATGTAGAACGTTCAAAAAGTGCTGGCTCTCATCCTAGTTTGAATAAATGACTTTTGATTTTGATTGCTCACTAAAATCACCCAGATTTTGTGGAAATCGGTCCAAATGCGAGTGCAGGAAGTTGATTCTTATGCTCATGTTGCACCCTAGCTCTTGCAAGTTCGATAGCGTGGACTCAATAAGCTCGACGTGGTCGTCAGATTTCTTTTTGCCTAGGAAATTATTCATAACCAAAACAAATTAATTCCAAGCTTTGGATTCGACTTCAGTCATTGATTTGACAAAATTAGGATCTTTCACGAGTTGCCTAATCTGTGGCCCATCAAAAATACTAGCTTTCAATTTTTCTGTACTTAATCCTGGAAACTTGCGTGAAAGAAAATTACATATTCACCACAAATATAGCAAAATACAATCGGGGTTAAGCACACAACATCTTCTTGACGAAGCCATATCGAAAACAACAACAAAATCGCTCGAACACATTCGCAAGGAGTTGGAAAAATCATCTCAACGCTGATTCGTGTTTTTCGTTATACTCAATTACATTTTTAATTTTGTTGTATGTATGTATCTAAGTATGTATTTATTATTGTATTTTTGAAGTTTTGTTGATAACTCTGAATTGGATAAAATTACATTGGGTTTTATCATTCGGATTTTCTTTTCAGTAGTAAATTGGAGATTGAAATTGAGCCCGGTTTTTGGCATTAGGCCCCTGTTGATTCAAAGCTAGAACTGTTCAAATTAATATTAAATCTACCAAACTTTTCTCAAACATTCAAGACCGAGTATCGTTTTAATACACAGTTTTAAAATATAACTTCTACTTTTCGTGTCGATACTCATTTTTTAAAATTTTTGGTGCATGCAGGCGTGAAGGACAAGAAAGGAGGTGGGTCATTTCCTACGAGAGGGCTCCTCACTGGCACTGTGTTAGATGGGTCTATACGGGGGCATCTATTAATTACGTGAGGCGTTTAGGGGGAGAAGGAGGTCTTTCCAAGTATCACGTAATTTTTTTTCTCAAGAAACTGTAAAATTTGAGAGAACTTGGTTAAACTGAGTTAAAAAAAAATATTAAAATTTATTTACTTCAGGTAACCCATATCAGAAAAAATAATAATTACACAATATGTCGTCACGAGATTACATACATACAATACATCATCAAAAATTTATTAGCATAAATACATCACATTCAATTCATTAAAATTAATTACAATAGTCTCTTATATGCGACACTATATGACTGACTGATTAAGCAAATTATGTGTTTTTTTTTTTCAATAAATCTAACGCAATCAAGTATAGATTAACGTATTGAGACCAAACATATATAGGCTGACTGGTAATTAGTGACCGATCATTAGCAAAGTCAAAGTCAAAGTTTTATTTGCATATAAATTTGGTTACAAAAGTTCTTACAATGCAGTGGTTGTATAACTTAACATATTTAATCATAACATAATGACATGCAAATTTTGGTATACAATTATACCATTTGAACTGAAGGAATTCTTTTATAGTATGGAAGGAATTCTCAATTAGCCAACTGCGTAAAGCCCTTCTGAAACGGACCGTTGGGAGTTCTTTAATTTGGTTAGGAATCTTGTTATAAATCTGAATACACATAGGATAGCAACTTCGCCTATATAGTTTCGTATAAAGTCTAGGAATAATTAATCTATTAGGGTATCTAGTTTTGAACTTACATTTATCTCCTAGTTTTTCAAACATCTCAGGGTGAGATGACAGACATCAGACACAATTAAAAACCTATTGTTGCGTCTCCTTAAGGAGACGCGAGGGTCCTGACGGATTAAACACGTGACTGTACTCATAATAACAAACAACTTTGCCAAACAAAGATACTCTCACTACTCTGTTTTTTACTCATTCACTTTTATCACAAAAACACAACAGCCGTATGAAATTCATGCGCGTTCTTTCTTTGGAAAAGTTGTTTGTTATCATGAGTACAATCACTTGTTTAATCCGTCAGGCTCCTCGCGTCTCCTTATACAGGGTGTAACGGAAAGGTGTGGTCATATTTTAAGAACCGGTTCTGTCCATGGAAATGAACAACTTTGTCTAAGAAAAAATACAAAATTCTCAACAAAAAAAAAATTGTACTTTCCATACAAAGTTATCACCAGCTGATCAATATTTGTATGGGAGCTAAAAAATTTTTTTTTAATTTGCTCAGGTTTTCTTGAAGAAAGTTGTTCATATTGATAGCCAGATACAGTTCTTAAAATATGACCACACCTTTCCGTTACACCCTGTAGAGACTCGACAATAGGTTTTTAATTGTGTCTGCTAATGACCTTGACGGGTATCGGTCACTAATTACCAGTCGCCCTACATATTTTTAACTATCTCACGTGAGATTAGCCGAGGAGGGGATCGAGCTAAATCTCACTAAGGGGAGGAGGGCATAAAAATATCGTCAAAATCACCTCACGTAATTAATGGACGCCCCCTAATATTATAAGGCCAGATTATTTTACAGCGGCCACCCTGGGCCCGCAATCGGTTACAAGATTTCCAGATTGGCCACTGCAGTTCCTGTCCAGGGGGTAGATGCTCTGCGTGACTAAAGAATCCATTGAAAACCATACTAATAAATCATTTTTGTTTTATTCCAGAGGCACGTCTATGCAATGGAAACAAAGTACACATACTAGCCAGTCCACTCCTCCAGTATATGCGCGCCTTGCTTGGCAGTGACGACATTAGGGCGCATCGGAGTCTTGCCACACAGGTATGTGCCTAATTCTGGCTATATAACACAGCATGTAACAAAAACCCTGTCCTATCCAATAAAGGCGTATTTCTGGTTTAACATACGTACTAGAAAAAATTGCAAAAAAAAATCATCATCTTCCTGCCCTTATCCCATGTTACTTGGGGTCGGCGCAACACGTTTTTTCTTCCATTCTGTCCTGTCAGCCGTCACGCTATCACTAACTCCCTTTTCTTTCATATCACTCCTCACACAATCCATCCATCCTTTCTTTGGCCTCCCTCTCCCTCTCCATCCATTCACATTTATATTCATAACTCTTTTAGTTGTATGTGTTTCATCCCGCCTCTTTACATGACCATACCAAAATAAGCGGTTCCCTTTCAACTTTTCTGTGACTGGCGCCACTTTTAAACTACCTCTATTTTACTGTAAAAAATAGCAAAAAAAAATGTAACTCATAAAAACCAAAAGTTATTGATTTTTTATTTTTATAAAAAATGTGAAAATTACCACTAAATATGGCAAATTTTCGTCCACAGGCCGGCGAAATCATTTTTATTTTTACCTATTTTTATTTCAAAGCGTACCGCCCTGCACTAGCCGGGCTGTAGGCACAACTTCTCGCTTTGGCGGCACGCGACAAAGGGCTAGAAAATCGCTCGTTCAGACGGCTTTTTTTCACACTAAACTGTAGGTGAACTTTGATAAGTTTTTCTTTTTTTTTTAAATCAATTATTTTCATTAGGGAAAGATAATAATCTCATATCAATGGAATGGTTACATATATGTGTACGCAGTACGATTCTAAATAATACCCTTTTTTTTTTAGTGAATGGGAAATCATCCAATGACTTCTCCCGCTCTAGGGTGGCGCGGAAGGGCGTGTCAGACTCTTACTGACTAAAACCCACCCCTATTCCTACCTGCCCTGAATGCCCAGGGGCGAACTCTTTCGAATTTATCCTCAACCCCCGGGCAGGCATCGGCCATGACGGGCCCCGTCATGATTGCTGACAACTTTTGTTCGTTGCGCGTGGAACACTACGCGCGGTCGCCGTCCGCAGGCCCGGGTCTACGGTGGCCGGAAATCGTCTCGCGACGTCCTCCGCCCAGGGCGTCTCCTGCGGTGGCTGCTGCTGAGGGCATGAGGGCGAGTCTGTTGTTGCAGCCTCTCCCTCACCCGTTCCGCCTCCTCCTTCGCGAACATTACTGCTTCGCATGCGGAGGAGACTGCTTCCCATTCCCTCTCGCTCGGTACCATGGCCTGGACCAGGGCCGGGTGCGAGAGGTCGCTGCCGCCAATCGCCTGCACGAGGACACGGCGGGGCTCCGCCCAAGCGGGGCAGATCTCCACCGTGTCCTCTGGGCGATCCTCACTGTGGGGACACCCGGGCGTTTCCCTCCGCCTTATCCTACACAGGAACCTCCCGAAACTTCCGTGTCCGGTGAGGACCTGCGTCAGGCGGAAGGTGAGGACGCCGTGGCGCCTCTCCAGCCACTCCTCAAAGAGGGGCACTACCGCTGCTATGGTGCTGTGCCCAGCGCTGGGTTGCGACAGTCGCTCTCTCCATGTCAGTCAGCGTAGCAGACTACGCTGACACCAATGGGGAGGTCGGCGCGCAGCACCCAGTTGTACCCGATGTTCCACAAAGGCAGCCCCAGGCCCGATCCCTGTGGAACACCGCACGAGATCTCTCGCTGGTTCCATTCTCCCTGGTGACCAGGGTAGATGACTGCCCTGTCCGTCAAATACGCCTCGACCACGCGACGGAGGTAGGGCGACACCCGGTGATACCTACCGGAGTGCCTCCACTATGCAACTCCAGGGCAGGGTGTTAAAGGCATTGGCGATGTCCAGAGACACCGTCAAGACGACCCTACCCCGGGCCACTGTATCCACCGTCGTGAGGGCTTGTACGCGCATGATGACGTCCACGGTGGGGCGCCCCCTGCGGAAGCCGTACTGGCTCTCCGCCAGATCCGGCCCCACCCGCACCATCTGCCCGACGAGGCGGTCTGCAATTACTCTTTCGAAGAGCTAGCCCACGTCGTCGATCAGCACAATGGGCCGGTAAGCGGACAGAGAGTCCGCGGGGCGCCCCGGCTTCTTGATCAGGACCAGCTTCCCCGTCTTCCAACGAAGCGGCAACTGGCCCCTCTCCAAACATGCGCTTAGAAGCCCTCTGAGTCGACGCCCGAGAGCATCCTGCAAGGCCAAGACCCAGGCTTTCCCATGAACGCCATCGGGTCCTGGGGCGGTGCTTTTGGCATTCCGCCTACGCACCGCCTCGGGAGCAACGTCGTCGTCGTCTTGGTCCGCGTTAGGCACCGCAGGAGACGGAGCCGTAGGCGGGGGAGTATGTTCCCCTCGCGAGGGGAACAGAGCGCTCACCACGTCCTCCACGAGCTGCGGTCGGAGACTCTGCGTCAGTGGGGGCGCCCATGGGCGGAGTTTCTCACGCACCACTTTGTACGGGCGCCCCCATGGATCTCTGTTTAGAGTCCCCAGCGCGTCCTCGCGGGATATCCTTTAGGATCGGTCAGGGATTTTGTTACTTGCCGTATAGTAAACTGTACTACACCGGAACTTAAATTGTTCAAAAACAGCAACGTTGCTTGACGACCGCACAGATAATATAAGTAATAGGGATGTTACCTGGGTATAAAAATAATCATTAGTCTGTTTGTTGAAGTTTGGTTATCAAAAAATATTCGATACGTATTTTATGTTTTACCAAACTGATGAAAAAAGTGGACCACCGCGTGACAACACGTGAAACTTCAAAGCATTGCATCTTTTCAGAGTTCCGTACCCTTTTTTTTTTTTTTTTGGGGAGTGGTAACCAATGACATCTCCCGCTCTGACTTACTGACTAAAACCCACCCCTGTTCCTTCCTTGTCTGAGTGCCCAGGGGAACGGTAAGGGGTTCCGTATTCTAAGGGTCCAAACGGAGCCCTTTTGTTGTCAGTCACGTGTCCGCCTGTCCATCGTCTGTCACTAAATTTTGTTCTGAATTAGTTTTTAATTTCCCATTGATTGACCTATGAACTTGAAATTTGGTGATAACGGTTATTATTACGTATATTTAACCGACTTCAAAAAAGAGGAGGTTCTCAATTCGTCTGTATGTTTGTTACTTGATATCTCCGCCATTTGTAAATCGATTTTGATGATTCTTTATTGTTTGGTAGGTCATACTACAGAGGTGGTTCCATATAAATTTTATCTAAATCGATTCAGCACTTTTTGAAAAAATCAACATAAACAATAAATATGTATACACAGATGACGTTTTGGTTGTCTCCAAATGTTCAAATGCCATGTTATTGGTGTTATCCATTCGGGCATAACTTTAATATTTAGTTTTACTTCTGGGGTAGAACACGTAAAAAGTGAAAAAAAAAAAATACAACCAATATTTTCGGAAGTCGGTGTTTTTTTTTTTTGCTTCTTCGTTATTTGACACCGACTTCTGAAAATAAAGTTATTTTGTAATTTTTAGAAGACGGTTGTATTTTTTGTAAAAAAGTATTTTAATAAGAAATACCAAAATTTTGATTTCCCTCATATGGTACCTTCTTCTTCTTTGTCGTTCCCTCACTGCTGAGGATCGTGACCACATACAACGCGGCTCCAAGTTTTGCGGTCTTCTGCCTATGCTGCCTCCAACAGCCTTCTTTATCCTTTATCTTTATGGTACCTACGGAACACTAAGTGTGCAAAGTCCGACACACACTCGGCCGGTTTTTAACCGAGTTTCGAAAAAAGAGGAGGTTCTATGTTCGACTGTATGTGTTTTTTTTTTTTATGTATGTCCGCCGAGTACGCCGTCAGTTGTGTCCCATATCAATTTTATCGAAATCGCTTCAGCGCTTTTTGAGAAACTGAACAAAAACGAAAAATACGTATACCTAGATGACGTTTATCTTTTCTCCAATTACGAGTACTTATGTTTAAATTCCACGTTCTATGTTATTGGAGTTTTTAGTTCTGGGGTATAACAACTAAAAATTGAAAAATAAAAAACATTTTAACAAAAAAAAAAAACAACCAAATTCCAAAAAGAAAATACACTATAAATTAAAAAATAACTTTAATTTCGGAAGTCGGTGTTAAATAACGAAGAAATAAAATACAAACACCAACTTCCAAAATTAAAGTTATTTTTTAATTTTTAGTGTACTTAGTTTCTTTTTCGAAGTCGGTTGTTTTTTTTTATATAAAAAAGAGTATTTTTTATTTTTTATCGCTGTTACAAAAGAAATAAAAATGTGTGAAAAAAAATATTTTTTAGTATCTACCCTATCGTCAAGGTAGGTCAGTTAAAAAACATGAAGCTAACCTAGGGGTTCGTCTTGACAAAATATCAGACACTAATATTTTACATTTCTTTCCCAGTTGATGCAAAATGGTCGCGAGCTCCTCTCAGTGCTAGCACAAGAGCTAGACGAACTATCAATATCCATCCGGCTTCGCCTGCTGTCACCGCCGCCGATAAGCACCATATGGCTTCTCCTATCCGCTGACCTCTGTCTAAACAAGTTCCTACCGCTCCCTAACACACTGCAACAGTTTTATGCCGCACACTTAGAACTTACAACAGAAGAAAACTTCAGCGAAGTCGATTATGGGTCTTGGAAAAAAAGCCCTGAAAAAGAGGATTACAGACCAGATACAAATGAAATAGCTGAGAAAGTCAGCATGAATCTGTCGCAAATTAGCTTAAACAACAATGAAGACACCAAGCCAAAGCTAAGGCCCATTTTGGGCGCAGGAGCTGGGTTACTTAGACAGGAGCAAGCGTTATCTGTAAGCCAGGATACGTTTGAAACATGGACCGCTAAAAATAACCTGAACAAAAGATACGATTTGAATTCCTGGCGGCAACAGGAAGAGGACAAAAAGGAAGAAATTGAATTCAACCAAACGGTTTTACCCCCCAATGTGCAAGCTTTCCCTGTGCCGGACTATCCACCCCCTATAAATACCCGATTTAACTACCCGGAGAATTTCGTCAACTACCTACAACAGGGCGATGGAGCGTATATACAGAGTCAGTACACTAACGTGGCTTTTAATCAACAAGGGGGGGACAGTTTCCAGAATTTTCCCCCAGAACGAACCCCTGTGGTACCTACAAACACTGAACGTCCACCCCCAGTCGTCGAGAGGGTCGCTCCCACACCAGCTATGCCGATGCCTGAGCGTGTCAACAACGAAATACAGAAAAACAGCAATAGACGACCCGTAGAAAACTGGAGAAAAGAGAAAACTGTTGAGAAAGAAGACCCTAACAGGAATAAACAACGGAATTGGACTCGTCAGAAATCTAAAGACAACTTGAGTGAGGATGAGGAGAAAGAGAAGTATCAAGACCGCTCTACATCTAGGAACAGAGATGGGAGATCTGCTAAGATGAACCGGAGGAGTAGCGGGGAAGAGGAAGGGGGACTGGCTAAGACTCCCCCGAGGAGACATGTGACAGAGGTCCCTAGAAACACAAAATATTGGGACCATGATGACCGTTGTGACAAAGATTACAATAGTTAGTAGGAGCAGGCTTTTTAGCCGGTGGGAGGCATTGTGTGGAAGGTTTGGGAGTTGGCGCACTCTGGGGGACGCTAACCCTAAATTAAAATAGTGGATAAAAATATGTGATGGCACTCTGACGTATGGTCGATCTTTTAAATTCACAAAGTTTAATAAAATCTTTTATGACGCATATTTCTTGAGAAATGCAATATGCATTAGAATGCTCCAGGATAGCCCGCGAAATTAAAATTTTCTTACGTTTTTTGCAATTTGCAGGTCAGTATCAGGTTGTATCTTGGTCAAAATATGATTCGCGGCCGTAGCAAGTATGTATTTATAGAATTATAATCATTAAAGAAATTATTATTAGAGCAGTGGTGGCCCAGTGGTAACGGCCGCGACTTACAAGTTGTAGGGCGTGAGTTCAAACCTAGGCAGGCAGGCGCTTTACTTTGTGTAAAATTATTTCATCACCACTGCTCTCAAAACGGTGAAGGAAAACATCGTGAGGAAACCGACATGTCCTAGAACCAAAAATTCGAAGACATGTGACATCCACCAACCCGCACTGGGCCCGCGTGGTGGATTACGGCTCACACCCTCTCACAGAGAGGAGGCCTGTGCCCCAGCAGTGGGGACATTAAAAGGCTGATGATGATACTTGCTACGGCCGCGAATCAAATGTTGACCAAGATACAACCTGACACTGACCTGCAAATTGCAAAAAACGTAAGAAAATTTTAATTTCGCGGGCTACCCTGGAGCTTCCACCTTAAAAGTGGTAAATAAAGCCTTTATTTTATCATAAAAATCTCACACTGCCAAATCAACGAATGCGCCTAAAGACGTCTGTATCCATATTTTTTATTCACTATAACGCCATCATCATTCTGGAATAAGCAGAAAGATAGCGCACAACGCCACCACCTATGGTGAAAACTAAAATGGACTTCACCAAACAAAATTGGGACTTTTTATAGTGAAATTAATAAGTGACAAAGACACTATTTTAGTGAAGTGACATTAGTACCAAAAGTGGAACTGGGTTGATAAATTTTAGTGTTAATAATGTACCAATTATGTACCATGCGGTTCAGTGTGCCTGTTTCGGTACCGGGTAGACCGCAGACCGATATGTCGGTGTCCGATTTTGTGTTGGATAAATTATTTATATGAATTTAAAATGTAACTTAATAGGGAATATGTATGCCATTTTTTATTTTCTAAATATAAAGGTTATGTCATTACATAACCGAATAGAACCGAAGATAAGAAGCCTTTATGGTGATAAATAGAAAGAGAAGTCTGACGTAACATCTGACGTCAAAGGACATGACGCCCATACCTTTTCTTTTTATTGTTGATAGAATAAAAAAACACTTTTACAGTTAGTATTCCATCTTAGTATATTTACCACACTCCACTCCACACCCACTCACACACACACTCCACTGGTTATATATGAACAAAAAAATTCATGCATATTCCCTATTATAAAAAGTACAGTAGATTAGAGAAGGTAAATATATAAGTAAGATTATTTTGGTTGACAAAATCTGACATAAGAGGGTCTGTGGTCTTACTATAGAACCTATTTAGACGATACTTTTCTAGTATATTGCAAAAAATATGGATAAAAAAATGTGTTCATAAAATCTTTGCAATTCGCGATTGCATAACTTAATAAAATAAAATAATTATGGTAAAATTTCTAACTTTTGCACTCTTATACATATTTTGGGTTGGCCCGATTGATTTCGGTCTCAAACGAACGAGACCCGTTTACGGTGTTTGGGGCCGAAACTAGTCGGACGTTCCCGAAGATTGAAAGTGAGTGCAATCATAGTTGATAGTTCTAAATGTCTCACGAATGGTGTAATAAAATTGTATGCATGCTTTAAAATGTGGGCTCGAAATGTTAGGTACTGTAAAGATTTTTTTAAAGTTCTTTTTACTAGTCTTCTGCGTAGTAGTTAACGATCCGGAGCGCTCAGTTAAGTTCGCGGCTCCGTAGTGAACTAGGTCGCTATTTTAGTTCGTCAGCTCCTAACTCGAACCAGAGAAAGGCAGATCGTTCGCTCGCTTTGCTAGTTCCACAGACCAGGAATTACCAGACACCCAGAAATTATGTTTTTCCTACTCCTCCGCTGTTCTTTTCTGATTAATTTCGTTGCAAGACCCAAGACAGTTTAATCGTTTCTCTGGGACACGTCGAACTTCATTGCCTCGGCGTTTTTTCTGGTGGTCGCCACTGTTGATTCTGGCTTACAGGAGTTACAGTGGTTTGGGAATAGTGTGGCGGGCTTAGACCAAACAACTATATTATAGCGACATTTATGACGCAATATACGAACTAATTTCATGAATGTCGCGCAAGTAGAGTTGTGAGCGTGATTTGAACATATACAACAGTCCAAAATCAATCATCGGGCAGTTGTCCACCAGACACAACACCCGTCTGTGAGGAGGATCCTCCCGCATCAATGGAAGTTTGCGAGACTTTAAAGCCGAAAGACTTCCACTGCTGGACATAGGCCTCCCCCAAGTGTCGCCGTGCGTCTCGCATCCATCGGCTACCCGCGACCCTCAGAAGGTCTAAGTCCACTTTGTTGGAGGCCCTCCAATGCTGCGTCTTTTTTCGGCCCCATCGACCCAGATGGTCGATGGGGCCTCTAAAATATAAACAATGAGAAGCGCATGCGCAGCGAGTATATATGTGGTAGTAGTGATGCGATTAGCTCGGGCGGCGCTGCGCTCTCGCTCACTCTCGCTAGTAGGAGCGAGAGCGAACTATTAAATTAAAGAACGACGGATCTGGGACCTAGTTCGCGTAGGTAGTTCATCCGTGGGAGTGCTCTAAGGCCGTCCTTAGACGGACTGCTTAGATCAGTCGAGACCAACTGCACGAGAGCAGTCGTGTTGCGGTTGGGGCTTCCATAGACGGACTGCTTAGAGCAGTCGAGGCCAACTGCACGAGAGCAGTCGTGTTACGGTTGGGGCCTCCATAGACGGACTGCTTAGAGCAGTCGAGACCAACTGCACGAGAGCAGTCGTGTTGCGGTTGGGGCCTGCATAGACGGACTGCTTAGAGCAGTTGAGACCAACTGCCCAAGAGCAGTCGTGTTGCGGTTGGGGCCTCCATAGACGGACTGCTTAGAGCTGTCGAGACCAACTGCACGAGAGCAGTCGTGTTGCGGTTGGGGCCTCCACAGACGTTTGCTTGGAGCAGTGAGTGCATTTTTAGCTGTGACTGCAAATCAACTGCTTGAGCGGTCCGTGTATAGCGATAGTCAATTTTGTATTGAACCGTTTGAAGCTGACACTGACTGCTCCGAGCATTCCGTCTATGGAGGCACTAACAATACACAAGACTACAAGACTTAAATATCTCTTCCTACAATACAACTAGAAAATATTAATATGTAATATTGTTAATATTTTATAATTAACATAAACAATTTAGCAACTGGCTCTACTTTTTTTCAATAAAAGTCGTGTGCTAACAGATATATGAATATAACAAACAAAACTGATATTCCATCATGGAATATTAAAATATATTTAGTCGTTAGTTTTAGAGTACATTAAAAAATATTTTTTTTCTATTCTCATTTAAAATAGTAGTAGACAAATTATTATTAAATAATTAACAGAAGTCTTAAGGAAATCTTAAGTTTTCTGTATGACAGTTACATTTTATAGGTTGTATGAAAACTTGCTTTTTTTTTAGTCGCTGTTGCGATTTGGTCGCCATATTCAAGTTTATAATTAAATTCAACCTCATTTCATAGTACATTTGAACCAAACGCAATTGCGACAAAAAGTCGCAATGTTTTACACGTCCTAAATATGTAACATATATTTTTGTTGCTCAAGCCTTTAGTTTCAAAACATGACATCCATATTTAGAAATTGCAATAATTATAATAATAAACAAATATATTATTTATTGGATTATTTCAAGGCATTTGGACTAGACCAGTGGTCGGAGGACAAAGAATTTAAGGTCGGAAGTTTGCTAAAATGACATTTTTTATTTTGCGATAAACCGATTCTTAACGTTGAACTTTTTGGAAAATAATAGATGAGGTTTGCCAAGTTGGGTAATCGAAACTAGATTTAAATTGAAATGGGGATATGTTCTTGATGAAAAAAAAAAAAATACTAATCCTATTTAGACCGTCAGCAAGACAATAAAAAAATATAGGACACGTATTTTACGCTATCAAATCAATAAAAATTATCAAAGATAAAACGCGTCCAAGTTCACTCACCCTTAGTTACCACTTTTTATGACGAAATTTCAACGCACTATATCGTTCTCATTTTTAGGGTTCCGTACCCAAAGGGTAACCAACGGGACCCTATTACTAAGACTCCGCTGTCTGTCTGTCTGTCAGTGGGCTGGATCTCTTGATCCGTAGTAGCTAGACATTTGAAATTATCACAGAATGTGTATTTATTATTTGTTTGTTTTTATTATTTGTTGTTATAGCGGCAACAGAAATACACATTCTGTGACAATTTCAACTATCTACTAATTACAGATCATGAGATACAGCCCAAAACAAAACACAAAAGAAAACACATTTAGAGAGAAACGTGTTTTTTTTTTTCAGTTTATGGTACGGAACTCTTCGTATGCCAGTCCGACTCGCACTTGGCCGGTTAGAATTTACGTTAAAAAAAAATACCCTCTAATATTCCAATATTTTTTGGTAATCTAATTGACGAATCACATAGATATTTTTTTTTTGTAATGTACCCTCTTTTTGGTGAGGGGAGAGGGGATGGAAAATCATCCAATGACTTCTCTCGCTCTGGGTGGAGCGGGAGTGTGTGTCAGACTCTCTTCCCTGCCTGAATGCCCAGGGATGCGGTAACTCATTTTCAGAATTTATCCGCTACCCCTAGGCATGGGAATCTACCCTAACGTCATGAAACAATGAAATGTTGATGGCATAAATATTGCATTAGTATTTAAATCACTGGTTTTGCCTTCCTAAGAACAACGCTACATAAAAGCCTGGGTTCGAATATTCTAAACCACTGTCACTGAGTTCTAAGTCCAAGCCACATAAGAAATTTAGAAATAATTCCATGAGTAGTTTTGTCAATGTATCGCGTAGCAGTTCCTTAATTCAGACTGAAAAAGCTCGGAAGTCGGATCAGTGAAACTCTGAAAATCATCACCTTGTCATGGATACCAATTTACTTGTGGTCAGCATAGCTTATCTTCCTCTTCCATCATCATCATCAGCCTTTTAATGGCCCCACTACTGGGGCACGGGCCTCTCTGTGTGAGGGTGTGGTCCGTAATTCACCACGCGGGTCCAATGCGAATTGGTGGATCATGTCTCCGAATTGTTGGTTTTGGGGCATGGCGGTTTCCTCACGATGTCTTCCTTTACCGTTTTGCGAGCAGCATCTTGCCCTTATACCAATTTATTTGGTGTCGGCACAGCTTGTGTTCTTCCATACTTACATCTCAATTTGCCGTTATTTCAATAGTCAGCTTCTTGCATCGTAACTGAAAGGGCTTCTTTTGGGGTGGGAAATCATTAAATAACTTCTGCCGCTCTGGGTGGAGCGGGAGGGCGTGTCAGACTCTTACTGACTAAAATCTACCCGTGTTCCTTCAGTTATCTGTGCCAGCGCAAGGTGACTATCAAACACACCCGAGGCTTTGGCGGAAACTGAAAGAGTTGGCTTCGAGTCTAACCACATGCAGTTGACTACCAGTATATTGTACATAGGAAAGATCCTATATATTTATTACCTCAGCCAGTTACTGGGTAACCCGATTCCCCTGGATAAGACTGGTGGTTAGTCTAATAGGCTTATGATTTCGAAAGTTTTAAGCAAACTGCGACCAATAGTTGTTTTTTGACCTTTTCTTAGCATGAGGCTCAAACATAACTGTCAAAGAGATTGTACTATACGCCTCTGCATCACAACTATACTCTGTAGAAACTGCAAGTAGGACAAGGTTTCATTAAAAAAAAAAACCACAAACAAACGAAAATAAAAACAAATACTAAAACCTATGCGTCCCTGTGCGGTCTCTTTGAAAGACTTCACATGGTCAAGGGTGAATCTCCTGGCGTTTTGCAGAAGTATTAAGTACACTATTACTACTAGGCAATGAATTAAACTTGAATTTCCCACGATTCGTCATTGTCGGCAACACTCCGTCATTATTTTCTGCAAAATGCCAGGAGATTCACCCTCAATACTATTGCTAAAGCTGTAATCTGGTAGGTTGGTTCTCTGTGATGGCAACGCATAGAATCTATGGAGCCTCTGGTATCGTAGGGCTACCTCTTTCGCTATCCGGGGGAAAACCTTCAAAAGCCGCCTAGGCTTTTGGAGAATAAGACTAAGGAGTGTTTGATTTGCGCAGTGATCACGATCAGCACATGGGAGGGGTTCCGTGACCTCTTAAAAGGTCACCACGGAACCCTGTACCGCCCCGCCCACCCCGTTTGTTAACGCATATGCTTGGGACTAATTAAAGGGGTCTCCCTTGATCCTCGCTGCTCACGACAGCACGTGATCACAGCGTCATCGTGTTTCCTAGGATCACTCACTTAAGGCGAATGCTCCAGGGTAGTCCGCGAAATTCAAATTTTCTTAAGTTTTTTGCAGGTCAGTGTCAGGTTGTATCTTGGTCAAAATATGATTCGCGGCCGTAGCAAGTATGTATTTATAGAAGTATAATAATTAAAACCATCAATACATCTCTCTCAGTTAGAATGATGATTTTAATTATTATAATTCTATAAATACATACTTGCTACGCCCGTGAATAAAATTTTGAACAAGATCACAACCTGACACAGACCTGCAAATTGCAAAAAACGTAAGAAAATTTGAATTTCGCGGACTACCTTGGAGCTTCCACCAGACAGAACTTGATCACAGCGCCATCGTGTTTCCTAGGATCACTTAAGTTTGGCGATTCTTCGAGCTGTGTTGGTAACCTTAATTCCCCTGCATTTATAATTCGATCACGCAAGGAAACCAGACATTATTTTATTTCTATTATTTGTTATAACGGCAATAGAAATACACTCTCAAACAGATAAAACGGAGAAAATTTCAACTGTCTACGTATTACAATTCATGAGATACAGCCCGTTGATAAACAGACAGACGGATGGACAGAGGAGGCTTAGTAACAGGGTTTGGGTACGGGATTGTAAAAGTTACCTTTTTTCAATGACTTTAAGGTTGGTTTTCATAGAGTGATCTGATCCAAAACTTGGTGAGTCTATCAGTCTTATGTGTCGATGTGATCGCTAGTTTTGTGACGTATTTTAATTACTTTCTAAGATCTATTTAGATATATACGGTATCTGGAATGTTGAGCGATAACTAGGAAGATTAATCTCGGAAACTAATGGGCCTCCAATTGAAATAGGTAATTTTTTTATCGAAAATGGTCTCAAAATTACTTAGATTTTTAAAGTGAAACTTCTTAGAATCGTTGTGATTTGAAACGAAAAAGCGACACTAGAAAGAGACAAACATATTCGTCCATAGGATTTAGCATGCAAGAGAATGAGATAGAATACAGAAATACAGTCGCTGCTTCGATTTCGGAAAGTTTCACTTGTACTGCGTGTGAACCGCACACGTTTTCTTTTATTTTAAAATTTGGTCTTTAGTAAAAGATTTAAATAATGAATTAGTTAAATGAGGTTTTGTTTTTAAACTAATTTCATAGAGTATTGAGAATGTCATATTTGTATGCTAGCTGATCGCCTACTGCGTCCTGCTTGCAGATACGAACGGGTTCATTGGATGACATACAAATATGACATTTAACTTCTACACAATAGATTGTTTCCCTCAACAAATTGAAAAATGCTGTGGAAATCGTACATCATACCGCCATCTTCATCTCAAAACAATTTCCACAGACTATTTAACGAATGTTCTGTGGAAATTGTATCACCAACAAGTGCCGTAATAATGTTATTTAAGCGCTATTTTCACGGGCGAGTGTCTCACAGCGATATTATCGTCATGTCACTTCATTCTACAGGGTGTAACTGGAAATGCGTGATCATATTTCAGATAATGAAAAACTTTCTTCAAAGATGCCATAATAAAAGTGTGTGTGTGTGTAGGTACTTATGTACGCACGTAAGAAGTTATACTTCTTTGGCTTAACAAGATAAAAACCAAACTGTCACAAAGTTTACAAAAGGAAAACAATCTTCATGAACCACATACCATAGCTAACTTCAGGGTGGATCGGTTCTAGCTAACTTCAACCTGTAAATTTTGTGTGACAGTGATGCGCGCATCTTAAAATTTCACTCATCATTTTTTCATAACGCGCCTAAAGAAGTATAACTTCAAAAACTGGTCACACCGTAAGTACAAAATGATCATCAGCTGACCAAAATGTTTGATGTGAAATATCTATTGGCGCGGCTTGGTAGTAAAATTGACTCGAATGCTTACGGCAAACGGCATGACGCTGTCGTGCTCGATGCCCCCACTATGCCGCCGCTCTCGAAACATCATAATATGTGAAAAAAAGTAACAACAACAATACTGAATTCTAATATTAAAATAAGTAGATGTTTCACATCTGCCGGGCGTCCCGTGATGGTCAACTTTTTTTTTCTGATTTTACTTATTTCCTTGAAGAAAATTGTTAATATCTGCAGGCACAAGCAGTACCTAGATATGTCCACGCAGTTTCGTTACATCCGTTTAACAGCTCTATGAACGTGTCTCCACACGGCGATTCATCGAGTGACTTTGACGAGCAAAATGTTGACTCAGCGACTCACTCGCTCTTGGGGGAAAGATCTTCTTTGGTAGCAATGTTTAAAAAAAATACATCTAGTAACTTGAGGTTACCACTGAGATTGAAAAACCTAAAAAAAATCGTGTTCTGTCCAGGATTTAATAAAACACAGAAAGTAATCAAGTCAGCCTTAATTATAATGCATAATAATGAAATTAGATTTCTTATTTTTCATATTGTAATTCATAGTTTAAAGTAAATAGAATTTAAAATAGTTCTAAGACTTTAGTACATAATAAATAAACTAATATTATTATAAAATTTGGGATCGTGTTAGTGAAATTGGATAAATTTGGATAAATAATCAGTGCAATGTTATGAAATACACGATTTAAATTTATTTTAACAGCTTTTTTAGTATTTTACATCTTTGTCAACTGTATAGCCTTGTTTCCTGGGTATAAACATAATAATTATATTTAATCCGTATGTTGATTACCAAACAAATATAAAATTACAAAGATAAAACGCATCAAAGTTCAGGAATGAGCTTGTTACGTCACTTCGTAGTAAACAGTGTACCACGGCGTGACAGCATGCAAAATTTCAACGCGCTATATCCTTTTTATTTTTTGTCGACGTGACAATAGAGAAAATACGTGTTCAATATTTATTGGTAATCTAACTGACGAGCCAATAGATTTTTTAGAATATTACCCTATTTTTATCGTAGCCAACTGCCTAGCCTTCTCCAACTATTTTGGGGTTAGCTTCCTGTTCAACTATAGCATAATCAGCCTTATAATCACGGAATAGAAAAAACAAGTGGAAGTGCTCACGCAGCTGTCCGGTGCGTGTCAAATAATAACAACCTTCGGCAATTGTCTTAATTTGTCTTAATTTTGTATGAACAACAAATAAGCTTTTCGTCAAAATTCAATTTATTGTTCATACAAAATTTAGACTTATTAGAACTGACGAAGGTTGTTATTATTTAACATATTTTGCCGCATAATTGTGACATACGCCGGATAGCTGCGTGGGCACTTCCACTTGTTTTTTTCTATTCTGTGCTTATAATGCTCTCTCTGCTGGGACTCAGGCCACCTCTATAAGAGAGGGCATGGGCCGTAATCCACTACGCAGACCCAGTGCGGGTTGGGTAAATTACTGTACTATTGGGGTTCTGTAAAATGATTAATTTTGATTTTTTTTTCATTTTGCTCATTTTTCTCTCATGTCTTCGAATTTTTGGTTTTAGGACATGCCGGTGTCCTCACGATGTTTTCCTACATCGTTTTGTGAGCAGTGGTAATGAAATATAATCACAAAAATTAAAGTGCCTGCCTGGGTTTTAAACCCACGACTCGTAAGTCAGGGTCGTTACCACTGGGTCACCACTGCTCTCAGTCTTACCAGATGTATTAAAATCTCTTAAGGAAATAAAATTGTGGGCCTTCTAAACAAGCTGTTATATTATTTGGGAAAGACCAGAACATTCGTTTGATTCCTAAATAAAATTGTTTTTTTATTTTTCAATTAAGATTGCATGCAAACGCAAAATTCACAAAATCCTAATCGAGTAGTATTTCAAACATTGCCATTATTTGTAAACTTGATAAAATCCTTGTTGTTTGACTGATAATAATTCAGTATGTTGTTACTGGATCTGTCTCTCTGTTATTAAAAAGAATAACTTGGGAGAACCGTTGTTTTTTGCAATCAAGGAGTACCTCACACATCACTATTTTTGGTTTTACTTTTTTTTTTGGTGCTATTACAAAATGCATTGCCCGCTATCCAATGCCTTATACAGGGTGTTACGGAAATACGTGATAATATTTTGATTCTGCGTCTGCCCATGGTAATGAACAACTTTGTTCATAGAAGTCATAGTTAATTCTTAAAGAAACATTAGCTTTTCCGTACAAGGTTATCATCAGCTTATCAGAATTAGTATGGAAGTTCCAATTTCTTTTTTGATGTGTTACACCTTTCTTCTCGCTTTCCTGCAATCTGTGGAAGTGATTTTCCTGAAATGGGATGGAAGTGTGTAACAGGAAGTCAGGGAACCGCGCGCTATTTGATTTGACTAATGAGCGCGCGCGGTGGTAGACTTGGCCGTTAGATGGTAGAGCGCGCGGTCGAAATCGGAACTAAACGTTTTAATTTTATTTTTCAGGATAGAATGTTATATTCTATTCTATATTTTTATATAGCAAGCAGAGCCGATTCGACTATTCTGCCAATGTCTAAAGTTAAATTTACTTATTACCAAGGTGAGATGTCAAATGTTACACATCTTATGTGACTACTGTTGAGGCTCACTCGTTTTTTTTTTTCGGAATTGTCTCATTGTTCCATGGGCAGAACCAGTATCTATAATGTGACCACGCATCTTCGTTACACCCTGTATACAGGAATTAATAGTGTTGATATCTTGTCTATTATAATCTAGTAACAAAATACAGAATAATATCAGACAAACAAAAAGGAATGTCAAGATAACACCGCTCGGGATTAAGTACCTGTATAGTATAAATAATTCATTGTGATGCTAACAATGATAAATTAATTTTAAACCTAGATAAGTTACGAGCCGTGGTCTGTAGTAA
This sequence comes from Polia nebulosa, assembly GCA_951329385.1. NCBI lineage: Eukaryota > Metazoa > Arthropoda > Insecta > Lepidoptera > Noctuidae > Polia > Polia nebulosa. The sequence goes on along the minus strand of OX589614.1, from coordinate 3,765,158 downwards.
GAATGGAGGCCACAAAATCCTCAAATAGGCTTCAAAATCTTAATTTTGAGGCCTTTTTGAAGATTTTCAGGGCATTTTTTGCTTTCGGGTAAAATGTATGCGAGGTCAGAAACTTGAATTGGGATTGGCATGTATGCCAGTAACAAAACAGTTCTCAAATGTTTGCATGGTCTTTGACTTGAGGCGCAAGGCCATGTGGCAGGCCATTGAATGTGTAGTAGGTAGTGAATTAGTTAATTTAATCAAATAAACTACAGCCCACGGCTTGATAAGCGATTTTCATGCAAAATTATACCGATAATCTCTTTAGAACATTTTTAGCCTATTAAGGGCCTACCTCCCTATAAGTGGCGCCCTCATTGAATAAAAATTCGTATCTTAGCATAGAAATAAAGATTAAAGAATCCTATGTTGCGTTTGTTACATATAAGATAAGGTATTTTTACGTTGTTAAAACAGGACTCAAAGTGTTTCGTATCCAAAATAGTAAGCAAAAGTGTCAACAACGGCTGTTTTTGGAACTTTTGTTTACTGTAACAAACGCAACATAGGATTCTTTAATCTTTATTTTCTACGCTTTGCTACGATTTTTTATTCAATGAGGGCGCCACTTGGCGGCTATATACGCCTTAAGTTCTTTGCCAGGGATTTAGGTCTTTCTCTGTGAGAGGCCGTAATCCACCACGCTGGCACCGTGCTGGTTTGTAGCTGCTAAATGCTTTGGGTCAGTTTAAAATCACCGTTTTCTTCAATTAAAGCCTAGTCCACCTATGCTATAATATTTTTGTGAGATATATAAGAATAGTTTTATATTTCTACAGGCTGTAACCGAAAAGTGGTGTGGTCATATTTTAAAAATTACTTCTGCTCAGTGAAATGAACTACTTTCTGCAAGGAAGTCATTGTTAATTCCCAATAAAAAAATAAAAAAAGTGTACCTCCAGTGAGCCACTAGCGCGCGCAAATTGTTGCAGACAAATTCAGACAATTGTTGCAATTTGATTTAGTCGACTAACAGCAGCGATCGAAGAAAAGCGTGTCCATGGCGTGACAATAATATATCTATGATGCCAAGTTTTGTGTTGAGTGTAAAAACTATGGTTCCAAGAGTGAAGGAATTTCATACCATAATATTACTATAGACGTATATTAGGGACATTTGTAATAACAACAACAATGGTGTTGATTCTGTTGTGCTCAAACTAACTTAATTTAGGCTACTGCTATCTTTTTCTCTAATAAAACAAGAAAGAGACGGACGTAAATTAGAGCTGTCAAATTTAGTTTGAACTAATATTTCCATGCAAATTAAGGGTACACGTAAAAACATGTCGTCTAAAAACACGGCGAAGCGCAAGGCGTAAACTAGTTTGACATCTCTAACTTAGTTCATAGCTATAGCCGTCCTTTTCTCACACTGCCTTTTAGTAAAAGATAGCGATTCTCTAATTTTAGTTTAGTTATTGAACAAGAGAATCCGTGCCATTATCTAGTGCTTAATACTAATTTTGATCAGCTATTATAATTTTGTTCGGATTTTGTTTTTTCTGGGAATTGAATTTTACTTTCTTACTTTTAAATTAAAATATGGCCACACCTTTTCGTTACACCATGTATACCTAGCGACCAGATTAATTAGAACTCAAGTTTCTGGGCCTCCTCATCTTAGAAAATTCATGACTTCTACAGAACTAATAATTATTATAATTTTGCATGAAAGTGATCTCTGGTAAGGCATTGTAAATTAGCTAAAAATATATTTTAGATTTTTCTAAGATTTCTTAATGAAACGTTGTGGATTTTTATTTTCGATTGATTAACAAATTATTATTAATTATGGTGGTTGTTTGCGACGAATATAATGTTTCCACTGCTGGGACACAGGCCTCTTTGTGAGACGGAGTGGGCTGTAAGGCGTCCATTACACGGTAAGTCTTGCTGTCAGTTTTACCACAGTCAAGGCTGTGAGTGACGGATAACTGATTGTCTAGTACGCTGACTGAGTGTTAAATGAAGAAATCTACATACTTTGATTTTTGCATCATTCAACCATCAGTCATGAATTTTGGAATTGACTGACCCTTGCATGAGCGTGTACTGGACCCCTAATCCACCACGCGGGCCCAGTACCGGTTGGTTAAAAGTACTATAGGTTTTATGTAAAATTATGATTAATTTTGGTTACATTTGACTTCACGAAGTTGATGTCAACATTAAAGCTCACGTTTTATCACAATATTGTTTATATTTACTTGAAGTTACTGACGAATGATGATAAATACAATTCTTAGTGTACGTACGCGCAGCGGAATGTTGTTGAATTTAAAGATTTTAATTATGCAGATATTTAGTGTATGACGTCGTATAATTGTGTATGGTAAAAAAAAATTTGTGCACGCAACCATTGTGGAGAAATTCACCAAAAACTGATTCCGCTGGGCGAACGTTGTCCTGGCGGAACTTTTTTTAATCCATAGACTTTAGAAGAACAGAGATGTGTCCAAAAATTAGTGTGTATTTGTGTGTAATTGTGTATGTATGAATAAAACTAGTGCATGCATAAACTTCGGAGAAATTCAAGTTTCCGCTACGCGAACGTTTGGCCATTAGCTAGTTTTCATATAAAGCGCTTACATAGAGAACTGTAGATTTTTACATACGTTGTTTTGAATTTGTTTATATTTGTTTAAAAAACAGATTTAGAAAAAATCGTAGGGCTTAAAAGATAAAAATATAAACGTAAAATACGCTTATTAGGTCTTAGTTCTTAAAGTATGCACTTTGGGGTCTAGATTTTCACATTAATACAAACCTTGTAAGTGTCTGCAACATGTTGCCAAGTATCAATGATGTTCCGTTAGTAACTAAAGAGTTATAGGACAAATTTACCATGAACAGATCACTGTTTACAAAGCAGTCAAATATCACGACGTTCTGAAGGAATTGCATGGTAATATGTATGTCAATAATTAGTGTATTCATTCAACTATTCTTATGCAAAATTTCATGTCATTAAATTCAGTAATTAAAGAAAAACAATTATAATACTGACGAAGCATCGAAAACCTACATAACCCGACCAAGTTCGGATGGCTACCAAAAAGCGGCCGTGCCATATATCTAAAAACACGGCGAAGCGCAAGGCGTAAACTAGTTTGACATCTCTAACTTAGTTCATAGCTATAGCCGTCCTTTTCTCACACTGCCTTTTAGTAAAAGATAGCGATTCTCTAATTTTAGTTTAGTTATTGAACAAGAGAATCCGTGCCATTATCTAGTGCTTAATACTAATTTTGATCAGCTATTATAATTTTGTTCGGATTTTTTTTTTTCTGGGAATTGAATTTTACTTTCTTACTTTTAAATTAAAATATGGCCACACCTTTTCGTTACACCATGTATACCTAGCGACCAGATTAATTAGAACTCAAGTTTCTGGGCCTCCTCATCTTAGAAAATTCATGACTTCTACAGAACTAATAATTATTATAATTTTGCATGAAAGTGATCTCTGGTAAGGCATTGTAAATTAGCTAAAAATATATTTTAGATTTTTCTAAGATTTCTTAATGAAACGTTGTGGATTTTTATTTTCGATTGATTAACAAATTATTATTAATTATGGTGGTTGTTTGCGACGAATATAATGTTTCCACTGCTGGGACACAGGCCTCTTTGTGAGACGGAGTGGGCTGTAAGGCGTCCATTACACGGTAAGTCTTGCTGTCAGTTTTACCACAGTCAAGGCTGTGAGTGACGGATAACTGATTGTCTAGTACGCTGACTGAGTGTTAAATGAAGAAATCTACATACTTTGATTTTTGCATCATTCAACCATCAGTCATGAATTTTGGAATTGACTGACCCTTGCATGAGCGTGTACTGGACCCCTAATCCACCACGCGGGCCCAGTACCGGTTGGTTAAAAGTACTATAGGTTTTATGTAAAATTATGATTAATTTTGGTTACATTTGACTTCACGAAGTTGATGTCAACATTAAAGCTCACGTTTTATCACAATATTGTTTATATTTACTTGAAGTTACTGACGAATGATGATAAATACAATTCTTAGTGTACGTACGCGCAGCGGAATGTTGTTGAATTTAAAGATTTTAATTATGCAGATATTTAGTGTATGACGTCGTATAATTGTGTATGGTAAAAAAAAATTTGTGCACGCAACCATTGTGGAGAAATTCACCAAAAACTGATTCCGCTGGGCGAACGTTGTCCTGGCGGAACTTTTTTTAATCCATAGACTTTAGAAGAACAGAGATGTGTCCAAAAATTAGTGTGTATTTGTGTGTAATTGTGTATGTATGAATAAAACTAGTGCATGCATAAACTTCGGAGAAATTCAAGTTTCCGCTACGCGAACGTTTGGCCATTAGCTAGTTTTCATATAAAGCGCTTACATAGAGAACTGTAGATTTTTACATACGTTGTTTTGAATTTGTTTATATTTGTTTAAAAAACAGATTTAGAAAAAATCGTAGGGCTTAAAAGATAAAAATATAAACGTAAAATACGCTTATTAGGTCTTAGTTCTTAAAGTATGCACTTTGGGGTCTAGATTTTCACATTAATACAAACCTTGTAAGTGTCTGCAACATGTTGCCAAGTATCAATGATGTTCCGTTAGTAACTAAAGAGTTATAGGACAAATTTACCATGAACAGATCACTGTTTACAAAGCAGTCAAATATCACGACGTTCTGAAGGAATTGCATGGTAATATGTATGTCAATAATTAGTGTATTCATTCAACTATTCTTATGCAAAATTTCATGTCATTAAATTCAGTAATTAAAGAAAAACAATTATAATACTGACGAAGCATCGAAAACCTACATAACCCGACCAAGTTCGGATGGCTACCAAAAAGCGGCCGTGCCATATATCTAAAAACACGGCGAAGCGCAAGGCGTAAACTAGTTTGACATCTCTAACTTAGTTCATAGCTATAGCCGTCCTTTTCTCACACTGCCTTTTAGTAAAAGATAGCGATTCTCTAATTTTAGTTTAGTTATTGAACAAGAGAATCCGTGCCATTATCTAGTGCTTAATACTAATTTTGATCAGCTATTATAATTTTGTTCGGATTTTTTTTTTTCTGGGAATTGAATTTTACTTTCTTACTTTTAAATTAAAATATGGCCACACCTTTTCGTTACACCATGTATACCTAGCGACCAGATTAATTAGAACTCAAGTTTCTGGGCCTCCTCATCTTAGAAAATTCATGACTTCTACAGAACTAATAATTATTATAATTTTGCATGAAAGTGATCTCTGGTAAGGCATTGTAAATTAGCTAAAAATATATTTTAGATTTTTCTAAGATTTCTTAATGAAACGTTGTGGATTTTTATTTTCGATTGATTAACAAATTATTATTAATTATGGTGGTTGTTTGCGACGAATATAATGTTTCCACTGCTGGGACACAGGCCTCTTTGTGAGACGGAGTGGGCTGTAAGGCGTCCATTACACGGTAAGTCTTGCTGTCAGTTTTACCACAGTCAAGGCTGTGAGTGACGGATAACTGATTGTCTAGTACGCTGACTGAGTGTTAAATGAAGAAATCTACATACTTTGATTTTTGCATCATTCAACCATCAGTCATGAATTTTGGAATTGACTGACCCTTGCATGAGCGTGTACTGGACCCCTAATCCACCACGCGGGCCCAGTACCGGTTGGTTAAAAGTACTATAGGTTTTATGTAAAATTATGATTAATTTTGGTTACATTTGACTTCACGAAGTTGATGTCAACATTAAAGCTCACGTTTTATCACAATATTGTTTATATTTACTTGAAGTTACTGACGAATGATGATAAATACAATTCTTAGTGTACGTACGCGCAGCGGAATGTTGTTGAATTTAAAGATTTTAATTATGCAGATATTTAGTGTATGACGTCGTATAATTGTGTATGGTAAAAAAAAATTTGTGCACGCAACCATTGTGGAGAAATTCACCAAAAACTGATTCCGCTGGGCGAACGTTGTCCTGGCGGAACTTTTTTTAATCCATAGACTTTAGAAGAACAGAGATGTGTCCAAAAATTAGTGTGTATTTGTGTGTAATTGTGTATGTATGAATAAAACTAGTGCATGCATAAACTTCGGAGAAATTCAAGTTTCCGCTACGCGAACGTTTGGCCATTAGCTAGTTTTCATATAAAGCGCTTACATAGAGAACTGTAGATTTTTACATACGTTGTTTTGAATTTGTTTATATTTGTTTAAAAAACAGATTTAGAAAAAATCGTAGGGCTTAAAAGATAAAAATATAAACGTAAAATACGCTTATTAGGTCTTAGTTCTTAAAGTATGCACTTTGGGGTCTAGATTTTCACATTAATACAAACCTTGTAAGTGTCTGCAACATGTTGCCAAGTATCAATGATGTTCCGTTAGTAACTAAAGAGTTATAGGACAAATTTACCATGAACAGATCACTGTTTACAAAGCAGTCAAATATCACGACGTTCTGAAGGAATTGCATGGTAATATGTATGTCAATAATTAGTGTATTCATTCAACTATTCTTATGCAAAATTTCATGTCATTAAATTCAGTAATTAAAGAAAAACAATTATAATACTGACGAAGCATCGAAAACCTACATAACCCGACCAAGTTCGGATGGCTACCAAAAAGCGGCCGTGCCATATATCTAAGAAACGTTCTTAACCTTCCAATATAGTATTTATTAATATGGTACAGTTGCGTACACAAGCGTTAGGAAAAAGTAAAACAATTGCATTTCTTGAATGAAAAATATTTTTTTAATAATAACCATAAGACATTTTTATATCGACGCCATGCGTCAAGTTAATGTGACCGAGTTGTACTAACACACACAAAATTTCAATTCAAAAACCGATTAGGTACACAAATTAAACTCTATATCAATAGACCTAAGGTCTAATTTACAACAAAATTGCAACTAAATGAGCAAGTTCCTGTTACTCGGTTTATCCTTACCCAGGAAGGTGATGATCTTGTTCTGGAAGTTGTTCCAGGTTGCCGAGGAGTTGACGATCTGTGAGAGGCCCACATACGTATATCATTACATGTAGGTAATAAACATAAGGTGATTATTTAATAACAATATTTCTTTTCAACATTTCGTTATAATCTGGTCGGTCGTTTAGTAGTTTAGATCTATTCAGTAGTTTGTCTTTAACCAGGAAAAACATCTACTTTGTTACGATTATATTATAATATATGTCTTGTATAATTTATTATTATAAATTTAAGTAAATAGATATAGAATAAGATCAATCAGTAGATATTAACTTGGGTTTATGGTGTCTGTCCAATGTTAACATAACACAATTATTATAATTTATCTGCCTAATAAATTACCTACGTAAATGAATAAGTCTATAGCTATTAATTTATTATAAAATCTTACCTTATATCTGTTATCAGCTTCTCACTATCATTCACTCAATATTCCTACTACATAATTATGTTATGCTTCACTGTTACACTATAACATTAATAACACACTTTGTCAATATTATTATTACAGAGAATTGGCGATGCATAGCAAAACAACAGCGCATACGCACATTGTCCTTGACTGCACATTTATTTGTAAGTGACTAGGGGATGAAACAAAATCAGGTTCAAGTTCAACAGCAAACGAATACGCGCGAAAACATATTGCCCTCTCTTTTCTTCAAGGATGACAGTACCGTTTCAAGCGGGAAGCCGCCTATCGCTCGTTGCGCGCAGCGCGTTGTCTATTTTTTCACACAAGAATATTTTTGATCAATTCATAACTACAATACTTAGACTATTTAACTAAAGGTTTAAGCGTACCGAACTTCGAACAAAATAATTCTGCATATTTTGGTGGGGTGCGGGGGAACACGCTCACATACATAAGAAAAAAAAAACAATTCAAGAAGTAGTTTTTTTTAAGTTTTTAGATTGTTTGATCCACTAAAGTTGCAAAGGGGAACGCTCGTGCATGCCTAGTCTATTGGTTAAATAGTGTAATAAGCTACAATATGATAAATATTTACCTAAACAGTAGTACATACTTACATGTGGTAAATATTTAATTTCCCTAAGGGGTCTATAGTTAAAATCCTGATCCGTGAAATCTTCAATAGAAATTAGCTGTATGAATTTATTTATTTATTTAACACTTCACGCACATACAAGTACAGAGGCGGACTTAATGCCTCAGGAATGAATTTAAGGATGAATTTTATTTGTCTTAAATAATATATTTAGATTATATCTCAAGTCTCAAGCGCATACTTAAATAAAGTACCTACGTAAATAGTACCTACTTTCTGTCATAGTCAAATACATTTAAAAAAGTAGGTGTACAAAAATAAATGACCTATAAATTATATCGAAACAACAATTGTGTTATCACCTATACCAATTAAATACCGGTATTATACTGTAAATTTTGGGATGTTACCTAAATATATTGCACGGCCGCTTTTTTGTAGCCATCCGAACTTGGTCGGGTTATGTAGGTTTTCGATGCTTCGTCAGTATTATAATTGTTTTTCTTGAATTACTGAATTTAATGACATGAAATTTTGCATAAGAATAGTTGAATGAATACACTAATTATTGACATACATATTACCATGCAATTCCTTCAGAACGTCGTGATATTTGACTGCTTTGTAAACAGTGATCTGTTCATGGTAAATTTGTCCTATAACTCTTTAGTTACTAACGGAACATCATTGATACTTGGCAACATGTTGCAGACACTTACAAGGTTTGTATTAATGTGAAAATCTAGACCCCAAAGTGCATACTTTAAGAACTAAGACCTAATAAGCGTATTTTACGTTTATATTTTTATCTTTTAAGCCCTACGATTTTTTCTAAATCTGTTTTTTAAACAAATATAAACAAATTCAAAACAATGTATGTAAAAATCTACAGTTCTCTATGTAAGCGCTTTATATGAAAACTAGCTAATGGCCAAACGTTCGCGTAGCGGAAACTTGAATTTCTCCGAAGTTTATGCATGCACTAGTTTTATTCATACATACACAATTACACACAAATACACACTAATTTTTGGACACATCTCTTTTCTTCTAAAGTCTATGGATTAAAAAAAGTTCCGCCAGGACAACGTTCGCCCAGCGGAATCAGTTTTTGGTGAATTTCTCCACAATGGTTGCGTGCACAAATTTTTTTTTACCATACACAATTATACGACGTCATACACTAAATATCTGCATAATTAAAATCTTTAAATTCAACAACATTCCGCTGCGCGTACGTACACCATAATACTTTCATAACCTACTTTATTCCTAAAGCATTAAAGTTTAAAGTCACATAAAATTAATGCTGGTGGTCGTTACCTTACAAAAATTTGTTAAAATTGGCATATTTAGAATAATTAGTTGAAATAAAAACCAGATGGACACGATGTTTTTAATGTATATTTGTTTTTGGTGTAATTTTTTTTGTATACCTACTTGGTCTCTCTATTTTAAATTCTTAGGGGCTAATAATCCAATAGTCAGATAATTTTTAACTGAAGAATTTAAATAAATTTTCTTCACAAAAGCTGTCAAACCGTCATTTTTATGCCTCAGATAAGAGTTATTAAAAACTTTGCTGTACTTAGCTTACATTTTTTCGAGTTCTACGAAGTAGTATTTTTCTCATATCTAACAGAAAATCCCATATAGCATTTGATTATATGAATGAGTACTTTCACGTTCCAAAAAATACCCAAGGAATGAGGGTTTTCAGACATGATGTACACCAGTTGGCAGCACTGAGGCGTCAGATCCAGACACCTGTCAAAACGCATCATATAATGTCAAAAAACTGACATTGGGGCCGATTCTGTTGTGCACAAACTAAACTTAATTTAGGCGATTGCTATCTTTTTCTCTCTAATAAAACGAGAAGGAGACGAACGTAAATTAGAGCTGTCAAATTTAGTTGAACTGATGTTTTCGTACAAATTAATGGTAGGTACAAGTAAAAACATGTCGACTAAAGACACGGTGAAGCGCAAGGCGTAAACTAATTTAACATCTCTTACTTAGTCCATAGCTAGAGTCGTCCTTTTCTCGCACTGCCTTTTAGTAAAAGATAGCGATTCTCTACTTTAAGTTTAGTTATTCAACAAGAAAATCGGCACCATTGATTAAGTTGACGTTAACGTCATTATACCTTCAGTGTCGTTTTCGCAAAGAGGGGTGTTATAAGTTTGACCATAACTATGTGTGTGTGTCTGGCTGTGGCACCGTAGCTCTTAAACGGGTGAACCGATTTGGATGCTATTTTTGTTTCAAAGCAGGTTTTCTAGCGATGGTTCTTAGACATGTTTTATCAAAATCAGTTCAGCCGTATCAAGGTCATCAGCTGTTTTGTGTTTTTTCAATGTTCGCTTTTCTTTAAAGCTTTGGGGTTTTTTTTAATTTTTAATTTAATTGGTATCTTGTAACGTAAGAGACCTGTCGCTTAAGTAGTGCATACTGTTGACGTAAATTTTCCTGAAAACTAAAACTAACCTAGTTTTTAGCTTAACGAACAAGAAATACGCACACTTAGGTTTGGTTCTACATGTGATCTGTTCCAAAAAATGAAAATTACCACATGACAAAAGCAACTAGGCCTAATACCTATTACAAGGTGGAGACAATTAATACAACAATAAATTAACACTGGTAATACTCATTATTCTGAATAATATTTACTATGGGACCAACAGTGCTGAATCCAGCACTGTTTCCACGTAGCAAGAGTAGCAAACGCTACGGGCCCCGCGCTTTGGGTGGGCCCCCTTTTTAACTGACTTTCGAAAAAGGAGGAGGTTCTATGTTCGATGTTGTATGTATGTTTTTTTTAATTACGAGTATGTTTAAATTCCACGTTCCATGTTATTGGGATTTTTAGTGCTGGTGTCTATACAACTAAAAAGTGAAAAAATAAATAAAAAAAAAACAACAGACTTCCAAAAAAGAAAATACACTAAAAATTAAAAAAATAACTTTAATTTCGGAAGTCGGTGTTAAATAACGAAGAAATAAAATACAAACACCGACTGCCGAAAAAGTTATTTTTTAATTTTTAACCGACGAAAAAAAAGGAGGAGGTTCTCAATTCGACCGTATATGTTTTTTTTTTTTTTTTTTTTTGTGTATGTTCAGCCCTCACTCCGTCATTTATGAACCGATTTTGATTATTCTTTTTTTGTTAGATAGGGTACACCTCAAGGGTGGTCCCATGTCAAGGAAATCAGGATCTGACAATGGAATCCTGACAAAATTGAGAGAAAACCTCGAAAATTGTGGGCACGTTTAGCGTTTCTATATGTGTGTTCAGCCCTCACTCCGTCATTTATGAACCGATTTTGATTATTCTTCTTTTGTTAGATAGGGTACACCTCAAGGGTGGTCCCATGTCAAGGAAATCAGGATCTGACAATGGAATCCTGACAAAATTGAGAGAAAACCTCGAAAATTGTGGGCACGTTTAGCGTTTCTATATGTGTGTTCAGCCCTCACTCCGTCATTTATGAACCGATTTTGATTATTCTTTTTTTGTTAGATAGTGTATACCTCAAGGGTGGTCCCATGTCACGGAAATCAGGATCTGACAATGGAATCCTGACAAAATTGAGAGAAAACCTCGAAAATTGTGGGCACGTTTAGCGTTTCTGTATGTATGTTCAGCCCTCACTCCGTCATTTATGAACCGATTTTGATTATTCTTTTTTTGTTAGATAGGGTACACCTCAAGGGTGGTCCCATGTCAAGGAAATCAGGATCTGACAATGGAATCCTGACAAAATTGAGAGAAAACCTCGAAAATTGTGGGCACGTTTAGCGTTTCTATATGTGTGTTCAGCCCTCACTCCGTCATTTATGAACCGATTTTGATTATTCTTTTTTTGTTAGATAGGGTACACCTCAAGGGTGGTCCCATGTCAAGGAAATCAGGATCTGACAATGGAATCCTGACAAAATTGAGAGAAAACCTCGAAAATTGTGGGCACGTTTAGCGTTTCTATATGTGTGTTCAGCCCTCACTCCGTCATTTATGAACCGATTTTGATTATTCTTTTTTTGTTAGATAGTGTATACCTCAAGGGTGGTCCCATGTCACGGAAATCAGGATCTGACAATGGAATCCTGACAAAATTGAGAGAAAACCTCGAAAATTGTGGGCACGTTTAGCGTTTCTGTATGTATGTTCGGCCCTCACTCCGTTATTTATGAACCGATTTTGATGATTGTTTTTTTCTTAGATAGGGTATACCTCAAGGATTGTCCCATGCCAAGGATATCAGGATTTGCTCATGGGATCCTGAAAAAATTGAGAGAGAACCTCGAAAATTGGGCACGAATATTGTTTCTGTTTACTTTTCATAACTGAATCAGGTATTTGCATTTAGGAACCATCACATCATGAAACTGAGCTGATGATGGAAACCATACCTTTCCTAAACAATAGAAGTCAGATATAAAAACTGGTTTTAGTGACAAATACCACTTCATATGCTTTGACGAAAAGACGTCTTTACAATATTGGAGGTAACCTCAACTGGTCAATATCCTGGGAACTTCATGGAAGGATTGTTATATCATCAGCTCAGTGGCAAGAGGAATGATGAAGAATTAGAAATTAGCCTCAGAGTGTTTAAAGATGATGCGAGCCACAAAAAATCATGAAATAAAAAACTTTTTAACAAAAAAATTAACCGACGAAAAAGAACTAAAAAGCAAAAAATAAATAAACCTTTTAAGTCTTGAGTAATGAGCTTATTTACCTACAGAAAATATCAAATTTTATATAAACTAATTTTGAGTCGGCGCCAATTAATAAAATGATTAATTACCTACTTACAGCCCTCTTCATTTGTAAGTACTTATAAAATTTAGATATTTAATAATCAGATTGTTGTTTGGCGCCGACTCAAAATTAGTTTATATAAAATTTGATATTTTATGTAGGTAAATAAGCTCATTACTCAAGACTTAAAAGGTTTATTTATTTTTTGCTTTTTAGTTCTTTTTCGTCGGTTAATTTTTTTGTTAAAAAGTTTTTTTTAGTGTATTTTCTTTTTTGGAAGTCGACTACTTTTTTTTTAAGTTTTTTAGACGTACAAAAACAAGTCAAGATATCTATATAATACCTACTAGCTGACCGTAGAGCTGACCCGACAGACGTTGTCCTGTCCAAGCTATGAACTGTCAAACGTCCGAAGTTTAAATAGTCGTTAAGTTTTCTGAAGTTTTCTGAATTAGCGACTGCCTATCTGACCTCCACAACCCAGTTACTGGGAAATACGATACCCTTTGGTACGACTGGATGTCAGACTTTTGGGCATGTGACGACCCTTAACGACTGTCAAAGATGTCAATGATGAATGGGACCAACGGCTTAACGTGCTTTCCGAGGCACGGAGGAGTCTCGATATGTAAAGATGGTCACCCATCCATGGACCAACCCCGGCAATCGTAGCTTAACCTGATGGATCGACCCGTGCGGCTGTTGTTACTTTAGCCACGAGCTCCTAACGAAGGGTTCCGTACCATAAACTGAAAAAAAACGCTTCTAGAAACGTGTTTTTTTTTTATACGTAATAGGTAGATCGTTGAAATTTTCACAGGGTGTATATTTCTGTTTGGTTCGGTGTGTGTGTTATGTTTTTATTATTTGTTGTTATAGCGGCAACAGAAATACACACCCTGTGAAAATTTAACACCAACTATTCTTAACCGAGAAGAACGCGGCCATCCGTGCGTACAGCGCTTTTCCCTGTCACGCAAACAAGGCTCACATGCGCAACTTACAGCGTGCTGTAAAGAAACGCACTGCTGAGCATCGTTCTGCGAACTGGGACAAGACGCTGCGCGAACTCGAGCCCACCCATCAGACCTTCTGGAATCTCCAGAGGAAGCTGCGGTCTAAGACAGGCCTCAATGCCCCCTCTCATTCTTCAGTCCCGATAAGTGTCGCTTTTGACAACGCAGAATAGGTGGAATGCCTAGCCGACAGCCTAGAGTCCCAATGTTCTCCCAGTTCTCAACCAGTAGACCAGGCCCACCTTGACATGGTGGATGCGAAAGTCGTAAGGAGAGCTTGCCTCCCCCCGGTTGAAGATCCTGATGATCCACTTCCCCCGTCACCCTAGACGAGGTGGAGGACATTATCAGGAAGCTTCAACCCAGGCAAGCCCCAGGCTCTGATGGCATAACCGACAGAGCGATTCAACTCTTCCCAGCCCAGCTCATTATGCTTATGACCGCCATCTTCAATGGCGCTCTAAGTAATAATACATTCGTATTCGTTCGCCATTGAAGATGGCGGCCTGTTTCCACGCTTGGGGGAAACCCCAAGCGTGGAAATAGGTCACTGTCATTGGTATTCCAAAACCAGGCAAGCCCAAGTCTGACCCCACCAGCTACCGCCCCATTAGTTTACTCAATGCTCTTGGTAAGATCTATGAGAAGCTTATTTACAAGCGGCTCAAAGATTTTGCCGAAGCTAAAAGTCTAATTACCAACGAGCAATTCGGCTTCCGCTCCGAACACGTGCGTTCAACAAGTCTACCGCATTGTCGAACATATGAGCGCTGGGTTCCAGCGTGGTACGACGGTGTCTTGTACTTCGATATAGCGAAAGCATTCGACAAAGTCTGGCACAACGGCTTAATCTTTAAGCTGTACGAATTAGGAGTGCCAGATCGTCTCGTGCTCATCTTGCGAGACTTTCTGTCGAATCGCACCTTTCGTTATCGCGTAGAGGGCGCTCTATCCTCCCCCCACCCCATTAGATCAGGAGTCCCTCAAGGCTCTGTGGTATCCCCCCTAGTTTTTACGCTGTTTACCAGCGATATCCCCAAACCTAAGAAGGCACAGTTAGCATTATTCGCTGACGATACAGCCATCTTCTACTCGGGTATCTCACCCAAACAGATAGGTCTCACTCTCCAATCCTCCGCAAACCAGCTGGACCAATGGTTCCGGAAAATGGAGAATCGAGGTCAATCCAAACAAGAGTCAGGCAGTCCTCTACTGAAAAACCGCGAAAGACGGTTAGTCCCCCCCGTCCGATCACCATGTACGACAAGCCTATCCCCTGGGAGAAGCAGACCAAGTACTTGGGCGTAATCCTAGACCAGCACCTCACCTTCGGTGAGCATATAAAGCAGGCTCGCTCGCGCGCCGCTTTTGCTCAAGGTAGACTTCACTTCCTTTTGAACGCCAGTAGAAAATTGTCACTAAAGTGCAAATTGCGTACCTATACCTCGGTCATCCGCCCAATCATGATCTATGCTTGCCCAGTGTTCGCACACGCCAAGCCGCGTCGCCTCCATAAGATGGAGACCTTGCAGAACCGCTTTCTCCGCAAAGTACTGGGAGCCCTCTACTTTGTGAGGAATGAGGAGCTGCATGTCGACCACAAAATCCCCACCTTGCGGCAGTTCATGAAACGCTCTACCAAGCGCTTCATTGAAACTGCTGCCAAACACCGCAACCCTCTTATTGAATCGGCTACCCGATCTACCCCCTCACAAATTTCCAGGATTCGCCGCTCCCGACATACCCTCGTAGTCCCAGATGATGTTACCACCCTGCTCCAAGAGAGCCGTAGGAAAACTAGCACCTTACATACGAGGGCGTCAATAAGTCCGTGACTTTTTGAATTTCTGACCTCTTTACTGAAAAAGCAACACTACTCCTGTCAATAAAAAAAAATAAAAAAAAAAAAACAGGCATCTGTCAGTTGACCCCTGTCAAAATTTGAACTTGCTGCGTCAGTTTGTGTTTGACAGCTATCTTTATCAGACTACCCAGTAATTTGAGGAAAAAATGGAAAAAAGTGAATTTCGTGTGCTTATTAAGCATTATTTTTTGCGAAAACCATTACCGAGACCAAGGCTAAGCTTGATAAATACTATGGGGACTCTGCACCATCGATTTCAATGGTAAAAAAGTGGTTTACTGAATTTCGTTGTGGCCGTACAAGCACTGCATGAAGATGCCGAACGTCCTGGACGCCCAGTTGAGGTCTCTTCACCCGAAACAATCGAAAAAATTCACGATATGGTGTTGGCCGACCGAAGATTGAAAGTGCAAGAGATTGTGGAAGCCGTAGGGATCTCGCATGGCTCAGTGGTTTCAATTTTGAATGATCACTTGGGCATGAGAAAGCTTTCCGCAAGATGGGTGCCGCGTTTGCTCACAGTCGACCACAAACGCAATCGTGTAACAACTTCGCAGGAAGGTTTGGCGTTGTTTAATCGCAATATGGAGGAGTTTTTGCACCGTTTTGTAACCGTGGACGAAACATGGATCCATCACAACACACCAGAGACCAAACAACAGTCAAAACAGTGGGTTTCTAAGGGTGAATCGGCGCCAAAGAAGGCCAAGGTGGGTTTGTCAGCCAATAAAGTTATGGCGACTGTTTTTTGGGATGCACGCGGGATAATCCACATTGACTACCTTCAAAAGGGAAGAACAATCAATGGGGAATATTATGCCAACTTATTGGACCGATTCAATGACGATTTGAAAAAAAACCGACCTCATTTGGCCAAGAAAAAAGTTCTTTTCCACCAAGACAATGCAAGGGTGCACACATGTGCGGTTGCCATGGCAAAAATCCATGAATTGGGCTATGAATTGCTCCCTCATCCGCCCTATTCTCTAGATTTGGCTCCGAGTGACTACTTCTTGTTCCCAAACCTGAAGAAATGGCTTGGTGGAAAAAGATTTGACTCCAATGATGACGTCATCTCGCAAACAAAGGCCTATTTTGAGGACCTCGACAAATCATATTTTTTGGAAGGGATAAAAAAATTGGAGAAGCGTTGGACAAAGTGTATAGAGCTCAAGGGAGACTACGTTGAAAAATAAAATGATTTATTTATCAAAAAATCTGTGTTTTATTCCAAAAGTCACGGACTTATTGACCCGCCCTCGTAGACACCACAGACCGCCGATCTTCCGCCCTCGCCGTCGAGGTCCGTCGCGAAGTCCACGTCAACGTCCTCCCCGTCTCTCGCTCGAGCCAGCACGTGCCGCTGAGCCAGTAAATTCCCCAATTAATGGAAACTTGATCCAGCCTTCCCTTGCTGCCGCCCCCCCCCCAGTGACGTCCTAAGCCGAGGCCCGTACTCCGCAGGGGGTGCCCTTAGCGTTGTCACTTAGCTTGTAAGTTAAAGCCTACACAGGCAAGTCCGGTTGAGCAGACGACAGCCTCAGAGGCTGACCTGCGAGATGTCCCACAAAAAAAACAAGTTCTTTTCAGAGCGAACTGGTGCGTGCGTCGCCCACATCTTGTTTGTGTCAATGTCTTTCTCAAGGCAGTCCTGTTTCTTCAATAGAGTTGATTTATATGCGTCTTTATCAAGACGGTTCATTGTTTCTTTAACTGGTATTATCATAAACGTGGCAATGATGTGGTTTGGTAAAGGTATCTTAGTAACAGGTTTTGGGTAACGTATATGGAGGTACGGTAACTAATTTAACAAGGTGATTTTAATTGGTATTATTGTAACATTTATTTAATTTTGATTTAATTTGATTACTGTACCATTATTTATTATATGGAAACGTAGTGGATTGTACTGTAACCATCATTACACTTAATTTAATGTCATATTTATTACTGTGCAATTGTTTGTTTTCCCAAATAAATAAAATAAAATCCACAGTACTGTCATCCGCATAGCAATGAATGCCATCGATGGATAGCATATCATTGATATGAAGAAGCAGTGTCGGGGACAGTTCGAACCTTGTAGAACGCCAGTATTTATGGCATTCTGTCCGAGCAACAACCGTCGAAGACGGCTCTTATGCTTCTGTCGGTTAAAAAGCTAGCGATCCACTTGCATAGACCCTCGGGTAGTCCGTAAGAGGGAAGCTTCGATATAAGACCCCGATGCCAGACCCGATCGAACGACTTCGCCATATCTAGGCTTACAGCCAATGCCTCACCTTGACTCTCAATGGCTTGTGCCCATTGGTGTGTGAGATACACTAGAAGGTCACCAGTCGAGCGTCCGTGTCGGGAACCGTATTGGTAGATTTTAGAATAACAAAAGTTCAATTTCCAGGTCTTCGGAGATCAGGCCACCAGGCGTAACGCCTGGACAGTTATGAAACGCATTTCGATTTGTGCCTTATGATCTCTAAATTACCTACTTAAAGTGGCAGTAATATTTTTGGAAAATAAAAACTTCACACGCCCAAAAGTTCATACCAAGCTGTACCAAAATAACTACTTATTGCTAAACTTTTTATATTCACTTTATTTTTCAAATAAAAATTCAAATTCAGACATGAGTCCATAGTGTTAGTATAACAAGATTACTTAAAGGCTAGTGTTAGTAAATAAAATAAAAAGAATAGGTACACATCATCAACTGGTGTGGATCCTTACCCAGTGACGCAGCAGAGGGGAATCCCACCGATCTCGGAACACTCAGGAGACTATTAGTGGCGGTGCGCAGCCGGCCGGCTATGGAGGCGGTCCTTTTTCTTATTATTGCGTAAAAATCATCTGTGTGCGCCTCCGCAAACATACCGGACGCACTACAACGCCACGACAGCCCCAACAGTATCCTGAACGCGTTATTGTATTGGACGTGCAGATCGCTGTATGTCCTCTGCGTAAAACTGGTCCAAAGGCTGCACGTGTAAAAAGACTGGCAGAACGTTTTAAAAACAGTTACCTTAATTTGATTTGTACAACGTGCAAATCTTCGAACCAGCATGTTACATTGAACGGCCAGCGACCTGCGCTCCCTCTCTATATCTATATTGTCTCTAAGATCCTCAGTGACCCAATGACCCAAATACTTAAATTTAGTCACCCATGTTAAAGGTGCGCCACAGAGCGAGACACTGGGTACATTTGAATAGTTAATGTGCTTTTGGTGTGGCGAGTTGCCGCCACTCTGCAAGTTGGGTGGGGTTGGTATCACGTCGCGTGTGTGTCTCGCTTTAATTTGTCAGACAGACGTGAGTGGCCGGCTTTACGCGAGGTATAGACAATTTAAAATGCAACAATCGACGTCACGTCAGTTTGACGCCAGTGTGTGTGTCTAACGCCGCGAGGCACAGCGCGCATCTCACCGCAGACTAATGTCTTAAAATAATATCGTCCCCGCAAATACGCTAAAATCCCGAGTAAATCCCGTAAACGTTGGGGATCCTCCGGGAATAATAAATAACCCATATTTACCGCGTCCGTTAACTACTGAACAAGCATAATCAGGAGTGTTGGTGTGAAGAGAACGAGTGGCCACTCGACAATTCGACGTGCAACCATCGAGAACAGCCCGGAAAGTAAGGTACCACTTGTTTTACAAATTGTGAGTAGGGCCACATTCGCCGACTGCTGCCGACCACTCCTAACTTGAAGTTATACAGACAAATATAGGCAATTTTGGGCCAGCATTCCCTCCAAGTGCTTGGTCGTACTTCTGTTCTACATCCGCAGAGACCCACGGCTATTTACACGCTTGGGCAACTCCAGCTTTAAACATCATTAGTTCACTCTTCGTGACATTATACTTGAGCCCATGGGTCACTGCATAGGACTCACAAATCGCCACAAACTTCCTCAAAGCGCCTATCGATGGGCTCAGCAGCATATCATCGGTATAACTAATATTATTCATACAAACGCCATCAATATGACATCCAACTCTTGTGCTGCTGAGATCACAGATAAGCCGGTTTATGTATAGGTAGAAGAGGCGGGGCGAAGTTAACCCCCCCTGTCTCACCCCGCACTCCAGCTCATACACATCCGATTGGGCTCCAGCCCATCTAACACTATTCCTCTGGTTGTAGTACCAGTAGCGAAACAAGGATGTAATTTCATTCGGTAGTGTTGTCTCACTCTGCAATTTGTCCCATAGTACCTCGTAGGACACAAGGTCGAAAGCACGTTATAAGTCCAAAAAACAAGCAAAAACAGGTGTCTCCCTGGAGGTATAATATTGAACAGTTTGCTTGAGGCACAGGATGGCACTCTCCGTGGATAGACCTGGTCTGAAGCCAAATTGCACGTCATGGAGTTCAATGTGTTTAGCCAACTGTTGATCAAGCAATCTGTCCAAGACCTTGGCGACTATCGTGGCCAACGAAATAGGCCTGTAATTGGACACCTCAGACGCGTCCTCCGTCCTGTCCTTAGGAATTGGAACCACCACAGTGTGCATAAGGTCCTCCGGTAAGTAGCGGTGACTGAGACATAGGTTAAACAGCAAAGCGAGAACCCTATACAGAAGGGCCCTGCATGCTTCAGGTGCTCGACGCTGAGGCCGTCGTGGCCTGGCGACCTACCTCTTGTCATTTTCTTAACAACAGTAGCAACCTGTTTAGCTGAGAACATTACGGCAATCTCACTAGAACCCGATAGTTCCCCTTCATCGAGCACCCGCCGCCCTGTTTGCAAGGGAGACTGAACCGTAAAGTGTCTTTGTAAAAGGTTGGCAATATCTATCGGCTCACTCAGACCCGCCACACTCGCAGGGAGACTCGGCTTGGCATTTAATTTGTTAGTAGACTTCCAAAACTTAGCAAACTCTTTTTTCGAATGACTGTTCGCCAAAATATCGAATTTAATTTGTTCTTGATTATTTTGAACAAATTTTAATTTAGTCTTAAATGCCCTTAGTGTTTCACGCATTGTCTCATACAAAGTCCCTTTAGTGGGAGCACCATGTGATAGCCACGCTTGATAAAATGTACGAGCCTCCCTATGAGCATGGCTGACATATTTGTTCCAGCCTGTGATATATTTTTGTCTCTTAATGCGGTCACTACCTATATATGAACACTGGGCACCCTTTTGGAGAGTTGATACAATTTCCAAACACAAGTTCTCTATTAATAATAAATGATCTTCATTAGTACACATTTTGTGAGCACAAGCAATACATTGTTCAGGAACATCT
Organism: Polia nebulosa; assembly: GCA_951329385.1. Lineage (NCBI taxonomy): Eukaryota > Metazoa > Arthropoda > Insecta > Lepidoptera > Noctuidae > Polia > Polia nebulosa. The sequence continues at coordinate 3,744,197 of OX589614.1, read as the reverse complement.
ATTAATATTAATTTATCATTGCAGTACTCATAGTAATTTTTAATTTGTTCCCCCTTTCTTTTACCCCAACGCACTTTATTACTAAGAGAATTTAGGGCTGATACCCTCTAATTCATTTTAGTTAAATTACATTCAAACAAAACAGGATAGTGATCAGATTGGTAAACCCCATATGAGACTGATGCTTTAGTAATCAAATTTTTGGCTGCGCTTGTTATCAAACAATGATCTAGCCAACGGCGCGAGCCGCTAGCCTGACAAACAAACGTATGTGTATCCATCGGCAGAAGTTCATAGTCGGCGCAAAACCATGTTTGCTCATTACAAACAGAGATAAGTTCACTAAAAAACCGCGATCCAGGGTTAGCGTTAAAGTCCCCTAGTACAATTACACAGTCAATACCACTACTTTCAATTACAGCTATTATCTCACTCTGGGTTTGTGTAAATAAAATCAAATTGTCACTCTTACCGTTATCGTAGAGCATAATTATACACTGAAAATATCAACATTTGACGGTTTTCGTACTCAACTTTTATCGGAACCTATCGATCACTTAAACATTTCACTATTGATACAGATGAAAACACTGATTTTTTCCATAGTAGTGCCCCTCCGCCATATGGTCTTCCCGTGATTACTTTGACGGACGTGTCAATGGCTGACTTGCCGTTGTACCCGAAGTCGTCATCTAGGTTTACTAGGAACCCTATATCGTGCGGCCAAATCCAAGTCTCTTGGAGTGCAATGATGTCGGCACTCTTGCATAAGTTTCTCACACTTCATGGACCTTTTCACACCTCTATAATTAAAAGTAGATAATATTATTTTACTTTTGTCTTGTCATTCAGAGCCATTACATAAAAGTGTCTTGTTTGTAGATGGGAGCTGAGTCTTAAAAGAATCCTTATTCTTGTTAAAAAACATAAATTTATGTACTGCCAAATGCCAGTATTCCTGCAGGCCAGACTATCGTCTAAAAAGGTGTCTAACTTATTCTTAGAGACGAATACCTTAAACGCATTGTATGACCTTTCTGTCTTCATATTATTTTCTCCAGCTTTAAGTTTATCTGTGTCTTAGTTTTATATAAAAAGCCGTTTTGTTACGGTTTTTGTTGTTTGACCTTTCCCTTCTACAGGAGTGCAGTGCAAAATAGTTCACAACTAATGAAATTATTCTATGTAAAATCCAATTTAATATGAACCTTAGTTGCAAAGAAGTAACATTTGAAGATCTCATAAACTGTATCGGACGCATCTTTTCCAGTTTTCGACTTGCAGCCTTCGAGTAGTTCCTTAGCTACGTCTTTATCGACACCGGGGTAGTTTGGTGACTGCTACATTGATATTTCGTTTCGGTGGGAAGCTTGCAGACTTGGAATGCCTTCTTAGCTAAGAGTTTATTGACACCAGGTGGTAGATTGGCGAGTGCTACATCGATATTTAGCTTCCCATCACTAGTGACGACGCCTGGTTTTTGAAAGAAGCAATGAGCGTCTTTCATGAGGCTTTCGGCATTTTTGTTCTGGCCCAGAGAGTGAGTCACGAGCTGTAAGAGAGAGAAACATATGTTAAGATCCTGAATCTTGAATGTAGCGAGGGATTCAAAATAGCCCAGAGCAAAGACACCTTTTCCCCGAGGATAATAGTGATTATTAGCGAATTAGTGTTTGTGTACTTGAACATAGACGCTGAGTTGCTAGCCTGTCGGTTTTCGATCGGTTACATTTAAAAAAAAAATAAAAAACTTGAGAGGTGTCAAGGGACACCCGGATGGAACGAAGTTCCTTTCGATTAATTAGTGAAGGAATTGTAATATAATTTTATTTTTTTTAATTTATAATATTTTTTTTATTATTAACTACGCACACACGCACGCACGTAAGAAGTTATACTTCATCATCTCATCTCATCTCATCGCAGCTCAGCTCAGCTCAGCTCAGCTCAGCTCAGATCAGCTAAGCTCAGCTCAGCTCAGCTTAGCTCAGCTCAGCTCAGCTCAGCTCAGCTCAGCTCAGCTCAGCTCAACTCAACTCAACTCTTTAGCAATAACAACAACTATAACAAAAGTAATTGTAATAAAATTTTATTTTTTTTACTATAGCAAAAAAGTGTCGTGACAACTTTTTCGTAAGAATTTTTTCCGTCTAGCCCCCTTTCACAACGCGCGATAAGGAACTTCGTTCCAAAAAAAAATTGTAGGTTCCTCGACATGCATTGTAAGCCAAATATAATTTGTAAATAAATAAAAAAAAAAGAAAAAGGATATTTATCGGTGTAAAATAATTTATCCCATACCAAGCTCGTAACAATACTATACTGTAGGTACTCGTACTATTCTCAACTACTGCGAGATAATAATTGAAAGTAATACCTACTACGATAAACAGGTTTGATTTATTTTATGGAGCCACGTGATGACTGACCATGACTGACCACCACCACCACACCACCACACATGCTTCACTAAATGTTTAATTTTTATGGCTTTATTTATAAAAAAAAATAACCTTGTGTTTAGATTGAACATGCTAATCAGTGTTTAAACTTAAAACACTGATTCATCATCATCATCATTTCAGCCGAAAGATGTCTACTGCTGTACATAGGCCTCCCCCAAGTGTCGCCACAATGACCGGTGACCATCGGCTACCCGCGACCCTCACCAGCAGTGCTATTCTCTAAATGACAAATGGCTGTAAGCTGCGACGAGGTCGTTGACGAGACAGCCTTGAGATCGACCGAGCGTGTAGCGCTGATTTAAACGGTATTCCCTAACATATAAATTTGGTCGTCGACGAACCCTAAGCTGTGACCTCCCGTCGCTGATTCATAGACGAATTAGGGCTTGAATGAAATTCTTATAATCATAATCGATCAATCTCGACTGAGCGTTTTAAGGGTTCAAAATATATATTAAAGGTCATCGGTCCGCCTTGTTGGAGGCCTTCCAACACTGCGTCTTCCAATAGGCAGTCGCCACTTCAGAACTTTTCAGCCCCATCGACCATCTGTTCTGCGTGCAATGTGCCCTGCCAAAGATGCTTCGGGCTATATCAGTAACCTTATTTCTCTTGCGGATATCATCATTTCTGATCAGGTCCTTATTGAAACATTTTCTATCCTAAAGAAGGGTAGATGTGGGTGATAAAGTACTGACTAATCATTTAAAGGAGGTTTTATTCTATAAACAGTTAATTTCGGTGGATGAGAAGTATTTTATTAACCGACTTCAAAAAAGAGGAGGTTCTCAATTCGTTCGTATGTTTTTTTTGCCATTTGTAAATAGATTATGAAGATTCTGTTGTTTGCTAGGTCATACTTCAGAGGTGGTCCCATATAAATTTTATCGAAATTGATTCAGCACTTTTTGAAAAATCAACATAAATAAAAAATATATATACACAGATGACGTTTTGGTTGTCTACAAATGTTCAAATTCCATGTTATTGGTGTTATCCATTCGGGAATTACTTTAATAATTAGTTTTACTCATGGTGTACAACATTAAAAAAAAAAGTAAAAAAAAAAAATTTTTTCAAAAAGTACAACCGACTTCTAAAAATTGCAAAATAACTTTAATTTCGGAAGTCGGTGTCAAATAACGAAGAAACAAAAAAAATCATATACACCGACTTCCAAAATTAAAGTTATTTTGCAATTTTTAGAAGTCGGTTGTAGTTTTTGAAAAAAGTTTTTTATCTAAACACAAATCTTTGAAGACATGTGGCATCCACCAACTCGTATTGGGCCCGCGTGGTAGATTAGGTACGGCCCACACCCTCTCACAGAGAGGAGGCCTGTGTCCCAGTATTGGGAACGTTCAAAGGCTGGTTATGCTATGCTATAACAAACACAATCCTGCCTAGTCTTTCCCGAAATACCAACATTTACAGGTAAAATTAAAACGCAGTAGCAAATTCATGTGACAGCGAGGTTGAGGGGAGTACTGCGCACGCGCAGCGAAACGCTAACTTAACACACGTCATTACATGGAATTTGAACATTTGGAGACAACGTCATCTGTGTATACATATTTTTTGTTTATGTTGATTTTTTTTTTAAAGTGCTGAATCGATTTCGATAAAATTTATATGGAATATGACCTACCAAACAAAAAAAGAATCATCAAAATCCATTTACAAATGGCGGAGATATCGGTAACAAACATGCAAAAAAAAAAAACATACAGACGAATTGATAACCTCCTCTTGTTTGAAGTCGGTTAAAAATCGTATAACAATCTGTGTCATTTAATAGAAAGCACGCCTTATATACAGTTCCAATAAAAATAATCGAAAATTAATAGGGTACGTTAATAAACTTAGAACTATCGCAATTTAGTAATGTAGGTAGAATGTACCGCGCTCCCTCGCTGAACGAGCGCGATGGTACGGTCACCCGGCCAGTCTACAATCCTTAAATTTCTTTCGCCTCGACTCATCGGCTGGCTTAGTGCGCACTGCGCGAGGACGCGCGGTGGCGAACGGCCGTATGCGCTTTTCGTATAGGTATGTATGTCTATACGTAAATATGAGCTGTTACATTGTGATCGGCTTCCAGTTTAGCTGGATGCAGCTGAATACCAGTATTTTACTTGCAGCGAATGCCTAACTGACCTCTACAACCCAGTAACTGGGTGGCATGAGAGTGACAAACGATATATAAGGAACTAGCGACCAACCCGGCTCCGCACGGGTACAGATTATAAACAGGAGGACATCGTGGAGTACGTGCGCCAAAAGACGAGGTACACGCCGAGGGTGCAGTTAATGGAGTCGCGCCGCAACGTCAACTTTAAGGCGTTCGTGGTGCGTGTACCGAATTGTTTTCTCTCCCTCGTCCTGGAAGAAGACTTTTGGCCGCAGGACGTGGTGTTCCGTCGCTTCCGCGGACAAGTACCACAGGACAGCACAAAGTCAGACTAGTGTAAAGTGAAGTGCTACTAACATAGTCTTAGGCCTTATTTATTAACACAAGTTTTGTTTATATTAAAATATGTATGTTTAGGTTAAGGTATTTTTCTAGAGGCCTGTCTAAAAAATACACTAAAAATAACTTTAATTTCGGAAGTCGGTGTTTGTAATATACTTCTTCGTTATTTGACACCGACTTCCGAAATTAAAGTTATTTTTTAATTTTTAGTGTATTTTTTTTTTTAAAGTTGGGTGTTTTTTTTGTAAAAAAGTTTTTTATTTTTCACTTTTTAGTTGTTATACCCCACAACTAAAACCCCAATAACATGGAACGTGGAATTTAAACATTCGGAGAACACCAAAATGTCATCGAGGTACGCGTATTTTTCGTTTTTGTTCAGTTTCTCAAAAAGCGCTGAAGCAATTTCGATAAAATTTATATGGGACCACCTCAGGAGTATATTCTTTCAGATAAAAAAAGAATTTTGAAAATCGGTCCACAACTGACGGAGAAATCGGCGGACATACATAAAAAAAAAAAAAAAAAAACATACAAACAGTCGAACATAGAACCTCCTCCTTTTTCGAAAGTCGGTTGAAAACCGTATTATAATCCGTTGCGTGGCTTAGGAAGAGTTGACGGAGAAACAGACAGACGCGGAAAGAGATTATAATTAGAGAAGGAAGAGAAGATGAAGGTAGGTACTAACTTTAGCCTGGATCCCAGCCGCCAGAAAGACACATAACACTACGAATGATTTCATCTTGCTGAGACAATGTTAATACTGATTTCATTTATTTTGAGCCTGTATTTATATACTAGTCTCTTGAGTTTAATGCTTTAAATCCAGTTTGACTTATCCTCAAAAGTTCTGCGCGCACCGCGACGGTTCCGTACCATCACATATAAATATTTTGGATGTGTTATTTTAAGAGCCTACCTTCCTTGTAAGTGGCGCTCTCATTGAATAAAAATTCGTATCTTAGCATAGAAAATAAAGATTAAAGAATCCTATGCCTATCAAACATAAAAAAAAAAAAATGTTGCGTTTGTTACAAATAGGATAAGGTATTTTTACGTTGTTAAAACAGGACTCAAAGTGTTTCGTATCCAAAGTAGTAAGCAATAGTGTCAAAAACGGCCGTTTTTAAATTTTTGCTAAGCTAAATACCCTAAGCTAACAAACGCAATATAGGATTTTTTAATCTTTATTTTCTACGCTTTGCTACGATTTTTTATTCAATGAGGGTGCTAATTGGCGGCTATATACGTCTTACTGCGGTGTAGAATATTGCCGTTTTAGGTCAGCGCCATCTCTTGATCGATAATGGAACTAATGTAATTTTAATTGATTATTATCTGAAAAAGTGTGCTATTTATAGACATCGTTTTATTTTTCCTGTAATTTTTTATAAGTTTAGACTTCTATGACATATAATCATTTTAGATTTTTTTTTATGCAAACTTCGGAGATAAGGGCGGAACGCTACTTTCTTACATTTTACATCAAAAGTAAAAAATTATGTAGCCTAAAAAAGAAGAAAAAATGTTTGAGAATGTTCAAACAGCGCTCACCTTTCAGTCCCTGTTCAAAAAAACAAAAAAATCTTTATTTCTTATTTAATAATAATAATTGTTTATTCACCCTAACAGCATTGTAGTACCTACATAAATGGTAATTTACAGGGTTGACAAATTAAGTGTACTAAAACTACAACTGAATTGGTGGTGTGGTGCTGCATTCCCAGCTAGGTTATAAAATAACCTGTATAAGTGAGTACAATGCCGGTTCCCATTGGATATTATAATTAAGTTGTACACAGTATGTGGCTTAACATTACTCTTCTACTACAACTTTTTATTTGCAAAATAGTTGAGCAAACGTCATCTAAAACTGTACTTTTCAAGTTGATAGCATTAGTAGTTCTTGATATATCCAGCTGTGACGGACGGGCAGACCGACAGACAGACTGAGTCGCACCATAAGGGTCCCTTTTTAACATTTTGGTACGGAACCCTAAAAATGGTAATACGTAGTCGGTTTCTCCTCGATGTATTTCGATAGATTTTTCCTCAACGTAGGAATACATTGAGGAAAAATCGTAATTTATTTTGAACTAGCTGTGCCCGCGGTTCCACCCGCGTTTGTGTATCTTTCGTAAAATTTTTTTTTTTTTTTCATAAGTATATCGAAACGGTTAATCTTATGGTATGAGAATAATTAGATTTCATAATAAAACAATTTAATAGACAAATAAAATACCAATAAACGCAAGTACCTATCACGTTTATTGGTAGATGACCAGAACTTCAACATAAATCTATGTTATTGATTACCTCACTTGTTGTTATAAAGACGAAGGCAAGAGACCAACACTCTAAACAGGCTTGTTTTCAAAAAGTTTTTCGCCAAATCCAGTTTGGGGCTACGGAAAAATATACTTACCTTATCTGACTTCTGAGAACTTGATTGTTTACAAAGCCTGTTTTAAAAAAATAACACGTCATAGTCAGCGAACTTAAAAATAATAACAAAAACGCATTGTATCTGAATGCAGAAAAACAAAATTTTGAGTAAATAAAAACAATGCTTCACATTTCCAATAAATTACAAGCGTTGCATCACTCATCTCTTTCTCTTTTTAACCGACTTTCGAAAAAGGAGGAAGTTTTATGTTCGACTGTATGTATGTTTTTTTTTTTATGTATGTCCACCGATTTCTCCGTCAGTTGTGGACCAATTTATAAAATTCTTTTTTTATCCGAAAGAATATACTCCCGAGGTGGTCCCATATAAATTTTATCGAAAATGCTTCAACGCTTTTTGAAAAACTGAACAAAAACGAAAAATACGTATACCTCGATGACGTTTTGGTTTTCTCCAATTACGAGTATGTTTAAATTCCACGTTCCATTTTATTAGTTTTTAGTTCAGGGGTATAACAACTAAAAAGTGAAAAATAAAATACTTTTTTACAAAAAAAAACAAAACAACCGACTTCACTTCCCGATGTCCGATTGGCCTCAAATTTGGTGTACTTAGGTATATGTTCGATGGCAATACAATGATATGGTACCATGGAGTTGGTCTGATGATGGAGATTGAAGATGGCCATAGAAACTTCTGAACTAAACGAGATAAACCCATCGCGTTTGGGCTCGATTGATTTGTCTTGAGGAGCACGTTACGCCTAGACGATATCCAGGGTCTGATGATGAAGCTGGAAAGTGGCCACGATATCTCTGTGATAAAACAACATAACCCCACCGAGTTTTGGGCTGGATAGATTCGTCTTGAGGGGCACTTTACATCACATCATAATATTCACAGTACACAGTCTCGCGCGCGCATACTACAGGCAGGACGCGTTACAAAAAAAAATGAGACCATAGCACCATACTTGGCTTTGATATTTAATTTGTGTGTGGACCAAGGATCTTTCCAGATATAATGATATACAGTAAGGTTACACACACTACGCTAGTATTATATTATCTGTGCACACACTGACCCGAGTGATTTTTTTTTTTTTGTGATTGACTACTCGCAGTTCAACCCTATTGGTTATCGACTGCAAGACCCGAGTGAGCGCGCGCGCCAGCTTATATCTGTTTGGTCTCACCACTAAAGCGGGGAGAACTACTTGCAGTGATTACGTAGTGATACGTAATCAAAACAAGCGCACGCGCACATCCGATGTCAATACATATTTTAAATATTAGCTTTTAACACTTAACATTTTAATACAAATGAAATACATTAATTTGTTGATTAAAAATAAAAATATACATTGTTCATAAATTCATAATAAACATTAAAGTGTTTAGTCTCTATTAAATATCACATAAACATAATGCATTTCTAACACATAATAGAAGCAACAAGGCTAATTAACCAACATTTTTGTAACAATAACATAGTTAACCTCATATTGTTAACATAATTTATTTTGAACCAATAAACGTTTATTATTATTACCTAGTTAAAAAGAGTGTCCATGGAGTTTCTTGCACGTTCTTCTCCATAGAGATGTACGCTTCGGAATGTGCAATTAGCTTCATCTTTTTGACTGACCGACCGCGACGTGACAATTCAAAAGTGCCTGTAAATGGTTTATTTGATATAAATGCTTTGACTTTGAAAATGTCAACGCTTGTGAAATGTAACTCGTGCAATGTCGTTAACGACGAATTGTTAGCGTACGTGCAGAATGAATTGTCTATAGCGGACGAACATACGTTAGTAAAAATATATATATCTACAAGTGAGAAATTAAAGCAGTCAAAATCTTTACTGTACGAAACCCTACCCGCAGTGAAACGAAAAATCGTTCGTAAAAATAATGGAAAATAAAAAACTTTTTTGGAAGTCGGTTGTTTTTTTTTGTAAAAAGTTTTTTATTTTTCACTTTTTAGTTGTTATACCCCACAACTAAAAACCCCAATAACATGAAACGTGGAATTTAAACATACTCGTAATTGGAGAAAACCAAAACAGATAAAAATTACGAGTATATGGGACCACCTCGGGAGTATATTCTTTCGGATAAAATAAGAATTTTGAAAATCGGTCCACAAATGACGGAGAAATCGGCGAACATACATAAAAAAAAAACTTACAGTCGAACATAGAACCTCCTCCTTTTTCGAAAGTCGGTGAAATACGTGATTTGCTGGACATAATATCGTTATTGAAAGTGGTGGAAACGGATGTAATACCAGTGTTTGTGGCCCGTGATCTGGGTAAACTTCCCCCTATCACATTTGACCACCTAGATGCTTCCCAACTGTTAAAAGATATGTTGGTATTACGTGAAGAGGTGAAGAACAACAAATCTAGTTACGTGACCAAAGACCAGCTAGAAGAAATCAGACTTAATCAGGGTAATAACCGTCTCTCATCAGCTGCATGTACTCTTAATACGGTTAGTCATCACAACGAGACAACAAAGCGGAGTGAGGGTGTCGCATCTAGCCAAATATTATCCGAAAGTATCCCTGAGGATTGTTTAGATAAGACACCATCAGTAATAAATTGTGATATAAGTGCAAATACTGAGAAAGTCGTTGTAATATCAATGTCATTGTGCAGTGATAATAAACAGCTGTGCTTGGACGAAACCGGTTTAGCGGGTAAGGTGCCGTCTCGCTCGGCGACGCGTCAACGCAACGAACAGATGATTCACGGCAGCTACTTGATAGACCCACACCCACCCACAGAGCCACCCACAGAGACGAATAGCTTTAGCTGCGCTGCTAGTATAACGTCAGGACAGGGGGCTTACTATGAACTCTTAAAGCAGGTCAATTTTAGACGAAAAATAAACTGTCGTGCTAGTTCGTACCATGAGCGCGCTAATTAGCAGGCGAGCCAGCGATCACGTGGCCTAAGCCGGTGAGTGACTACGTCACAGCATTTCAGCACTGACCTGCGACTTATCCTACCATCAAGTATTTTTTGACATTTAAACATCCAACAATTGAACTGCCCTGCTGTCATAATTTGCAGCCTTGGGGCCTACTATGAACTCTTAGAGCAGGTCAATTTTAGACGAAAAATAAACTGTCGTGCTAGTTCGTACCATGAGCGCACCAATTAGCAGGCGAGCCAGCGATCACGTGACCTAAGCCGGTGAGTGATTACGTCACAGCATTTCAGCAGACTGACCTGCGACTTATCCTACCATTAAGTATTTTTGACATTTAAACATCCTACAATTGAACTGCCCCGCCGTCATAATTTGCAGCCTTGTGAAACTAACTTAAATTGACCTGTTTCAATTAAAAAATACAACAAAAACGTAAGTAATTGTAAAAATGTGCATAAAATATATTTCGGACGTTATTTCAAAGTATTGTTAAACATAGAAAATCCTCTATAAGCAGCTGTGTTATCCTTTATTTTAGATGTGTGATGAAGATGAAATTTTTGAGTTTCTCGAGGCAGATAATTGTTTCAATATTGTTAAACAAAACGCTAAAATTCAAAGAAATCTTATAGGAAACTCGATAAAACCATTTGCATGTTCTTTTGTTAAACGATATAGGCTCACTAAAGAGCTTGCACTTGAGCTCTGTAACGAGCTACGAGCTTTCATGCCACGCCCTACGAAATCAACAGATTTGTCGATTGAAGTCAAGGTTGGTACATACTAATGTATTCTATTTATCCGGCTAATCATCGTAATCATATGTACCTAATTGATTCTGTTGCTATGTTTCAGGTTTTATTAGCATTATCTTTTTACGCGAATGGTTTGTATCAAAGACCAACAGGTGATACCGCTGCACATTCTGTTGCACAGCAAACAGTATCAACTGCAACCGCACAAATAACAGAATGCCTGAATCTACCACATTTTCGCCGAAAATATATAAAATTCCCAGCTAGTCCTAGTGAACGGCGAGTAAATGTGGGTAAATCCTGTAAAATTCTTTTGATTTTATAACTTTGTTTTACTTATTTCAGATTTTTAAACAAGTTTGGTATGCCTGGAGTTTTAGGTTGCATTGATGGATGTAGCAATAAAACAGCCAACACACCATGAAGAACGTTTTTACTGTAGAAAACAATATCATTCTTTAAATGTGCATGTGGTAGGTATCTTTATTAAGTAATTAGAATAATGTACATTGCAATCATTTTTTAATGTAACACACAGAGTAGACCAAAAACAAAATAGATTAAAAAAGCATGACAATATATTACAGCCAATTTACACAACAATGATTTATATTTTATACTTTAAAGGTCTACTAACGGTCCAGTGGCGCCCTCATTGAATAAAAAATCGTAGCATAACACAGAAAATAAATATTAAAGAATCCAACGTCACGTTTGTTACAAATAGGATAAGTATTTTTACGTTGTTAAAACAGGTCTCAGAATGTTTCGTATCCAAAGTAGTAGGCAAAGTGCCAGAAACGGCTGTTTTTGGTCACTGGATCGTTAGCAGGGCCTTAACACTAAATACTTGATTCTCAACAAAACCAGTTCAAAATGATTGTCTTGAATTTCTATTTAAAATATGATAATATAAACATATTATTATATGTCAATATAAAAACAATCATCCTATTTGACTATAAGACTACTACTAAGTAATAATAATATACATATTATATGTAGGTACACAAATGAAATGATATCAAACAGTTTTTCTTGTTTGATATAAATATATAAGATAGATTATTATAAGATAAAGTTATTATCCTAGTTAGTGATATTGTGTAAATTTAAAAAATGACTACAATTCTAGATTTGCAACTCAGACATGGAAATTATTAGCGTAGATGCCAGCAATGGAGGAGCAACCCGATCATTCATATGGACCATCCATCCATTAAAAGTACATATGGAGGAGTTTATGTGGCTTTTAGGTATGTAAAAACAAAAAAATACAAAGATTGTCTGAAAACATCTGAGTCTATAATAAAATAAAGTAATGTTTAGATCACCAATTTGTTTATTTTTTCTAGGTGATTCTGGATATCCGTTAAGGAAGACCATGATGACTCCTATTATAGATGCTTCTCTAGATTCACCTGAGGCTTACTACACTGGATTGCATGTGAGAACTCGTAATGTGATAGAACGAACAATTGGACATCTTAAAGCACGCTTTAGATGCCTACTAGTACATAGGGTTCTACATTATGAACCTCAAGTAGCGGCATCTATTGTAAATGCATGTGTTGTACTGCACAACATTTGCAATAGGGCCAATGTTCCTGTGCAGGAGATCGATTCTGAAGAAGTTTTAGAAGAAGCGCAATTGCAACCTTCTACTCAAAATATGACAAACAGCACTTCAGAGACGTTCAGACATTCTTCCAGAAGGGCCCAAAATCTTGAACTGCAATATGGCCTCTCTACTAGAAGAGAGCTTATTGCACATTTGTGGGAGCGCCGACATGTAACCTAGAATGTTAAAATAATTTAAGTACATACATAGCTAACACCTGTAAACAAGCAATTCTTGTTTAAATACATATAATGTGAATCTCAGACAAGGCTCCAACGATTTAATGAAATTTAGTATGCTAAAGTTTCGATCTAGCTAGGTTTCATTTTTATAAAACGTCGTTTTATCCATGTAAAAACCGAGCAAAGCTCGGTCATGCAGGTACTATATTTTTAAATCAGTTATATAATTATTATTAGGAGATTACTAAGTTAATATAATATTTGTCGTCATTAGTAAATTTATGTTTTAAAGTGTATTGTAAGTCAGGAACTAATTACCTATTGTTTATGCTGTCTAATGTAGCTGCTATATGAGAAAGTACATTGCAAATATTTCTTAGGCCTGTGCTTATTTTTTGTGTTGCCTCTTCTCGCACTTGGCTTGATTGGACGAGAGCTCTTCTTGCCATCTCTTGAGACATAGGTGCTGACCGACACCGCCGTCTCCGGGACTGAGTAGACGTCATAGCTTCTGCTGGCTGAGTGAGTTGGGTTGACGTGTTGCCTTGTTGATGCACAAGATCTTCTTGAGACGACTGTTGGACGTGTGGTTCTTGGAAGGAACAACAGAAATGTTTTCCCCCACAACTTCATCAGGCATTAACAAAATAGATGGGGAGGGTACATTTTGAGAAGCACTTAATGTTGATGCCTGAAATTAATTAATACAAAACTTAGTGACTCTATTATATAACAAGACTAAGAAGTTAGTACCTATGTCATTCTAAATAATAGATAATTAAGTTGATAGACTGAAAATGAAGTCTCAAAAAATTCACTCTTTACCTTTAGGTTTTGCAAATAAATATTTGATTTGATAAAGAGTGAATTTTAATTATATTTAGTATGCTTTTAACTCTATGTCTAATAAGGATATTATAGTTAATTCTCTTACATATTGAGTGTCAAAACAAAAGTTCATGGCTACAATTTTTGAGTACTTTTAATTCTAATTTCTTCAACAAATTGGAGTACCTAATTACACCATTGCTATTTTAATAAAGTTGGAAATGTAAATCTATTTTTATTTACAAAAATTCTACTTACATGAGTGCTTTCTGTGTGAAATGGGTCCACTTGGATTCCTGGAAGACCCGCACCATAATCCTCACCAAGAATTGATAGATATTTTTTTTCTATATCTGTAAAAGCTGCCGGTTGATTCTGTTATCAGCTCACCGTGAAAACTTAGGTGGAGTGAGCGTTAAGTGAACTGTCATTCCACCTTGATTGTATGGACTGACAGCCCACTTCACATTTACTTCACCTAAGTTTGCACGGTGAGATTTTACAGAATAGCACTGCAGGTATATAACATGGTCCCCCACCAGTGTGTAATTGGGACGTTCGGATAGTGGCACATTTTCTTTTTCATTTTCCCTTGTAATCTATCCAATACTGCAAAAACAAAATAGTACATGTAAAACCTATCTATTTAAGTAGTAAGTCAAAGGTTGATTAATAATTAACATAATTTTATTCATGTAATTAATAATTTAAATAATTGTAAAACTTACAGCCCAAGTTTTCCAATCCTTGTTAGCACCACCAACAACCGAATTTAGCTTTTCTGCCACCTCAGTCCACATTCTTCGGGACATTTCCCGAGCTTGAGCACATTTATTGTAGCCCATAACGATCAATAGCGATGTCTTTGTGAGCATTCAAAAAATCCCACAAAGTTTCTAATTGTTCGTAAGAAACTCTTCTTGAAGGCATGATCACAAACAGTTGCCTGCCACTTACAGACACGGCCGCAAAACTAATTTCTATTCTACTACTACTTTCAGTTAATAATCTAAAGTTAAACTTGAAACCAAAGAGAATATAATTTCTTGAAACAACAAAAACTAATGGCTCAATTACACCTTCCGATTTCAAGGGACCCAATTTAGGAAACAGGAAGGTGTAATAGCAGTTAGAATTGCTCGCTTCATACTTCCTAGTTAGATCGTTCCTAAATTGGGTCCCTTGAAATCGGAAGGTGTAATTGAGCCTTTACTTACACCTAAATGCTCGTATTTTTTTTTATTTACCCTGAAGGGAAGGCTCAAGTCTTATGATCATATTGCCTAGTCTTACGTAGTGTATTTTCACTTTTTTTCCATGATAATGCAGATGTAACACATTCTAATGTTTTTTGCAGTCTTTGGCAACAAATGTGTTGAGTCAGCCTTCTCGGCAAACTTCGCTGAGGTAGTCGATACTACAATAAAATTCTCAGCTCCAATTTACCGACATCGCGCCTGTTTCAATGATTCCACATATTGTACGATTGCGTATACACTTGAGACACAAAACTACACCAATTCGCTCTCACAAATAATGTCAAATTTCTTTTTTTGCCACGAAACAATGTTTCCTTCATCACTCTTTTTAACTGTTATCTTAGACACCTAATTAATTTGTATTAAAACCGTAAAACCGCTTATGTATTTTAGAACGTTTAATTTTTATTAATCTTACTTAATCTGTGCTGCCAGCTTACTGAGCCGTATGTAGCAGGCCAACAGTTGACCTGCTGCAGGTCAAATATTGGCCTGCTGCAGGTCAGTGGGAAATGCTCATGGTACAAACACAAAACCTGTCAGGTTAACATGCTGTGTTGAACTGCCCTGCACTTGGCAAATATTTTTAAAGTTTATGGTAGGCCCAGGGGGGCCTACCATAAACTCGAGAATAAAATGTATTAACCTCAAAGCGAGATTGCAGATAACTGGCAGTACGTAGGTCGGAGGAAAAAACCGAATTAAGAAGTCACCTATATTTATAACAAATGTACACATGGACACACGCAGGTAGCCGATATTGTTAATTACGAGTACATACATTCTAAGACGCAAGAAAGTGTTTTCTTAGAGATAATACACGCTAAAAAAACATTTTTACAAATAAAACAACCGACTACCAAAAAAGAAAATACACTAAAAATTTAAAAATAACTTTAATTTCGGCAGTCGGTGTTATTTCTTCGTTATTTGACACCGACTTCCAAAATTAAAGTTATTTTAAAATTTTTAGTGTATTTTCTTTTTTGGAAGTCGGTTGTTTTTTTTTGTAAAAATGTTTTTTATTTTTCACTTTTTAGTTGTTATACCCCAGAACTCAAAACCCCAATAGCATGGAACGTGGAATTTAAACATAATCGTAATTGGAGAAAACCAAAACGTCATCTAGGTATACTTATTTTTCATTTTAGTTCAGTTTTTCAAAAATCGCTATACCTATTCTTTCGGATAAAAAAATAATTTTGAAAATCGATCGACAAATGACAGAGAAATCGGTGGACATACATAAAAAAAAAACATACACTTGAACATAGAACCTCCTCCTTTTTCGAAGTCGGTTAAAAACAGTTGGACCACAAGGCATACAAGTTTTTTGTATCTGATCAAAAAGTACCTACCTTTATTTATAGATGAAAACTTTTGGCCTCAAGGAACATTTTTTAGAAAAATCATGCGTTATAAACAAAGATATACGAATAATGTTTCGAATAGCGAAGGCCGCAGTATTGAACGTAATGGATAGATTATACAAAATGGTATCGTTCAACTGTAAAAGTCTAATTAAAACTTTTTTACAAAAACTACAACCGACTTCTAAAAATTACAATATAACTTTATTTTCGGAAGTCGGTGTTTGTATTTTGTTTCTTTTTTTTTATTTGACACCGACTTCCGAAAATAAAGTTATTTTGTAATTTTTAGAAGTCGGTTGTAGTTTTTGTAAAAAAGTTAATATTTTTACTTTTTAGTTGTTGTACCCCAGAAGTAAAACTAAATATTAAAGTAATTTTCGAATGGATAACCCCAACAACATGGAATTTGAACATTTGGAGAAAACCAAAACGTCATCTGTGTATACATATTTTTTGTTTTTGTTGATTTTTTCAAAAAGCGCTGAATCGATTTCGATAAAATTTACATGAGACCACCTCTGAAGTATGACCTACCAAACAAAAAAAGAATCATCAAAATCACAATCACACTAATCCTACTAATATTATGTGAAAGTTATGTGAAAGTTTGTGAGTGTGTATGTTTGTTACTTCTTCACGCTCAAACGGCTAGACCGATTTGGATGAAATTTGGTATGTAGATAGTTTATAGCCTGGATTAACATATAAGCCTTATATTCCGGTCTACGCGGGTGAAACGGCGCAGCTAGTCCTACTAATATTAAAAAAAAAACGGTTAAAAAGGTCTGTAAACAGCATTAAAGAACTGTGTAGATCTTCTGATATAATTGCTTTGCAAGAGACATGGTTGCAGCCAGAAGAGATACCATATCTTAGCACCATTGACGAGAACTTTAGTGCCACAGGAACATCAGCTGTTGACACGACGGCCGGCATGTTACGCGGTCGACCTTTCGGTGGTGTAGCTCTGCTATGGAGGAGTAATGAGTTCCAGAATGTGTCAGTGTTACAGTGTAATAACCCTCGTGTGTGTGCAATAAAAATAGTAAATAACAGTAGGCCTATTATTGTGATGAGCATCTATATGCCAACCGATATGAGTGATAATTTAACGGATTTCACGGACTGCCTCGGTACGATGAGTGCTATAGTAGACGATTGCAGTGTAGATTCAGTATTTGTTTTAGGAGATTTTAATGCGCATCCTAACACTTTGTTTATGAGTGAACTGTCGAACTTTTGTGAGGATCAAAAATGGATTTGTGTTGATATAGAAAGACTGGGGTTAACGAGCGATACCTACACTTTTATGAGTGAAGCTCACGGCTGTAGGTGATGGCTGGACCACTGTATAATCACACACTCGGCATTAAGTTCCGTTGTTGATGTTTACGTAAGAAATGACGTTCTTTGGTCTGACCATTACCCTATGATATTGGAATGTAAATTTCATTTGTAACCTAAGATTCCTGTCATTGTGATTGCTCACATCAAAATTGTATGGGGGGAAAGAACCAGGGAACAAATTATTACGTATTCCAATGAATGTCACAAACACTTAAAATTTATTGATTTTCCTGTAGAATTAACTGGTTGTGCTGATTGTTTTTGTGGTGCATCCAACCATAAGATCGTTATTGATGAGCTGTATTCGGATATTGTTCGTGCCCTCAGTGAGTCATCAATTTGTAGTGCAGAAAATAAGTCTGTTAGTCATAGGACAAAATAATAAACTTTTTACAAAAAAAAACACAACCGACTTCTATTGGTGTCGGTGTTGGTGTTTGTATTTAACTTCTTCGTTATTTGACACCGACTTCCGAAATTTAAGTTATTTTTTAATTTTTAGTGTATTTTTTTTGGAAGTCGGTTGTTTTTTTTTGTAAAAAAGTTTTTATTTTTCTCTTTTTAGTTGTTGTACCCCATTCTAAAACTAATTTAATAGTAAAGTTATGCCCTAATTGATAGCCCCACAAATAGGGAATTTGAACATAGTTGGTGAAATTAGGGTGTATCAGGATGAACTGTACAAATCTGTATACCCCTTCAGAGCGTATCAGCGTGATGTAATGTTGTGAAGTGGTGAAAACAATATACAGACATGCGATTGCAGCAATTCTCGAAGGTTTGCTATCATTTATTGAAGAGTTCCATTGTGTATCTCTGAAGTCTTTTGCTAGATCTTCATCAAATTATAAAAACTTTTTTACAAAAAAAACAACCGACTTTCAAAAAAAATACACTAAAAATTAAAAAATAACTTTTATTTCGGAAGTCGGTGTTTGTAATTTATTTCTTCGTTATTTGACACCGACTTCCGAAATAAAATATATTTTTTAATTTTTAGTGTAAGTATTTTTTTTTGAAAGTCGTTTGTTTTTTTTTTGTAACAAAGTTTTTTAATTTTCACTTTTTAGTTGTTATACCCCACAACTAAAAACCCCAATAACATGGAACGTGGAATTTAAACATTTGGAGTACACCAAAACGTCATCGAGGTAAACGTATTTTTCGTTTCTGTTCAGTTTCTCAAAAAGCGCTTAAGCAATTTCGATAAAATTTATATGGGACCACCTCGGGAGTATACTGTTTCGGATAAAAAGAGAATTTTGTAAATCGGTCTACAACTGACGGAGAAATCGGCGGACATACATAAAACATACATACAGTCGAACATAGAACCTCCTCCTTTTTCGAAAGTCGGTTAAAAATGGGACCACATGTGAAGCAACAGCTTTCAAAAAAAAAATCTTCAAAATCGGTTCATGTAGTAAAAAGTTATGAGGTAAAACACATAAAAAAAAATAAAAAAAATACAGTCGGATTGAGAACCTCCTCCTTTTTTGAAGTCGGTTAAAAAGGCGCAAATCACTGGCTGGAATAAGCATGTCGGATGCGCTCACAGGCGGGCTAGGCAGAACTTCCATGTACGGTTATCATGTGGAAAACCGCTAACTGGCCCAGTGTATGATGAGATGCGGGAAACTCGGGCTTATTTCAAGTGTTGTCAGAACCACGAGGAGCAAATTAAGATGGACATAATTGCCTCTAAACATTCAAAGCGTGATTTTCGCGGCTTCTGGAAGAGCACTAATAAGTTGAATATTCGGCCGGGCCTGCCTGTTAGTGTGAACGATGTGAGTGATACGAAGGATATTGCGAACCTTTTTAGAAATAGTTTTGTTTTAAGATCACCGCTAGGGAGTTCTTGTGTGAGGCTGGATGCTGAGCCTCTTTCTGGCAAGGTGGGCATACGTTTCAGTGCCAAAGATGTGGCTAGGGTGATCAGGTCTAGCAGTAAAGGTAAGTCCCCTGGTCATGACGGGCTCAGTATCGAGCATTTAAAATGCGCCGGTCCTCACTTGCCGAAGGGTTTGGCATTGCTGTATAATTTATGTATTGATCATTCATACTTGCCTTCCAACCTAATGAGGAGGGAGTTCCTATTGTTAAAAGTAGAACAGGTAATCTCTCGGATAAGGGGAACTATAGACCTATTTCTCTAGCGACTACAGTCGCTAAGGTGCTTGATGGTCTGCTTGATACACAACTAAACAAACATCTTGTGCTGCATGACAATCAGTTCGGGTTTCGGCCAGGACTTTCTACAGAGAGTGCAGTTCTGTGTCTCAAGCAGGCCGTCAGGTACTACACAAAAAGAGGAACACCTGTTTTCGCTTGCTTCCTCGATCTCTCTAGGGCTTTTGATCTGGTTTCCTACGATGTATTATGGAATAAACTTGAGGCTATAAAGCTTGCCTATCGAGCTAATCTTCAAGCAATGGTATGGAAACCAGGTCAACATTTGTGCTGTCGGAGCCATATCGGTTGGAGTGTGGAGTGAGACAGGGGGGGTTGACCTCCCCTGCCCTCTTCAATTTGTATATGAATGCCCTGATTGAGGCGCTTAGCAGTCATCATGTTGGTTGTCATATTGACGGTGTCTGTGTCAATAATTTAAGTTACGCGGACGACATGGTGCTGCTGAGCGCGTCAGTCGATGGTATTAGAACACTGTTGGCCATATGTGAACGTTACGCAACTGAACACGGGTTGTTGTATAATGTTCAGAAAAGTCAGTACATTGTTTTTGAGGCGGGGACAAAGTACCTTCCTGATGTGCCGCCCATACGGCTAAACGGTGTTCCTCTTGAGCGTGTGGAGCAATTTAAATACCTAGGTCACTTGGTCACTACTGACCTTAGGGACAATGCTGACATTGAAAGGGAACGGAGGGCTCGTTCCGTGCGTGCGCATGATAGCCCGCAGGTTTGCACGTTGTACTGCAGAAATAAAGGTAACGCTCTTTAGAGTATTCTGTACCACCTTCTAAACTTGCAGCCTGTGGGAGAAGTATTCGCAGACGGCGTATGGAGCCCTTCGTGTCCAATATAATAACGCTTTCAGAAAACTGATGGGGTTGCCATGGCGTTGCAGTGCGTCAGGGATATTTGCCGCGGCGCGTGTAGATTGTTTTTGCACAATTGTGCGTAAGCGCGCAGCATCGCTGGTGGCCCGTGTCAGGGACAGCCCCAACAGGGTTCTGAAAATGATTGCTGAAACATTTATTTGCCTCACTTTAAAGGCACACACAAAAAATAAAATAATTACAAAAATAAACAGATAAAAATCTATTGTAATAAATTAAAAAAAAAAAAATTAAAAAATAGGTAAGTAACAAATAAAAAACTTTTTTACAAAAATACAACCGACTTCTAAAAATTACAAAATAACTAAATTTTCGGAAGTCGGTGTTTATATTTTGTTTCTTCGTTATTTGACACCGACTTACGAAAAAGTTATTTTGTAATTTTTAGAAGTCGGTTGTATTTTTAGTAAAAAACGATTTTTATTTTTCACTTTTTAGGTGTTGTACCCCAGAAGTAATTAAAAGTAAAGTATTGGCCGCGACTTACAATTTGTAGGTCGTGAGCTCAAACCCAGGCAGGGGCTTTACTTTGTGTAAATTATTTCATCACTAAGCTCAAAACGGTGAAGGAAAACATCGTGAGGAAACCGGCATGTCCTAGAACCAAAAATTCGAAAACATGTGACATTCACCAACCCGCATTGGGCCTGCGTGGTGGATTACGGCCCACACCCTCTCACAGAGAGGAGGCCTGTGCTCCAGCAGTGGGGACATTATAACGCTGAGATGATGATGAGATGATGAAAACTCAATATTAAAGTTATGCCCGAATGGATAACCCCAATAAACTGGAATTTGAACATTTGGAGAAAACAAAAACGTCATCTGTGTATACATATTTTTTGTTTAGGTTGATTTTTTCAAAAAGTGCTGAATCGATTTCGATAAAATTTATATGGGACCACTTCTGAAGTATGACCTGACCACAGATAATATAATACTAGCGTACAGATGCCTCATCCCATACAAAGAAACGGTACCGCCGTAACTACGGGTTTTCGTCTGGCACAAGTAACTTTTGTTCTTCGTTCGGGCCCATCCTCTACACCTCACTAGACGCAGTAAGCAGCGACTAGTAAGCAGCGACGGCTTGCAAGTCGAATGAATTTACTTACAAGTCTTACCAATATTTTTTCACACATTGAGGAATTATTTTATATAATTTTTGGCACTTCATAGCATTTTTACTGTATCAAAATGTGTCACTATTCAAATTTTAAAGAGGCGAATGGATAAACTCTAAAACTTCAAACAGAAACAAGAAATAAAGATGTCTAAGGATTCGTTCCACTAATCGTCTAAATTTGAATTACAAGCCAATTATTTCACAATTTTATGCTTAAAGCAGTTTAATAAATAAGGAAATACAGTTTTTACCATATTTATTTTCAAAATATTATTTACACTTCAATAAGAAATTGATGCATATTACGCCATCTATTGAGATTTATTTGAACTAAATTTTCTTTGTTCTAGATTAGACCCCGTGACTTGACCAAGCAAAAAAAGAATCATCAAAATCGATTCTCAAATGGCGGAGATATCGCGTAACAAACATACAAAAAAAAAAAACATACAAACGAATTCAAAACCTCCTCTTGTTTGAAGTTGGTTAAAAAGAAAACAAAATAAAACTATATAAATAGGTAAGTACCTACACGCCAAATATTGACTCGAATTTTATTTATTTCTGATGAACTAAAATTTGGCATAACGATGAAAGGACGGTGACAATGCAATATTGCGATTATCTATATAGGTACTTTCCGTTATACATAATGGTGAGCGTCCAAAGGTTGTTTTTAAAAAAAATAGATAGGTACCTAACTACATTTAATTTATTCGTCATGAACTCATACGCACAGAGCAAGGAGTCACTGCGGCGGCATCTGTTAAGGCGGAATCAGACGGTTCACTCGTATGATTGTTCACTCGAGTGAATGCTTCATTTTGCTTTCATTCCATATGCACACGACTAATCTAGAGTGACATAGAAAAGAAAATTCACCAGCTCTTTTCTTTCAATATTTCGTCGAATGAAGTTGTGCACGTCTTGAAATTAGTTTACCAAAAATGTGATCATTTAATTATGGAATTAACAAAAAAGAAGCAAAGAAAACGTCGACAGTGGTGGGTGCGACCATGCAAGAAGAAATCTATTGGGAGCTTCAGATACATTGTTGAGAGAACTAGCCGATGAAGATCCTGAATCTCTGATCTGATCTGAATCTCCAAAAACAGCACCGTATTTTGGTCGTTCCAGTTCGAGTGAATGTTCTCTTTGTGTTCAAACTGTTCATTTTTCGTTCATTCTGAGTGGGAGTGAAAGATGCCAATATTCAATATTGTTAGATCGGTTCACTAATGAATTAATTCGGCACTTATCTTTCATTGCGTGTTTAAACGTTTCATTTCAAGTGAAAGTAGCTGAATGAAAGACGCAAATGAACGAAAAATGAATCATCTGATATTACCTTTAGAGACGTATTGTCAACACTCTTCATAGAAACCAAGCCTGTCAGTAAGTCTCACTGATTCATAGAAAATGACGGCTCGTGGTAATAGGGTATTTAATTAAGTACTATCAATAATACAGGGTGTCTCAAAACGATCCAACTATTTCAAGAGTGAGCGAGAAGCAAACAAGGCGCTGGGGAGGGGTGGCGCGGGCGTCGTTTACTAGAACGTTCCTTAAATTTTTAGTTGGCATCATGCCGTACACGGGAGAGCAACGCTCGTTTTGCGTGCGCGCGTATTTCGAGAACAATTGATCACTCATTCGAGTTCGACGGATGTATCGGTTACATTATCGACTGCGCAACATTGGGGAAACTCCAAGCAATGCAACAATTTTAGCTTGGATCCAGACATTCAATACTACTGGAAACACTATTGGCGAAATCCATCACGGCCGTCCAAGGACAGCAAGAACGCCTGGAAACATTCAGTCAGTTGCAAATTCTGTAAGCCGACAGCCTCGACTCAGCGTTAGAAAGCGTGAGTCTCAGCTGGGATTATCAAGAGCGACAATTCACCGCATAATGCGATCTGATTTACACCTAAAGGCCTATAAAATTCAGATTGTGCAAGCTCTTCATGAAAATGATTACGTTACAAGATTGAATTTTGTGAATGTAATGTTAGAGAGATTTAACAATTTCAACAACATGTTCTTTAGCGACGAGCCACATTTTCATTAGGACGGATACGTCAATCGTCAAAATTGTCGTTTTTGGGGAGAAGCTAATCCACAGACATTACATAAACGCCCGTTGCATAGCCCCAAAGTGACCGTGTGGGTTGCTATGTCAGCGAACTGCATCATTGGGCCGTACTTTTATGAAGATAACAGAGGACATGCAGTGACTGTAACTTCTGCACGCTATGTCGACATGATACGCAATTTTTTCGGGCCACAACTGCAACATTGTGAGCATTATAACCGGCTGACATGGTTTCAACAGGATGGGGCCACATCGCACACCACTAACAACTCTTTAGCTACATTGCACCAGTTGTTCCGAGGAAAGGTGATTTCACGAAGAGGTGATATTGAATGGCCACCTCGGAGCCCTGACTTGTCCCCACCTGATTTTTTCTTGTGGGGTTATCTTAAGAGCGTAGTCTACGAGAATAATCCAAGAAATTTGACAGATTTAAGAAACAATATTGAAGAAAAAATCAGGAGTATTCCTCGACCACTTCTTCAAAAAGTTTTTGAAAGTGTACGCAAACAGTTTGAGGAGTGCCGTCAACATGATGGCCGTCATTTAAATAACGTCGTGTTCAAAAAGTAAAATTTTGTTCCTTATCTTTTAATTCATACCAATAAATGCATACAAAAATAAGTTAAATGTCTTTTTTTGTCCAACTAAAGTAGTTGGGTCGTTATGAGACACCCTGAAGCCATTTATAACAGCCATTTTTCGTTTCATTATAAGTTTCTGTTTCATGTTTTTAATCAATTTGTTTTTAATGCGTGTTATTTTTCTCTAAATTTAGAGAATTCTAACAAAAAAAAAATCCTTTCAAATATGCTATGCCTTTGATAGCTGTAATTTACGCTCAGTGCAAATTGTATAGTTCGCAAATTGACGACACGGTTGGCGCAGTGGTTGAGCGTTCAGCCGCTGCACTGCGCGTCGCGGGTTCGATACCCGCATGGAATAGATATTTGTATGGCCTACAATAGTTGTTTCGGGTCTGCGTGTCTTGTGTATGTGAGTTTACATGTTTTTGATTCAGGAGTAATTCTTAGTATACGACAAAGTAACAAAAAAAGAAAATCGGCCAAGTGAGAGTCGGGCTCGCACACGAAGGGTTCCGTACTATAAACTGAAATAAAAAAATACAAAATAAAACACGTTTCTAGAAACATGTTTTTTTTAGAGGATTTGGATTTTATTATTCGTGCGGCAACATAAAATTCTGTGAAAATTTCAACTGTGTAGCTATTACAGTTCGTGAGATACAGCCCGCTGACAGACGGACGGACAGCGGAGGCATAGTACTAATAGGGTCTCGTTGGTTACTCTTCGAGTACGGAACCCTACCCTAAAATTATGGCGTTTATACAGGGTGTAATAGAAATTAAAGTCGGGTTAGTTAGGTACACCATTTATAACTCAAAAACGGCTGGACCGATTTTAATGATCTTTGTTTTGTTGGATTTGTCTCTGCTCCAAATTCAAATTAAAAAATCATTTATTTCAATCCATTCCTTTCAGATCATTTCATTTCAAATAAAATTAAAATTATAATAATAATACATGTCATAAAAGTAGTAATTAAATAAAAGTAAACATTACAATTTAAAACTATAAAACCAAAATAACCCGCAAACCCACCACCCACCCGCTGCCGTATTCCGAACTCGGCAAAATTCACAAAAAAAAATATGATAATTTTCTCATACATTTTGTATGGAATGAAAAGTTATTTCAAAGAGGGTGAAAGCAAACGATTTCGTGGTCGATAAAGCTTGGATTGTTCCATATTCGCCACTACTTTCCAAATCATTCAAAGCACATTGCATCGTTTTAAGTGTTTCAAGATCCGGACAAACCTTTCGAGGTTTCTGTTTATATTTTGTGTTGTTCCAGATTTAATAAAAAATAAAAAAAGTGGAATATTGCAATTCAGTGAAATCCATGAAATGCATTTGCAAATATGTCACGAAAGGTAGCGATATGGCGGATTTTGGCATTAAGACTTCTAATACTAACGATGAAATCACGCACAATTAAGGCGCAGTTAAACGACTTTTAATGGTTTTTAATTGAACATCACGTCTAAACGACTTGTCTTATTTCTTTGAAAAAAATATATGTTAGTCTAGATAATTTCCTTCGTAATTTGATCTCAGAATATTTGAAATTATATTTTTATAACATAGTGTAATTGATTTGTAAAGTGATGTCTAACTCATATAAAAAATTGAGAATCAGGCAAAAACTATAAAGCGTATTTTCATGAAACCTTCACCATTTTAAAGATCATTTCATTATTTACAATTTAGTCTGTGTTTTAGTTAATTACTTGTTGTTTTATGTGTAATAAATTAATAATGCGTCTAATTTCGGACAGCGCTCCTTGATGGGCGAGTCCTATTGCTGGGTGGACATACGACGCGTTGCGTGGCTCAGCGCAGAACACGCAAACTAACCACTCAAGGTCGTTGGCAGCTAATAGCGCCTTAAGTTGGTCGATATGTGAGCTGTAATGACGTATTGAATTTGGCGTATATTCTCATTCCCCATTCATGAACGTGTTCTCCCACTGTTGTACGGCGGTGCTTATGGAGAATGGTCAAAGCACCTTCAGCGACCATATTGACCAGTTTTTTTTCGATTCACCAAAGCGATCCGTTTGCACGAACGTTGTTTTACTCTGAGATGCCACATTCTTACATTTGGAACGTTTCATGTTACATGACGAGATTTCATCGTCGGAAACAAGGCGATGCGTTTCCTGATCTGATGATGATTGCATCATCCGGATGTGCTGCCACATTGACTGCCACACAACAGACACAATTGAAAACCTATTGTTTTAGGGTCACACTCATTGGGACATAAAAATCGCTGAAGCAATTGTTTTTGCATCTCCAAGTCCACATTCTTATGCGATATAAAGTTCGCCGGGTCAGCTACTGAATTAATAAAAATTTAAAACAAACCGTAATCCTGTATTTTTCGTTGTTGCCAGTGCGATGATTCTGTGCTCTGTTATAATTTGCAAATAGCAAGCTGGGTTTACATAAGAAGTATGTACTTAAATGTGATTCATGGGTTTAGTTCCGTCAGTATTAGAATTATCTCTGTAAGATGAAATCGTTTGTTGTGCTGTGTATCGTCCTTGTGGCTGAGATATATGCCGCTGTGAGTATTTCTTTACTGTATGGGCGGATTGAAAAGTACTCGGCCTGACACAGACAATCAATTCTTGAAATCAAAACTATAGTAGAGTCTCAATAATTCGGCAGTATTAAAAACCGGCAAAGTGCGTGTCGGACTTCGCATATTTAGGGTTCCGTACCAAATATTGGTATTTGTTAGTAAGATATACGTAATACCTACCTGGACCTTTGTAGCGCAGTCGTGAGGCACACACTTTGTTTGTTTTAAGTATGTTTTTTTCTACATTGTTATTTCTGTGTACCTATCGTGCGTATTTCGTGTACTGTTGTTGGATAAATTTTATTCTTTATTGCTTTCTCTTTCTAATAATAAACATTATCACCTTTCAAGTTCATGAAAAAAAAAATAGGAATCATAAGTCCAATGGGAAGTTAAAAAAATCTTTGGAACAAAAAATTGTGACAGACGACGTACAGACAGACAGATAGACACGTGAGTGACAGCAATAGGGCTCCGCTTGTAGACTTCGGGTACGGAACCCTAAAAACCAGGTGGTGCCTGATTATTGGAATGTTCGGATTATTAGATTGTATAGAAAAAATCAAGATAATAAAAATGAAGGATTTCAGTTTGTTCTAATTTATTAAGGGTCTACTACCCGGGTCTATGCTATTATTTTTTATTCAATGAGGGCGCAACTTGGCCGGTAGTAGGGCCTTTTTTTTTGTGGGGTTGGAAATCATCCAATGACATCTCCCGCTCTGGGTGGAGCGGGAGGGCGTGTCAGACTCTTACTGACTAAAACCCACCCCTGTTCATTCCCTGCCCTGAGTGCCCAGGGGCGAGGTAACTCTGTTTCGAAGTTATCCTCAACCTGGGTAGGCATCGGCCATGACGGGCTCCGTCATTATTGCTGACAACTCTTTGAGGCTCGTGTGGAACACTACGCGCCGTCGACTCTCGGGCCTGGTGCTGATCGGACGGCGAGCTACATATTACTCGCCGTTCGCAGGCCCGGGTCTACGGTGGCCGGCGATCGTCTTACGGCGCCGGAAGCCCCTCTGGCGTCTCCTGCGGCGGCTGCTGCTGAGGGCGTGAGGGCTACTCTGTTGTTGAGTGTCCCTCACCCATGCCGCCTTTTTTTTTTGTGGTGTGGGAAATCATTAAATGACTTCTCCCGCTCTAGGGTGGAGCGGGAGGGCGTGTCAGACTCATACTGACTAAAACCCACCCCTGTTCCTCCCTGCCCTGAATGCCCAGGGGCGAGGTAACTCTTTCGAATTTATCTTCAACCCCCCCACCCATGCCACCTCCCTCTTCGCGAGCATTACTGCTTCGTAGAAGGAGGAGACAGCTTCCCATTCCCTCTCGCTCCGTACCATGGCCTGAACCAGGGCAGGGCGCGAGAGGTCGCAGCCGCCTATCGCATCTACGAGGACACGGCATTGCTCCGCCCAAGCGGGGCAGACCTCCACCGTATACTCTACCGTGTCCTCTGGGCGATCCGCGCAGTGGAAACACCCGGGCGTTTCCTCTCGCCTTATGCGAAACAGGAACCTCCCGAAACAACCATGTCCGGTGAGGACCTGCGTCAGGCGGAAGGTGAGGACGCCGATGCGCCTCTCCAGCCACTCCTCAAAGAGGGGCACTACCGCCGCTATGGAAGCGGTGGGGTAGGCCCGGAGGGTGCCGGACTAATGGTTGAGCCGAAGTACTGAAGTGCCGGATTAGTGAGACTGTACTATACTTTTTACATTATTTAGTTCAGTACATACCTGCTTGTTAACCAAAGTTTAAAGTTTGAAACGTGTGCGATAAATATTTGTGATGGTAAAAAAAAGTTCTAGCAATCTGTTGCGATTTGCCGAAAATAGAGCAAATTTAGCTTTGAAATTTATCAAACTCTAAGGAAGATTTTTTTTTGGCAGGGCTCTGAACGCTTTGTAGAGGAAATAAGGAGTACCTAGTGCTTTGTACTTGATGGTGATTACGTATGATAATAAATATATACCTAACTAGCGGACCCGACAGACGTTGTCCTGTCTTAGCTATTAACTGTCAAACGCGCGAAGATTAAATAGTCGTTCAGTTTTCTGAAATCGCTCAACTTTCTTCATTTTTTCTTTCATACCGTTCACGCGTGATGCTGACACCAAGGGAATAGGGATCTAATTTTATAATATGGATTAATTTCATACGACTTTATTTTTCTGATCGTACCGGATACTTTTCAATCCACCTTAATATATATAATAGTAATAATTCATTTCTCTGTCTCATGTCATTCAGTACCTGGAGTGCCGGTCAGATAGGCAGTTGATCCAGGTAATGTACAGTGAGGCCGCAAAAGTCCATAAGAACGCTAAAGATTACATTGCTACGAACCGAGCGAGCACGATACTTCCGTGCGTATGTGTGCGCGTGTATGAGTATCCACATTCCACAGATAACACACACTAAGGAACTGTCGTCGCACTGAGCTTAAAAACATCATTATTATTTTTCTGTGCCATTGAATACGCATCACACAGTCACAGAGGCTACTTGTTCTTACCATTGCATTGATAAAATTCGTGCAAATATGTCATGTGCTGGTAGCCGTATGAACTAAGTGTTGGATTCGCAAATAACGTAGCCCGAGTTCAAATCATGGTCGGTCCGTTGCGGTTATTTCTTACTTTGGAAATTCCCAATCTATATTAATATAGTTGTTTTTTATATTTCTATGAAAAATACTATTGCATTTTTTGCACTAAATAGTTGCAAATTACGAATATGATCTATTAACCACAAGAAGAATCACATTCGTAATTTGCAATTATTTAGTTCGATGTTGTAAGGTGGAAATAAAAAGACGTGTTTAATAAAAATGTTTATTCTTTATATTTACAAATTAAACATTTATGAGAATTGTGACGTGAAATTGTTACCTAGACAAAAAAGTTATCTTGTAACCGTTATCTATGTTACGTGTAAGATTGTTTGTTGGAAGTATACCCACTTAGACCATTCATAATATGAATAACGTAACAATGAAAGGATAATTATTAAAATAAAATATAATTGTTTATATCCAGTTATCTATTGAAAAGTGATATATGATTTAGACTTTGTAAACATTTTATTTTTATGTAACGTCACAATGAATGTATTGAGGTCATAGCTTAATTGTTCATTTTCTTGACGAAAAGAAGATTGAAACTAAACCTCAATTTCTGTTAAAAGAACTTTAGTTCTCACAAGATAATCGTCAATTAGATGAGAAAAATAAATTGAACTATTATGTTAGAACAGTGCGGGTAGAAGAATAAAAAACAAAATAGAATCATGATTATTGTCAACAAAATTGATAGCGAGTTCACTGCATTCTTAAGATAAGGCGATGGCACAAGTTAAAAGATATAGCTGTTTTAAACGAAAGTAAACACAATGTAATACAGTGTTTGTTAACGAATAATCACGGATATGTTAAAAACAACAAAAAGATAGCAAAAAGAATAACAAAAAGTCAACAACTGCGTGGGATTTGATCTTGCGGCACACTGATTTGCGCTTCAATCTGTGTGCTCTATACCACTGGGCCATCTTGACTTATGCTAAGTTTTCAATAATTTGTTGGCGAAAACTTGAAAATAGAAGGTCGTAAGTCAAACTAAACGTCAAACTAATACGTTGTGAGATTCTTATCGACTTTTGCTGGCGTCTGTACCAACCGGGGCCCAATTCTGTAATATAACTAACTTGTCAATAGTGTTTCGGTAGTGTGTCAGTGGTGTCTCAATAGAATAGTTATTGACATTTGGTATTCTATAAATTATTTATGGTCATTGACTAGCCCCTGTAGTGCCATTGAAACGCTATAATAAGACTATTGTAATAATTGGTAGTCTGGTGTATATTTCAATATATATGTCAATATCATTTTGAAGTTTTGCAGAATACCAAATTTGCAACACTGCGATAGAGAGTCGATGGCGTGTTGCTTAACTCAAAGTTACAGAATTGGGGCCCTGGTATTCAGCTGCATCCGCCTAGACTGGAAGCCGAACCCGACATAGTAGGGTTTTTCGACATAAATGGGCTAAATTAGATAGGAATTGGTGCTTACTTGGTTTAATAAACATTTTAACGCATGAACCTGTTATTTATATTTCTATGGCACGGACGAACCTAAATATATATGTATGTCAATTCTATCCAGTAGTGCCTGAGATTAGCACCTTCAACCAAACAAGCAAACTGTTCAGCTTTATAAAATAAAAAATTAAGTATAGAGTATAGATTAAGTATAGATAATATATAGTATAAATTGTATGTACATTCTACCAGAGACACCAACTGTCAAATTTTTGGGAGTGACCATGTTACCTATCCGTAGCGCATACCATTTTGGACCTGCTGTCAATCGTATGTTATCCTAAGCCCTCTGAAGATAAAGTTATATTGTTCTCTTACAGTATGTTCCTCTCCCTCCTAACCACACCGATGTTCAACTAGAAGAATGTCGCAAAGAAAGCGGTTTTACAGACGAAGCACTTGCCAAGATGAAAGAAAACCCATATACCGAAGATGGAGGTGAAACCTTCAGAAAATTCACCAAATGCTACCTAGAGAAAACCGGTTTCATCACCAGTGATGGGAAACTAAACGTTGACAAAGCTCTACCGAAATTAGGGCCTAATTTTGCTAAGAAGATATTTGAACATTGCAAAACGCATGTTGAGAAGAACGGAGATGAGTTAGTTGTGGTTCCTACGAAGACCGCTTCTGATTACTCCGAATGTTTCCGCCAGGGAGTCTCGAATTATATTTGGAATGCAAAACAAGAAGGATTTGAGCCGTTTACACATGAATGGCAATAGTGGACTGCGATGCAAGTGGGCAAACTTTGTCGTTGCAGTCGAGGCGGAATATACGCCCGAGCCGAAGACGAGGACGTACTAACTCGAAAATAATAAGTAAAGCTTAATTAACAAACATAATATTTAATTACAAATAATTGTGAGAAATATACCTATTATAATAAATTGTGACGGGGGCTCAACGTTGCACTATTCTGCACTAGTGCGAAATACATTACATTGCAAGCCTAAAAGCGGTAGGGATAGGAACGGATTCTCGAGTAAATGTGTTGAAAAGTTAATTTCTCTGGTATCTCTACAGAATATTTCCTTTTTGTTGTTGAATCTCTGTTAAGTTTTCCTCATAGGTAGGTATACGTAACTGGTTGAAGTACAATTCGACCAACTTCTAGGCCGCGATTCAGTTCAATCGGACTTTCGCTTTGGTTTTGAATAAATGATTTTTTCAAACTGAAACAGATTATTATTTGGCACAAGTTTGTCACGCCTCCCTCTTCGGTTTAACCTCGTTGTACGCCCACCCTAACACACGTCACGTACTACGGGTGTGCCTATACATGAAAATATACAAGTTAAAGGACCTACTTAGACTTACCAGCCTAAGAGCGGTTGCGCACTACGTCCGATACTTATCCGATACTCATCCGTGAAAAGACGGTCCGGTTTGACCGTAGAACAATTTGTATGGTAGGTTACGCACTACCGATCCGAGTTCGGGCCGAGTTTTCTATAGATCAGTATTTTGACGGATAAGTATCGAACGTAGTGCGCAATCGCTGTAACAGTCCCTAGGACCCTAAGACCTATCAGCCATAAAGTCTTAACCTATCATGGTCCTAGTAATAAATAAAATATATATAAGTTCAGGAAGTCTGCACCATGCGACCAAAGGTTACAGACGGATAGTGGACAGGAATTCCTGGTTCGGGAAGGGTACACTCACTGTCAATCCCGCAGACTCACGAGACCGATCAGAGATGGCTAAAGGTGTGTTGCGAGTAAGATGCAACCAAATCAGCTGTCCAAAGGTAACATTGAACACTCGTGTTACTGAATTTCTATAGATTCTGTAGATCTTTATGTAAGTATTCACCGACTGACAAAATAAAAGCCTTAAACCAAGCAAACAAGCTAGACTCTACATTTTTACTTTAGGCAAAACAAATATTATTGCTTCACCTATGAGGATATAATTCAACGAAACCTCAACAAAAAACAGTTGCCAGCAACCGAGTCGATTTGGGAGTAAAACACGTACGTTTTCCTTAATGGCACGTCACATAATAAAAAGTGTTTGTTTACATTGCACACAAACATATTACAACACGTAACGTCTGTATTGATGCGGATGATACCTACAGGTGTATATAAAGCCGGGTCCATTGTATTAGGTCCTCAACTATGAAGTTGACGTTTTTAGGGTTCCGTACCCGAAGAGTCTAAACGGAGCCCTATTATTTTCATTGACGTGTCCGTCTGTCCGTCTGTCTGTCACAAAATTTTGTTACAAAGAAGTTTTTAACTTCCCATTGTCCTTTTTTTTTTTTTTAGCGTGGGAAATCATCCAATGACTTGTCCCGCTCTGGGTGGAGCGGGAGGGCGTGTCAGACTCTTACTGACTAAAACCCACCCCTGTTCCTTCCTGCCCTGAGTGCCCAGGGGCGAGGTAACTCTGTTTCGAATTTATCCTCAACCCCCGGGCAGGCATCGGCCATGACGGGCCCCGTCTCTTGCTGACAACTCTTTGAGGCGCGCGTGGAACACTACGCGCCGTCGACTCTCGGGCCTGTTGCTGATCGGACGGCGAGCTACCCATTACTCGCCGTCCGCAGGCCCGGATCTACGGTGGCCGGAGATCGTCTCGCGGCACCGGAAGTCCCAGGCGTCTCCTGAGGCGGCTGCTGCTGAGGGCGTGAGGGCGACTCCGTTGTTGGTGCTCTCTCACGCGTCCCGCCTCCGCCTTCGCGAGCATTACTGCTTCGCAGAAGGAGGAGACGGCTTCCCATTCCCTCTCGCTCCGTACCATGGCCTGAACCAGGGCAGGGCGTGAGAGGTCGCTGCCGCCTATCGCATCCACCAGGCGGGGCAGACCTCCACCGTATGCTTCACCATATCCTCGGGACGATTCGCGCAATGGAAACACCCGGGGGTCACCTCCCGCTTGATCCGAAACAGGAAGCGTCAGGCGGAAGGTGAGGGCGCCGTTCCCATTGACCTATGAACTTGAAATTTGGTGATAATGGTGCGGATTCTCTTATTCAATAACTAAACTAAAATTAGAGAATTGCTATCTTTTACTAAATGGCAGTGCGAGAAAAGGACGGCTATAGCTATGAACTAAGTTAGAGATGTCAAACTAGTTTACGCCTTGCGCTTCGCCGTGTTTTTAGACGACATTTTTTTACGTGTACCCTTAATTTGTATGGAAATATTAGTTCAAACTAAATTTGACAGCTCTAATTTACGTCCGTCTCTTTCTTGTTTTATTAGAGAAAAAAAAAGATAGCAATAGCCTAAATTAAGTTTAGTTTGTGCACAACAGAATCAACACCAATATTTATTATTACGTATACTTTACTAACAAATACCAATATTTGGTACGGAACCCTTATATGAAAATCCACGCACTTAGCCAGTTTTTTTTAAACGGGTTTCTTTAAGCTGTGATAACTTCAGGTTGACTAGGAATTATAAGTTCAAATAAACTTTATATGTATAAGAGGCATGATATTTATTTTTAGGGTTCCGTAACCGAAGGGTCCAAACGGAGCCACTGTCTGTGTTACTGTCACTCACGTGTCCGTCTGTCCGTCTGTCTGTCTGTCCGTCGTCTGTCACACAGGTTTTACAGCCAAACGGCTGGAGCTACAGTCTTAAATTTTTTACAGTATAAGCATCTTGTTGACCCAAAGCCATACAAATAGTCAAAAATACATTTGGTACGGAACCCTAAACGTGCGAAGTCCGACATGCACTTGGCCGGTTTTGTTTTTTAAATTAGTTATTTATTTGTTTCTTTGGGTTTTGGTTTTTCTGTAATATTTAATATTATCCAGTTCAAAATCAGGTGCATCGTGTTGAGTATCCCATTTTGACCATATCGTATCACTGTTATATTGTTCGTCGTGTTGTGGTTAAAACCACACCTCATACTTAACGATACTGTACTTTATCAGCGATGTCACTTTTTAGGTTGCCGTACCCAGAGGGTAAAACGGGATTTCTGCCCAGGGGTTGTGGAGTTCTGCCCAGGGGTTGTGGATAAATTCGAAAGTGAGTTACCGCGCCCCTGGGTATTCAGGGCAGGGAAGGAACAGAGGTGGGTTTTAGTCAGTAAGATTCTGACACGCCCTTCCGCTACACCCTAGAGCGGGAGATGTCATTGGATGATTTCCCACACCACAAAAAAAAATGCTAAAACGGGACCCTATTACTAAGACTCCGCTGTCCGTCCGTCTGTCTGTCTGTCTGTCCGTCTGTCACCATGCTGTGTCTCGTGAACCGTGATAGTAAGACATTTGAAATGACCACAGATGATGTATTTCTGTTGTCGCTATAACAAGTAACAACAGATACTAAAAAAACAGAATAAAATAAATATTTAAGTGGGCTCCCATACAACAAACTTGTTTTTTTCGTTTTTGCTCGATATTGATAACGGCAACAGGTAGACGCCTGAAATATTCACAGAATATTTAGCTAAATATTCAATTTAAAAATAAATAATTAAATTAAAATAAAACAAATATTTAATGGGATCCCATACAAGAACCGTGATTTTTTTTCCGTTTTTATAGATAATGTTTTTTTTTTGGGGGGGTGTGAAATCATCCAATGACTTCTCCTGCTCTGGGTGGAGCGGGAGGGCGTGTCAGACTCTTACTGACTAAAACCCACCCCTGTTCCTTCCCTGCCCGAGTGCCCAGGGGTGCGGTAACTCATTTTCAGAATTTATCCGCTACCCCTAGGCATGCAAGCACCGGGCACGATGGGCCCCGTCAGTGGTGGCTGACACTAATCTCTTGTTCGGCGCGCGTGGAACACTACGTGTCATCGACTCACGGGCCTGGTGCTGATCGGACGGCGAGCTACCCACTGCTCGCCGTCTGCAGGCCCGGGATAGATAATTGTACGGAACCCTTCGTGCGCGAGTCCGACTCTCACTTGGCCGGTTTTTACTAAACGGCGCCGTTCAACTAGCCGCCCGAATGATAATCAGTCAAACAGCTAGCCAAAAGACTTGGATCGATAACGTTTAATTACTTGCCCAGCCCAGACATTTAATACAGACTATGGCAGGTCGTAAAATTAATTTTGATTTCTGTTTAGCCAGCAGTGTGCTGACGACACGGTTGTAAGTAAGATAAGCGAACGGAGCCTTGCTGTGCGGGTTTCCTATTTCTGTCTGCACGTTTTAAAGGAACCTAACATGAAGGAGATGACCTTTTTTGCAAACAATTTCTTTCCGGAAAAGATTTGCATCAGAGCTACCATTTAACAAGCTTTTTAACCGACTTCAAAAAGGAGGAGGTTCTCAATTCGTATGTTCCCCGATTACTCGAAGATGGCTGGACCGATTTGATTTGGTATTTTTTTTTGTTTGAAAGGTGCTTCCCAGATGGTCCCATATAAATTTCATCAAAATTTATTCAGCTCTTTTTGAAAAAATCAACATATACAACAAATATGTATACAAAGATGACGTTTTGGGGGTCTCCAAATCTCAAATTCCATGTTATGGGGGTATTCCATTGGGGCACAACTTTAATATTTGGTTTTACTTCTTGGGTACAACAACTAAAAAGTGAAAAAACAAAAACTTTTTAACAAAAAAAAAATACAACCGACTTCCAATACTAAAAAATGCAAAATAACTTTAATTTCGGAAGTCGGTGTTTCTAGTTTGGTTTCTTCGTTATTTGACACCGACTTCCGAAATTAAAGTTATTTTGCATTTTTTAACCGACGAAAAAAAAGGAGCAGGTTCTCAATTCGACCGTATACATATATACAGGCTGTAACAGAAAGGTGTGGTCATATTTTAAGAACCGGTTCTGCCCAAGGAAACGAACAACTTTCTCTATGAAAAAGTAGAAAATTCCAAAAAAAAAAGTTGTACTTTCCATACCTACTATGTTTCATCAGCTGATGAATATTTGTATGGGAGGTAAAAAAATTTTTTTAGAATTTCCTCAGGTTTTCTTGAAGAAAGTTGTTCATATCGATTTGCAGATGCAGTTCTTAAAATATGACCACACCTTTCCGTTGCACCCTGTATATATATATTTTTTTTTTGTGTATGTTCAGCTCTCACTCCGTCATTTATGAACCGATCTTAATAATTCTTTTTTTGTTAGATTGGTCCCATGTCAAGGAAAATCAGGATCTGATAATGGAATCCTGATAAAATTGAGAGAAAACCTCGAAAATTGTGGGCACGTTTAGCGTTTCTGTAAGTATGTTCGGCCCTCACTCCGTTGTTTATGAACCGATTTTGATGATTCTTTTTTTCTTAGATAGGGTATACCTCAAGGGTAGTCCTTTGTCAAGGACATCATTATCTGGTCATGGAATCCTGATAAAATTGAGAGAATACCTCGAAAATTGGGCACAAATAGTGTTTCTGTTTACTTTTCATAACGTAAGCAGGTATTTACATTTAGGAATCATCACATCATGCAACTGAGCTGATGATGGAAACCATACCTTTCCTAAACAATAGAAGTTAGATATAAAAAACTGGTTTTAGTGACAGATAACAAATAGGCTTTGAGAAAAGACGTCTTTAGAATATTGGAGGTAACCTCAACTGGTCAATATCCTGGGCCAAGAAAAATGATGAGGGATTAGAAATTAGCCTAAGAGTATTAAAAGATGATGCGAGTCACAAAAAATCATAAAATAAAAAACTTTTTAACAAAAAATTCAACCGACGAAAGAGAACTAAAAAGCAAAAAATAAATAAACCTTTGAAGTCTTGAGTATTGAGCTTATTTACCTACATAAAATATAAAATTTTATGTAAACTAATTTTGAGTCGGCGCCATAATAAAATGATTACATCTAGCCTTCTTTATTTCTACGTACCTACATATAAAATTTAGATATTTAATTATCAGATTGTTGTTTGTCATTTTTTGTATTATTTATGGAAGTCGGTTGTATTTTTTTTTGTAAAAAGTTTTTTTATTTTTCACTTTTTAGTGTTATACCCCATTCTAAAACTAAATTAATAGTAAAGTTATGCCCGAATTGATAGCCCCAATGAAGTCGATTAAAAATAGGGAAGTTGAACATAGTTGGTGAAATTAGGCTGTATTGGCGTGAACTGTACGAATCTGTATACCCTTTTAGAGCATATCAGCGTGATGTAATGTTGTGAAGTGGTGAAAACAATATACAGACATGCGATTGCAGCAATTCTGGAAGGTGTGCTACTATTTATTGAAGAGTTCCATTGTGTATCTCCGAAGTTCTTCATCAGATCTTCACCAAATTAAAATGGGATCACATGTAAAGCACCATCTTTCAAAAAAAAAGTCGTCAAAATCGGTTCAACTGGTAAAAAGTTATGAGGTAGGTAACACACATAAAAAAAAAATACTGTCGAATTGAGAACCTCCTCCTTTTTTTGAAGTCGGTTAAAAATAGAACCAACTTCTAAAAATTGCAAAATAAATTTAATTTCGGAAGTCGGTGTCAAACAACGAAGAAAAAAAATACACATACAAACACCGACCTCCGAATTTAAAGTTATATTGCAATTTTTAGAAGTCGGTTGTATTTTTTGTAAAAAAGGTTTATTTTTGTATGTTCGGGTCAAATCTTGCAAGCTGTATCAGAACCACTTTCTCTTATCTTAAGGAGTTGAATTTTTACGTGGTGGTTCAGTTCCGATAACAATGCATTTTTATGATAAGCGTGACCTGAATCGACATCCAGGATTAGCTCCTGATAACGGAACTCTTCAATGCTCAACAGCATGGACATGAAATTTTGTGTATGGTACCTATAAAGCTTGTTTAAGAAATGTTTTTAACTATTAACATGGAAATAAGTATGTAAGTTTTATTTAAAATAAAATAAAATTTGGAGGCTATAATTCGGAAAAGTTGCGTCGTAGAACCATGTGTTTCAGAGCTTAAATGGTTTCTTATTATTTTTTTATTTTTTATTATTATTTATAGGCTCGCGTTTGACTACCATCTCACCTGATGGTAAGCGATGATGTGGTCGAAGATGGAACACGCTTGCCTAAAAGTAACCTATTTACTCTTGACTTAAAGACTCCCAGGTTGTAGCTATCAGGAAACACAGACTCCGGTAAGGGAATTCCACTCCCTAGCTGTACGCACAATGAATGTTTTCTCAAAACGCTTTGTGCGTATGAACAAGGTTATTAAACCTTATTAAGGTGCTGCAATTAGAATGGTCAAAATCTGTTAAAAAAATCTCCGAAAATTTTACTGTCCTCTGCCCATAGGAATACCCCAGCAGTTTTTTTCTCAAGTTTTCGCGAGTTTTTTTACATCATCTCATGGTTGTCGATTAGAGCAACAATTTCTTTCCAGAAAAGATTTTCATCCGAGCTATTTTGGAAATATAGAGCGTTTTGTAAAAAAAAAAAGAATATAAGTACCTATGCTCCTAACTCGGAAACGGTGCGTCGCAGGGCCATGCTTCTCAGCACCTAAATGGTTTTTATGGTCAAGGTCAACCCGATACCGCAATAAAACTATGAAATTTCCGAAAAAAATAAACATTTTTTTTCTGTCCTCGCGCCACAGCAGATGGCTACACTCCAATGCACAAATCGTGCGAAACAAAAAGAAAAAAATCTTGGAAGTGTTTGGAGTGAAGTTCGTCAGCAGCAATTTTTTTTCTAGTGATGCAAAATTTGTTTAGTTCTGTGTCTCAAGTGTCCGTGTCCTTAAAACAGGCGCGATCTCGGTAAATTCAAGCTGAGAATATTGTTGTAGCAATGAGAACTTGAGCAGTGGTGGCCCAGTAAGCAAAGCTGGCCCAGTGGTAACGGCCCACGACTTACAAGTTGTAGGTCGTGAGTTCAAACCCAGGTAGGCGCTTTACTTTGTGTAAATTATTTTCACCACTACTTCTCTAAAAATGGTGAAGGAATACATCGGGAGCAAACCGGCATGTTCTAGAACCAAAAATTCGAAGGCATGTGACATCCACCAACCCGCACTAGGATCGCGTGGTGGATTACGAGGAGGCCTGTGCCCTAACAGTGGGGACATTAAAACTAACAGTTGGGACATTAAAAGGCTGATGATGATGAATGACTACTTAAATAATGTTTTCTGAAAATGCTGACTAACAAAACTTAAAACAAAAAATTGAATTGCATTACATCCGTCATCTCGTGCAATCATACAAAGCAAAGTTGTTGTTCTGCCCGCGCCTTTTCCCAACCATCTTGGGGTCGGCTTCCAGTCTAACCGGATGCAGCTGAATACCAGTATTTTACATGGAGAGACTGCCTATCTGACCTCCACAACCACTTAACTGGGTAAAACGATACCCCTTGTTAAGACCGATTGTCAGACTTTCGGGCTTCTGACGACCCGTAACGACTGTCAAAGATCCACGATTGACAGCCGGGACCAACGGCTTAACGTGGTTTCCGAGACACGGAGGAGTCTCTGTATGTAAAGATGGTCACCCATCCACGGACCAACCTTGGCAAGCGTAGTTTAATCTAATGGATCGACCCGTGTGGCTTTTATTACTTTAGCCACGAGCTCCTCAAAGCAAAGCGACTTTACCAAAAAATAAAGACTTGACTTCAAGGCCTCAGTAGCCAGGTTAATAAATTTCTAAAAAAAAAAGCAAGTCCTGCATCACTCACTCATGGGAGAGTTTTTGGCGGGATTTTGTCGAGTGAAGTTCAATGGCTGTTTTAATTATTCGTTTATTGATTCCAAGTGGATATTGTGATGTAAAATTGGTGCAGTTTTGTGTCTCAAGTGTCAACGCAAATGGACAATATGTGGAATCATTGAAACAGGCGCGATCTCGGGAAAATGGAGCTGAGAATTTTATTGTAGTATTGACCACCTCAGCGAAGTTTGGCGAGAAGGCTGACTCGACACATTTGTTGCCAAATACTGCAAAAAACATTAGAATGTGTTACATCTGCATTCTAATGGAAAAAAAGTTTAAATAACTACGTAAGACTAGGCAATATGGTCAAAAGACTTTCGCCTTTCCTTCGGTGATAGTAAAAAAAAAATCACTCATTCGTGGGTTTTTGGCGGGATTTTCTCGAGTAAAGTTCAGTGGCTGT
Source organism: Polia nebulosa (assembly GCA_951329385.1). Taxonomy (NCBI): domain Eukaryota; kingdom Metazoa; phylum Arthropoda; class Insecta; order Lepidoptera; family Noctuidae; genus Polia; species Polia nebulosa. Next base: position 3,702,933 of record OX589614.1, on the reverse strand, counting down.
TTTAATTATTCGCTTATTGATTCCTAGTGGATATTGTAATGTAAAATTGCTGTAGTTTTGTGTCTCAAGTCACTACGCAACTGGACAATATGTGGAATCATTGAAACAGGCGCGATCTCGGTAAAATGGAGCTGAGAATTTTATTGTAGAATTGACTACCTCAGCGAAGTTTACTGAGAAGGCTGATTCAACACATTTGTTGCCAAATACTGCAAAAAACATTAGAATGTGTTACATATGCGTAAACAGGAAAAAAAACACTACTGATGACTAGGTAATATGATCAAAAGACAATAGCCTTCCCTTCGTGGTAAATAAAAAAAATCAGTCCAGTCAAAGTTGTCAAACTCAAAGTCAAAACCAATTTGTAAACAAGATACTAGCAAGATTATTGTTATTTATTTCACAATTTACCTCCCAGTACAAAGTTAAAAGACTATAGTTAAGCAATGAAAAGTATCGAAATAAGTCTAAAACATAGAATGTTTAAGTAACAGTAAAACGTAAGCTTAAAGAACATAAAATGTCGGACGTAGAGGTTGAAGTTCCTACTACGTTTAAAAAGCGAGCTCTCAAGAACAGAGGCGGTAGAAAACGAAAAACATCCAGTTCGGAAGGTAATTTTCTAGTTATAGTGTATGTGTGTGTAATTTTTTGGTTAACCAACTATAAAATCGTAAATATGTCTTTGAGGTTATGTTTGTGAATCAAAAATAACTTGAGCCGACTTTGCATTAAATTATAGTTTCTAAGTTGCACGGTTTCTTCGCTGGATGTTTGATTAGTTCAGTGCTGTATTATACCAATCTGTCTATCCCAACTACGCGGTGAAACGCGTACCTTTAAGTTGATAAAAAAAAGTTGGGTTCACCTTCCAGTCAAACTGGATGCAGCTGAGTACCAGCTGCATCCAGCTTGACTGGAAGTCTGACTATTTTATATGGTGCCTATCTGACCTCCACAACCCAGTAACTGGGTAAACATGGTACCTCTTGGACAACTGGTGTCAGATTTTCTGACCTGACCAGCTAATAAACACTGTCACGCATGGTGAACAATGGATGCCATTGCTACAAACATTGATCAATAGTTGTATGAAAGTTTGCTAATGAGAATTGACCATTACCATCTCATACCTTGACATTGGCAAAATCATTGAACATTCATCGATGGAACCTAGATGTAACCTTAAAAATTTAATTGTGTGGCAAACAAAAGAATTAAATTTTATAATAAATTTTCAGAGAAAAATAGCTCAGATTCAGATGAGATGACAGTGGTACAACCTACGAAAAGACCTCAGAAAGAGAACCCAAATATACAGAGAACTGCGGGTCCTAAACGGAGCAAACCTGAGATAGATGCTGGTGACAATAGCAGTGATGATGAGAAAGTAAGTTCTACAAGCAATGTATTTATTTTAACTTTTATACAAATTAATGATTTGGTCATTGTTTCTGCACCAGTGTAGCCCACGAAATTCAAATTTTCTTACGTTTTTGCAATTTATAGGTCACTGTTAGGTTGTATCTTGGTCAAAATTTGATTTGTGGCCGTAGCAAAAATATATTTACACAATTATAATCATTAAAATCATCAAAACAACTCTTTCAGTTAGAATTGATGTCAAATAATAGATGTATTTCATGAGATCATGACATTTGGCATCAATTTTAACTTCTAACCGAGAGTTGTATTGATTGAGTGGTATTAATGATTACAGTTGTGTAAATACGTACTTTCTACGGCCGCAAATCAAATTTTGACCAAGTTACAACCTGACACTGACCTTCAAATTGCAAAAAACGTAAGAAAAATTGAATTTCGCCGGCTACACTGGCGCTTCCACGTTAATCTTCGAGAGAAAAATATTCTGAGATAATAATTATCTTTATCATCCACAGCTTCACCCTATTTTTTTTTGCTTAGCATGTGCCTCTCTTTTCTTGTGCCAATCTCCACATTCCTGTGGCAGTGTCATCCAGGTTCTATCTATAATTGCAACAATGTTGTTATATTTATGTTTAACTTTTAAATTTTTCAGAATAAACAGCGTACCACACTGTCGGTCCAACAACAGAGGGAGAATGCTACGGCCACATATGAGATGGACACTGAACGGGACAGAGATGCTCAGGCGATCTTTGAGAAGGCACAGAAGATCAATGAAGAGTTATCGGGGCAGGCTGATGATAAGGTATTTATTTATTAAGTAGCTTCTGCCAGCAGATCCGACCGCCTGGATCATAACAATAGGGTAGAGATAACTTAAAAAATCTAGATATTTGGTCCATTAGATTACCAAAAAATATTGGATACGTATTTCTTCCTGTCTTTTGTAAGGAAAATGAGGATGATAAAGTGCATTGAAATTTTGCGTGACGTCACTCCATGCTACACTTTTTACCATGAATTGACGTAACAAGACCCCACCTCTGAACTTTGATGCGTTTTATCTTTGTAACTTTTTATTGGTTTGGTACCTTTAAGCAAAAAAAACTTTTTTACAGAAAATAGAACAAACTTCAAAAACAAAAACAAAAAAGTGTTAAATAACTTTAAGGTTGAACTAGTCGCGGGCTCGAACTCACTGGTAGGCGTGGCTAAAAAGCACGCTGTCTCTCCGACAGAGAAAATATCAGTGATGAGCAGTTAGATTTTAGTCTACATGCACAATTTCTAGTTTGCACACACACAAACTCCGCTGCACCGTTCCGAACTAAAACAACCGCGCAAAAAACTACTTTTGGAAAATTGAGTTTAATGAAAAAACTACTGCATAAATCAATTACAAATAGAGTTTATTGAACTCTTCTATAATTGAGGTTTGTCGGTGCTGATTTTGTTCTGGAGATTTTGCACTTCTTATATTACTTATTTACGCATAAAGTTGTGTTAAAAATAGCAAGAAATTCGAATCTTTGTGATTTTTTAATGGCTTTTTATTTTACTATTCTGTTTCCATACTGAAAAAATTAATAATGAGTCAAAACAATATCATGTTTAACTTTGGATGTACAATTTCAAACAGTGGAGTATTACCCGCCCGAAATTTGTATGGACAAAATATCGTCTAGTGTGGTGTTTTTTCTTTTTTTTTTAACGCCGTCTTCCTTAATTTTTTTTAAATATTTTTTCTCAAATCAAGCTTTTTCAGTTTTTAACCGACTTTCGAAAAAGGAGGAGGTTCTATGTTCGACTGTATGTATGTTTTTTCTTTTTTTTTATGTATGTCCGCGCATTTCTCCGTCAGTTGTGGACCGCTTTTAAAATTCTTTTTTTATCCGAAAGAATATACTCCCGAATTGGTCCCATATAAATTTTATCGAAATTGCTTCAGCGCTTTTTGAGAAACTGAACAAAAACGAAAAATTGGCATATCGTTTGACGTGTTTGTGTTCTCCAAATGTTTAAATTCCACGTTTCATGTTATTGGGGATTTTAGTTCTGGGGTATAACAACTAAAAAGCGAAAAATAATTTTTTTTTTTACAAAAAAACAACCAACTTCCAAAAAAAAATACTTACACTAAAAATTTAAAAATAACTTTAATTTCGGAAGTCGGTGTCAAATATCGAAGAAATAAAATACAAACACCGACTTCCGAACTTCAGATGTCTTAAAAAATAAAAATAAAAAAAACATTGTAATGAATGTTTTTTTTAATCCTGATTATCCATTAACTATTCTAGATACCGAATCTAGTCTTAACTCAATTCCCCACTACTTGACCCTTTTTGCTTGGACACTTATGACTAAAATATATTATTTGTTTTGTATATATTTCTACAGGTATACCGCGGTATGAACAACTACGCCCAATACTACAAGAAACGCGACACGGCGGCCGGTAACGCCAGCTCTGGGCTCGTCAGAAAGGGCCCTATAAGAGCCCCGGCCAACCTTAGAGCCACAGTCAGATGGGACTACCAGCCCGACATCTGTAAAGATTATAAGGAAACTGGCTTCTGTGGGTTTGGAGGTCAGTATCAACACAATCTTACTTTGTGAGGATGTATGAATGTTTGTTAATCTTCCACGTAAAAACTACTGAACGTATTTTGATGAAACTTTGTAGTAATATAGCTTCTAGATCAGAATAACATATTTATATAACTAGCTGACCCGGCTAACGTTGTTTTGCGATAAAAAAATGGTGGGTTTGGGTAGGAGGGCGAAAAAAAAAACAAAAAAAAAAGAAGGTGGGAGGAAGGGGTGATAAATACTTCACGATCTATTGTCATACTCGTACCTACCAAATTTACAAAAAAAAAAATCATTAAAATCGGTATTTTAATACTAAAATATTGATTTCTCTCATACGGTACGGAACCCTAAATGTGCGCAGTCCGACTCGCACTTGGCTGGTTTTTGAAATTTTTTCGTGGGCGCAGCCGCTTGCTGATGTTAGAAACTAGAGTAACTCATAAAATCAAGCCTGTGTTTCCCAAAATGGTTGGTAGAGAGAGCCCATACCTATCACTCCACCTGCACCAGAAGATCAGCCTGGCGCTGAAGGGCGTTCAACGATCTCCGGCCACCATGAGGAGGACCTGCGGGCGGCGAACTTGGGACTGACTCGTATCAGACTTTTAATGTCCCCACCACTGGGGTACAGGCCTCTCTGTGAGAGGGTGTGGGCTGTAATCCACCACGCGGGCCTAATGCGGGTTGGTGGATGTCACATCTCTTCGAATCTTTGGGTTCTAGAACATGTGTATTAGAACAATCAGGCCTAGATGGGTGGAAGTGCGGTCGTTGTATCGGCTTTACTCATAAGGCGATGGGACTCGCTAGCAATGGCGGGCCGATATCAGACGAGGGTGCGCTTGAATTTAACTGTATCCCACTCGTAGTAGCAGTAGGAACTAAATCTCAATAAGTAGTAGACGTACCAGGCGCCGGTGGACGTGGAACAGACAAAGGGCCTAATTAAACACTGGTTAGCAGAACACCGTGTGGTTTTAGTCAGGCCAGAGTCTGACAAACCCCTGCTGGCACCAGCTCCGGGCAGAGAACATCCATTGGGATTTTCACACGGTAAAAAAGTCCGACTCACACTTGGTCGGTTTTTGAAGTGAAAACTTCTTTAGGCGCGTTGGGCATTTTTGAGATGGGAGAAAACTATTGAACTCGCACGATACCGACACCGCTACGAGTGCTACGCCGCGTAGCACACAGTTTTCACTTCTGTCGGCAGTCCCCATGACTGCCTATTTTTTTTGTTTATCTGAGGACAATGTTAAAGGACTTCAAAGCAGCATTACTCCATACTGAAATTCTTCTTACTATCTTTTCAGACTCCTGCAAATTCCTGCACGACCGATCAGACTACAAACACGGCTGGCAGCTTGAGCGCGAAGAGTCAGAGTCGGCCCGCGGCGGCGGCGGGGAGGGCGGGGACTCCGACTACGAGGTCAACAGCGACGATGAACTGCCCTTCCGCTGCTTCATCTGCAGGAACAGCTTCACCAGCCCCGTCGTTACGAAGTGAGTCGAGTGGCCACCATTTTGATAGATTTTGTGTTTTTTTAATGGTAGAAATGTAAGTTTCTAATGCAAGCCATGGTAGTTTAGTGAAACTTGCGACTACGAGGTTAATAGTTTAGTTTCTTTAGTGCTAGCAATCGTTTTTATTAGCCTATGTATGTATGTCTGTTTGTTCCTTTGTGGCACTATAGAGACCAAACGCGTGGGCCGATTTTGATAATTCTTTTTCAATTGATTCGTCTTAACCTTGCGAGTGCTACTAAAGACATGACAGTAATCAAAATACAATATGGCAACAACCAGACGCCATAATTTGGATTAGAATAAAATTAAAGTCGACGAATTATATTAAGTGGGTATCAAAATAAAGGGTTCGACGAGGCGATTATAAAAATATTTTCAAAAAAACTGACTATATTATGTCCAGTTCATTATAATAATATGTTTATTCATCAAAAATTACAGATAGTTACAGCAACAAACAGTGGGTAGAGAGTAAAACAGTTAATCATGTTTGTAGTAAAATCTGTACGAAATATTTTTAAAACCCTGCCTCTCAAACTAGGTTATAACCTGTGTTTTGAGAAACAGTGTACGACCACAAAATTCTTATACACTATTACTGTTACAACATTTAATGAACGGTGTCGTTCTACCGCTGCCACTGTAATGAACTATGTGATTCTGTAATAGTTGTGATTGTGACGTGTATATTTGTGTGGGAGGGTGTGTATACATGTAGTGGAAGGTGAGTATTGTGTGGGGGTGAGTGCATGTGTGATAAGGTGGGGTGGGCGGGGCGTGCGTGCACGCATGTTTAAAGTGATGTTATGAATTAGGTGTGCGTGAGAGATTAGGTGGTGTATGTAAGTAGAGACTCCGTGTAGGCATAGTCCCTTTCTAGAAGCCACTCTGTTACTTTAGTTTTTACCGCGTGGGTGTTTAGTTTTATGATTTTTAATTGTTTATTAATTTTATTGTAAATATAATTACTAAGTGTATAAAATTGATGCGTTGCAAAAGTGGTTTTATGCTGAGATCCAGTGATGAGTTGTAATAGCTTATTTAGATTTGGCGGTGGCAGTTTAGCATGAGTTCTTAAAATCGATCGAAGCACGAAAAGCTGACGTACCGTAAGGACTTCGCAGTTAGAGTATAGTTCAGATGTTGGGTATCTGTAGGGTTTTCTGGTCATTACTTTAAGGATGGCTCTTTGTGCTCTTTCTACTCTTAACATTTTAGTTTTTGTTGCTCCGCCCCATGGAGTAATACAATATCCAGTAACGGATTGGCATAGTGCATAATACACCATCTTCAGAGTGTCAAGTTTGGCCGACTCCCTCAGTGACTTAAAGATGCGTATAAGACGCATTGTTCTTGTGGTAAGGACGTCAATTTGTTTGTCCCATCTGAGACCATCATCAATCTGAACTCCGAGATATTTTATATTATCAGATCTGGTAAGAGTTGGACAGTCACAAGATGGTACTGGATTTAAGCATGAGTGAGCTGTAATACAAAAGGTATGTGACGGCCTCGTGTTACGTCGGATTGCGAATGGGATGTAAGTGGTTTTGGTTAAATTGAGTGTCAGAAGGTTAGAATTCAGCCATTTCATTATTTTGGACAGGGTTTCTTCTGCAGTAGTTTTAACCATGTCCCAAGTAGGTCCGTAAACGAGGATCGCGGTGTCATCTGCGTACGCGTAAATGTCACAGTTAGGCAGGTTCATCTTACAAAGGTCGTTTACGTATATTTGAAAGAGTATAGGGCCGAGTATACTACCTTGCGGGATACCGTATGTTATTGGCTCCTCATCACTATAATATGAATCAACCTTGACTAACTGCGTTCGATTATTGAGGTAACTTTTGAAAATTTCAAGCGGAATCCCACGCACACCAATACGTTCCAATTTGTCAATAAGTTTAGGAACAGAAACTGTGTCAAAGGCTTTAGAGAGGTCCAGACAGATCCCCAGGCACCTTGTTTTATTGTCTAGCTTCCTGGCAACCTGTTGCGTAAAGTCCAAAACTGCATCTTCCGTCGACACCCCTCTACGAAAGCCGTATTGGTTTTTGGCAATGATGTGGTGTTTGTCCAGGAAGTTCCTTAGAGAATCTGCCAGGATCCTCTCCAGCATTTTGGAAAGGGCAGTCAAAACAGAAATTGGCCTATAGTTACTAACACAGTCTCTGTCCCCTCCCTTGTGAATTGGGTGTATTATTGCCTTTTTCAGGGCATCCGGAAATACACCCGTTTGAAGGCTGCGATTACAAAGAAAGGTTAAAGGTGGGACCAATACATGACGGCATGTTTTTAACAATATGGACGAGATACCATCCCATCCAACGGCGCAGTCATGACGTAACTGTAAAATGAGAGATTCCACCTCTGATTCATCTACTTCCAACAAGGCAAGAGAACCGACAATTGGGTTATGAGTACTGTTTTTAAATTGAATAGAACGAGATTGATCACTTGCTGCTGTTGTCTGTCCAGGTGCCTGTGCCATAATCTCTGCAGCCATACTTTTACCTACGTTACTAAGGAAGCGATTGACCTCATTCAAGGAAGATTTAGGATCTTCTCTCAATTTCAGCAGCTCTGAAGGGCTGTTATGGGTCTTTTGTGTGTTTGCTATTTGTTTAATCGTATTCCATAAAATTTTAGGATTATTTCTTCCTTTTTCTAACTCTGCAGTTTCGTAAGCTATTTTTAATTTTCGAAGTAAGTTATTACAAAAGTTCCTGTAACGACTATATGTAGTTTTCAGTATTGGGTTATCAGGATTTTTTTTTGTTTTGATGTGCATTTTATCTCTATTTTTTATACATTTTAATAGACCAGGAGTCATCCATGGCTTAATTGTTCTATATCTCCTGGGAATTTTAACCTGTTCCGAATGTTTTGTAATTGCTGATCTAACGATATCTATAAATCTATTCATGCACACGTTTACGTCATCAATTTGGTATAATATCGTAAAGTCCGAGTTTTCTAGCTCAACAATAATGGATTCGTAATCTAGGCGGGTGATAACATTATTCATTTTCCTTGCTGGACAAACGTGAGCTATGGATAGAAGAATAGGCTTGTGATCCGTAACATGAGATTCCAGTACAAGTGTTGTAGAGTGATAGTCAGATTTGAGGAGCAGGTGATCAATGCAGTGCTCCAGTCGAGTAGGGAATAGGTGGCTCGGCATCAGCCCATGCGAGGCGTTAATTGTAAGGTATTCGAAGCTTTGGTCATTCCTACTACTTGGACTTATATCTATGTTTAGATCTCCTACAAGGGCGATACTGGAGCAGGAGGATATTTTCTGATACACATTACACAGGCTTGTCGTGAAATTGTTAAACTCCTCTCTGGTATTGTAAGAAGGGGAGCGATAAACGGCGACCACCGATAACTTTTTATCTATTTGACATACTAGGCAATTCCCCCCTTCAAAAGTCGGCTCCCACACGGAGCTTTGTAAACCTAATCTTGAGTATATTATAACTCCATCGTTCTGATTAGCGTTGATCACTGACGAGTGAGACTGAAATCCATCTAGAACAGGTAGTGTATTAACTTTACTCAGCCAGCATTCCGTCAAAACAATGATGTCAAAGTTAATTTTTGTCAAATTCAGCAAAACTTGAAGTTGGTTAAAGTTTTTGTTTACGCTACGTATGTTTAAATGTAGTATATTTATGTTACTTCCGGTCGATTTGATATATTTAGGACAGTCCTCAGGGCTACAGTTAAAGGAGTTTCCGAAATTTATATGGTCTAGGTCATTATTAATATTGTTTATGATAGCCATTTATAATAGTTAGAGTATCATAAACATTAGAACATTAACCAAATCAGCCTGTGAAGGTGATTTATAGTTGGAGTCTTTACAAGTATAACGGCGCACTTTTGCATTAGTTGTTTTGTGTGTTAATATGTGATTGTATTTTATTGTTATGTGTGAGTTGTGTATATTGAAAATAATATTGTATATTGCTGTTGCGTGATGAGTGTATGTGTAAAGTTGGAAAACTAAATTTATACCAGTCTGATGCAGTTGGTGGCATGAAATCAATAAGTAAACTAAAATAACTGCCACCAACTGCATAAGACTGCTTGAAAAGTGACTTGTTTGGAACTTTTTAGTTGTTTTTTACAGTCGGGTTTTTTGAATTTTTTTTTTTTTAAATATATTATAGGCAATGTTATTGCTTGTTACATTTCTGACAATAACATTGCTAAGTTAGAGCTAGAGTTTCTGTGAGTTATCGGTAGTGTCTGATGCGTGGTGCTTAGCAATGTTATTGTCAGAATTGTAACAAGCCGTTGCTTGTTACAATTCTGACAATAACATTGCTAAGTTAGAGCTAGAGTTTCTGTGAGTTATCGGTAGTGTCTGACGGAACTTTCGGCTTCGGTCAACTTCGGCCAAAATGCCGCTTTCGAAGCCGAACAAGTGCCGAAATTTAACGAATGCGCGAGTAGAAGCAGTGGTGATGAAATAATTTACAGGGTAAAACGCCTGCCTGGGTTCAAACTCACGACCTGCAAGTTGTAAGTCGCGGCCATTACCACTGGACCACTAGTACTGCCCTTAATATTTTTAACACACTTGTTTATTATTTATGACCCACTTCCCGGTTTCTGATTAAGCTACAATGCACAACAACAATGTACAAGCGTACATGTTTAGTTTTGATGACACTACATGTTAAGCTAAGTGACGTCATTCTAAATCCAATATGGCGGACTATTTATTTTGTATGCATTAAAAAAAAAACTGGCCAAGTGCGTGTCGGATTTTTCATATTAAGGGTTTCGTCTGCCCAGGGGTTGAGGATAAATTCGAAACAGAGTTACCTCGCCCCTGGGCACTCAGGGCAGGGAAGGAACAGGGGTGGGTTTTAGTCAGTAAGAGTCTGACACGCCCTCCCGCTCCACCCAGAGCGAGAGATGTCATTGGATGATTTCCCAACACACACAAAAAAAAGGGTTCCGTACTAAATAATGGTATTTGTTAGTAAAGTATAAGTATTAATAAACATTATGACCAAATTTCAAGTTCATAGGTCAACGGGAAGTTAAAAAAATTCTTCGTAACAAAATTTTGTTTAAAAATTTTTTATTTTTATTTTTACTATAATCTGTTTTCTTTGTCCATTTAGATGTAAACACTACTTCTGCGAAAAATGTGCCTTAGAGAACTACAAGAAATCGACCCGCTGTTTTATATGCAACGCTCAGACTAATGGGATGTTCAACCCCGCTAAGGAGTTGGAGGCTAAGTTGGCGAAGAGGCACAGTGATGATGAAGATGATGATGATGATTCATGAATAAATTTATATCAAACTAAAGTTGGGATTTTTTTCTTTTATGTCTTTAATCCGTCAGGCCCCTCGCGTCTCCTTAAGGAGACGCAACAATAGGTTTTAAATTGTGTCTGATAATGAGGGGCTTGGCTTCTGCTAGCGGCTTCTCCCGTCTGCGCATCATATGGGCACCATCCGCGTATCATCCGGGCATCATCGGCGTATCTTCCGCGCACCGTCCGGTTGCCACCCAGGACCACCCGCGTAACATCCGGGCATCACTGGCGTATCATCCTGGCATCATCCGCGTATCATCCGGGTACCATCCGCGTATCATCCGGATAACATCCGCGTGTCATCCTGGCACCATTAGCGAACTACAAGAAGTCGACCCGGCGTTTTATATGCAACGCTCAGACTAATGGTGTTGAGGTTGAGTTCGATAGATCAGGGGAAACAGTAAAACTCGCTGGACCACTGTGACAGGTTTTTTTTTTTTTTTTTTTTTTTTTCATCATCATCTTATGACTCTTTCCGCTCTGGGGTGGAGCGGAAGGGCGTGTCAGACTCTTACTGACTAAAACCCACCTCTGTTCCTCCCTGCCCTACGCGCCCGGGGGCGAGGTAACTCTTTCGAATTTATCCTCCACCCCCGGGCAGACTGTGACAGGGTAGGGTTACGTGGTGGAGAAAATAAAACCAAAAGACGTAAACCCGTCAACATAAAAATATAATAAAAAAAAAATAAAAAATAATAAATACAGAGAAAAGGGCGTAGGTAAGTTTATGGTCACTAAAAATCTCAAAAATCCCTCGAGAGTAGCGCAGTACTCTCCTGGCTCAGCCTGGTGGACGAAGACCTCAGCAGTGTGCCATGCTGCAGATGCCAGGAGTGGTGAAGGTCGGCGGGTGGTCTGCCAGACCCGTAGCGAGCTCGACGCGGTACGCGGGTTATACAGGACCCGGCGCGTAGTCCGATGAGGCCCGGATATGCGGGAACGTGGAGCTGTTAAGTGCCCCGATCTGGGAGGTGGTCAGCCGGAACTTTGGACCCTGGAATGTAACGTCCAGCGTGTCTCAAGATGGCCTAAGGTCATCTCCGCTGATAGTGACACCAAAGCGTAAGCAAAGCGAGATGTTGGTACTAGTGCGCTTATGAAGGTGGTATGTGGTTGTCATAATCGTTCAGTGAATTAATGTTACATATAAAATTTGAACTGATGCTCGGGTCCCGTCGCCAACCTGCTCCAAGTCCCCACCCGCGCAGTGGCGTATTTACCCTTAGGCCAAGAGGGCCATGGCCCGGGGTGGCAGCAGACTACCAGGGGCGACGAATGCTACCTGCTGTCGTTTTTTCAAGTTAGATAAGCACTACTATTTCTACTTTTCTTGCCACCCCGTAACTTCTTGTCTATCACAAGAAAATCTTACCTATCCGAATCGTGTAGCTCAAATTTTAAATAAGCAGTAGAAAAAAAGAATAACCCCTTTTTTTGTTAACTATGGGGCAGCACAAATATTTGGCCCGGGGCGCCAAATCTTTGAGTACGCCACTGCGCCCGCGCACGCCGCCTTCACCACCGCCGGACGCCCGCTCACGACGATCATGCACAGAATGCGTGTACGCTGCCACCGCGCTGGTCCGTCAAAGCATGCCGTGCGTTGGCAAATGGTATTTTCAACCCTGCTGAGGAGTTGGAGGCTAAGTTGGCGAAGAGGCATAGTCATGACGATGATGATTCATGAATGATGTTAAATAATAACAATTTGTTTTTTTTTTTCGATATCTTTAAACTAGCTTTTACCAGCAGCTTTGCTCGCGTGAAAATCGAAAATCATTCCAAGGGAACATGCTTGCGCAGGGGTTGAGAATAAATTCGAAAGAGTTACCTCGCCTCTGGGCATTCAGAGCAGGGAAGGAACAGGGGTGGGTTTTAGTCAGTAAGAGTCTGACACGCCCTCCCGCTCCACCCTAGAGCGGGAGATGTCATTGGATAATTTACCACTCCACAAAAAAAAAGAGAACATGCTCCTGGGATAAAAAGTATCCTATGTGCTATTCCAGACTATAATCTATCTCTGTGCCAGATTTCATCCAGATCCGTTCAGCCGACAAACATCCATCCATCCAAACAAACTTTCTCATCCTACTAATATTATAAATGTGTAAGTTTGTGAGGATGTATGCTTGTTAATCTTTCACGCAAAAACTGCTGTACGGATTTTGATAAAGATGAGACTTTACAGTAATATTGCTTTAACACCAGAATAACATAATTATAGGCTACTAGCTGACCCTACAGACGTTGTCCTGACGCGCGAACTGTCAAACTCGCTAAGATCGGTTTTCTGAAATTTTCCAATTTTCTGCGCAACTTTCCCAATGTTTCAATTTATAAGAACCTTCTCCTGACAATAACAAACACAACAAAAAAAGAATTAGTGAAATCGGTCCTACCGTTTACGCGTGATGCCGTGACCAAGGGAAATAGGGATTCATTTTTATAGATATAGGGTGACCGGTATTTAGTGACCGATACTTAAACACATGATTGTACTCAGATAACAAAAAACTTTCTCAAAGAAACATTTTTTTTTTATACACTCATTCATTTTTATCACAATAACACAACAGCCGGATGAAATTCGCGCGCGCGCGCCTATTGCCTATCAGCTGTTAGCCGCGTGACGCCGTTCTTTCTCTGGGAAAGTTGTTTGTTATCATGAGTACAATCACGTGTTTAAGTAATAAATAAATAAATAAAAATAAAAAAGCCTTTTATTTCATGCAGAAGAATACATATCATTTTTACATGAGTGTTTACATTATTTAAACATCGTAATAATTTTAAGAGTTGTTACATTTTTTTTTGAAATTTTTATTATTGTTTTATATTTTTCTTAACATTTAAATTTTGATTTGTTGATTTCAATAAAAAAATTATAAATAATAACAATATTTTAAATGTTAAAATTAGATTCAAATTTCAATTTGATTCCAATAAATAGTATAACAATTTGTATAATGAGATTCAAGATTAGATTTCAATATTAATATTAATTTTGTAGATTCAACGTGTTTATGTATCGGTCACTAATTACCAGTCACCCTATAATAATTTATAACTGGGAGAAGTACTAATTTCACGCGGGCGAAGCTCCTGGCGGAAGCTAGTACTTCATACTAATATTATCAACTAGCTTTTAGTATAAGCTATATAACTGTAAAGTTTCATTAAAATCTGTTCAGTAGCTTTTGCGTGAAAGAGTAACAAACATCATCCTTACATCTTCACAAACTTTGACATTTAGAAAATTTGTAAGATAACTGTATTTTTTTTTTGGGGGTTGGGAAATCATCCTATGACTTTCCCGCTCTGGGTGGAGCAGGGGGGTGTGTCAGACTTACTGACTAAAACCCACCCCTGTTCCTTCCCTGCCCTGAGTGCCCAGAATAGAATAGAATAGAATACTCTTTATTATGTACCTACACCATATAAACTCTCGACAACCCCTGGGCAGGCATCGGCCATGACGGGCCCCATCATTATTGCTGACAACTCTTTAAGGCGCGCGTGGAACACTGCGCGCCGTCGATTCTCAGGCCTGGTGCTGATCGGACGGCGAGCTACCCACTACTCGTCGTCCGCAGGCCCGGGTCTACGGTGGCCGGAGATCGTCTCGCGACGTCCTACGCCCTGGGCGTCTCCTGCGGCGGCTGCTGCTGGGGGCGTCAGGGACTCTGTTGAGCCTCCCTCACCCGTTCCGCCTCCTCCTTCGCGAGCATTACTGCTTCGCAGAAGGAGGAGACAGCTTCTTATTAGTAGGATATTACCGAAAGTATTAAAAAAAGTTGTTTTTTAACCGACTTCAAAAAAAGGAGGAGGTTCTCAATTCGGCTGTATTTTTTTTTTTTTTTTTTTTTTTTTTTTTTATGTGTGTTACCTCATAACTTCTTACTACGTGAACCGATTTTGAAGATTTTTCTTTTATTTGAAAGCTGTTGCTTCACATTTGGTCCCATTTTAATTTGGTGAAGATCTGACGAAGAACTTCGGAGATACACAATGGAACTCTTCAATAAATGATAGCAGACCTTCCAGAATTGCTGCAATCGCGTGTCTGTATATTGTTTTCACCATTTCACAACATTACATCAGGCTGATGCGCTCTGAAGGGGTATACAGATTTGTCAGTTCACCCTGATACACCCTAATTTCACCAACTACGTTCAAATTCCCTATTTTTGGGGCTATCAATTCGGGCATGACTTTACTATTAATTTAGTTTTAGAATGGGGTAAAACAACTAAAAAGTGAAAAATAAAAAACTTTTTACAAAAAAAATACAACCGACTTCTATAAATAATACTAAAAAATGCAAAATAACTTTAATTTCGGAAGTCGGTGTCAAATAACGAAGAAACCAAACTAGAAACACCGACTTCCAGCAAATGCTGAGATGGTAACCCTTTCGGTATGGGCACGCTCACCACAATTTTATTGTTTCTTTGTGTACTTCTTTTTTTCTTTTGTTTGTTGCTGTTGTGTTGTGTCTGTGTCGAATAAATGATTTCTATTCTATTCTATTCTATTCTACTTCCGAAATTAAAGTTATTTTGCATTTTTTAGTATTATTTATAGAAGTCGGTTGTATTTTTTTTGTAAAAAGTTTTTCTTTTATATCGTTGTTTACACCTGAGAAGGTGTAGACTCTTTGCTCCACATAACTACGAGATAAACAAGTGATCTAAGACTTGAAGGGGTGTGTCAGATTACCTGCGCATCAACATTATCGCATATATTTTCCAGAAAATAACTCATAATAAGATCAGAACCATCAAAATAGACTTATCTTATCGTGTTATCTGAGAAAAACAAATGAAAATACAATAAAGAAATGATAACAAGGTGAAAAACTTTTGTGAAGTATCTGATCGATCACACTTTCAATTTTATAAGGAACGTGCACGGCATAATATCTGCCATCTAGTGGCGCAATTGCGAAGCTTTTACTAAAAAAAAAAACTTTTTTCTAAAAATACAACCGACTTCCAAAAAACAATACACTAAAAGCTTAAAAAAAAAAGTTTTTTATTTTTCACTTTTTAGTTGTTTTACCCCATTCTAAAACTAAATTAATAGTAAAGTTATGCCCGAATTAGGCCCCAAAAATAGGGAATTTGAACGTAGTTGGTGAAATTAGGGTGTATCAGGGTGAGCTGTACAAATCTGTATACCCCTTCAGAGTGCATCAGCGTGATGTAATGTTGTGAAGTGGTGAAAACAATATACAGACATGCGATTGCAGCAATTCTGGAAGGTCTGGTATCATTTATTGAAGAGTTCCGTTGTGTATCTCCGAAGTTCTTCATCAGATCTTCACCAAATTAAAATGGGACCAAATGTGAAGCAACAGCTTTCAAATAAAAAAAAAATCTTCAAAATCGGTTCACGTAGTAAGAAGTTATGAGGTAACACACATAAAAAAAAAAATACAGTCGAATTGAGAACCTCCTCCTTTTTTTGAAGTCGGTTAATAATTTTAATTTCGGAAGTCGGTGTTTGTATTTTATTTCTTCGTTATTTGACACCGACTTCCGAAATCAAAATTATAGTTTAAATTTTAGTGTTTTCTTTTTTGGAAGTCGGTTGTAGTTTTAGCAAAAGCTTTTTAATTTTTAATGTTTTAGTTATACCCCAGAACTAAACCGCCCAAATTGATAACCCCACTAAAGGATGATTCAAGTTACACCGTGTCGCCACCGGGCCGTGCCCCGGCCGTGGCACGGCCGGGGCACGGTCAAAGATTGTTGCATACATTTTGTATGAAGTGATTCATGCTAGACCGGGCCGCGGCCGTGCCCCGACCGGGGCACGGCCGAGGCACGGCCGAGGCACGGCCGGGGCACGGACGGGGCACGGCCAGGGCTCGGCCCGGTGGCGACACGGTGTAACATGAACGTGTCCACCGGGCTCGGACGTGCCCCGGCCGGGAAACAATTGCCGGTCAAACAATTGCACGGTCAAATATCTATAGTATACTTTTTGTATGAACTGATCCATGCTTGGCCGTGCCCCGGACGTGCCCCGGACGTGCCCCGGTCGTCCCTCGGCCGTGCCCCGGCCGGGGCCCGGTGGCGGCACGGTGACAGCCCGGTGTAGCATGAATGACTAGCCCAGCGGACGTGCCGTGCGAGGCTCGGTGGCCGCACGGTGTTGAATCATCCTTTACATGAAATAATTAATGTGATTCGAAGCAACCAAAACGTCATATCAGTATACATGTTTTTTGTTTTTGTTATTTTTTTCAAAAAGCACTGCAGAAATTTCGATAAAATTTAAATGGGACCTCCTACCTCTGGAGTATACTCTTTTGGAAAGAATTTTGAAAATCGGTTCACTACTGACATAGAAATCCGTGGACATACATAAAAAAAAAAAAACTTGCGAGGTATTCCGCAAGTTTTTTTTATCCGTTCCATCCGGGTGTCAAGGGACACCCGGATGGAACGAAGTTCCTTTCGATTGGCGGACACAGTGAAGGAATTGTAATATACGAGTAATTCTATTTTTTTTAAGTTATAACATTATTTTTTTTATTATTAACAAATATGTTGTATTATTAACCGCACTGCCGACTCATATGTAAAAATGCTATTACGCACAGACTAAAAAAAAAGTGTGTGTAGGTACTTATGTACGCACGTAAGAAGTTATACTTCATCATCTCATCTCATCTCAATTCAACTCAGCTCAACTGAACTCAACTCAACTCAACTCTATAGCAATAACAACAACTATAGCAAAAAGTGTCGTTACAACTTTTGTTCCTAATTTTTGCCGTCTAGCCCCCTTTCGCAACGCGCGATAAGGAACTTCGTTCCAAAAACAAACATACAGTCGAACATACCTCCTCCTTTTTCGAAGTTTGTTAATAAAAGCTTGTAAATAAATGATTTGTGTTTGTGACACTATCACTATTTCAGTCGAAAGTAGTCCACAGCTGGTCATAGGCTTTCACCAAGCGTCACTATACCTACCCTCCCATCCAATAGATTTCCGCGGCCCTCACCAGGACAGCGGTCGACATTGTGGGAGACTTTCAACGCTGCGTTTTCCGGTCTTGAGACACTGCGGTATGTGAGGCGAGAAGATATTGCGCAGCTTCCCGAATGCTGCCAAGCCGCTTTGGATTTGACGATTGACCTTTTTAGGGTTCCGAATGAAAAAACGAAACCCTTAGAGCCCGTTCCCACTTATCCGATTAGTCTTTTTTCTCGGTCAGTCTAAATAGACTGATGTGCCAGTGGCAGTTCAATTTGTATGGAGCTGTTCACATTATGACTGATCGGGGAAAAAAGACTAATCCGAGTTATTTGACTGATGTTTTGCCACTGCGACGATCAGTCAAAACGCCCGGATCGGATGAGTGTGAACAAACGTTGCGTCAAGAGTAGTCAAGACTGAAGACGAGACCCGCCCTTCCTCGCGTCGCTAGTCTCATTCGGCGTCAATGCTCGTGCAAAATGGACATGGATGCTTGCGCGTTAATATCGCTAGTCGAAAATAAACCTAAATGGAGTTCCTTGAACGGACACCCAGAAGCAAAATATCTGAAAACAAATAAAATGGATGAAAATACTTAAACAACAAAACTTTATAATATTATTATTTGTTTGCAGGAAAATCTGTATCGGATAAATGGAACAACATTCGAGACACATGGCGAAAATCGATGAAAAATAAGAAAGATGAAAAAAAATCTGGATCTGCTGCCAAAAAGTCTCGACGTTATGTACACGATGATCAGATGATGTTTTTAAAGTAGGTTTATGAGCCGAGATCAACCGAAGAGTCAATTCAAAACTGCGATGAAGGAAATTTACAAAGTGGTCCTAGTATTGCAACTGAGTTTCGTAAACCTTCGATTCCCAAAAGCACGAAGAGCACAATAGACGTCGATGAAAAGATATCTAAATTCCTAGACTCTAGGATGACACAAGAAAAAGAAAACCCAAATTTATTATTTTTCAAGGGTCCCGCCGTCCCCCGCCGGATCCGCCGTCGATTCTTTCACAATGGATGAAACTTTAGAGTTTCAAGCAGGAGTTTTAGCTCTTATACAAACAAAAAAAAATACACTAAAAATTTAAAAATAACTTTAATTTCGGAAGTCGATGTCAAGTAACGAAGAAGTAAAATACAAACACCGACTTCCGAAATTAAAGTTTTTTTGTAAAATATTTTTTTATTTTTAATTTTTTAGTTGTTATACCCCAGAACTAAAAACCCCAATAAAAAGGAACGTGGAATTTAAACATACCCGTAATTGGAGAAACCCAAAACGTCATCTAACTGTACATATTTTTCGTTTTTGTTCAGTTTTTCAAAAAGCGCTGAAGCAATTTTGATAAAATTTATATGGGACCACCTCGGGAGTATATTCTTTCGGATACAAAAAGAGTTTTGAAAATCGATCCACAACTGACAGAGAAATCGGTGGACATACATAAAAAAAAACATACATACAGCCGAACATAGAACCTCCTCCTTTTTCGAAGTCGGTTAGAAATCAAAGGCCGAAATAGAGTTCGTTTCCAAAGATATGATTATCAAACTGAATGGCAAGATCAATATCGTGGATACCATACACAACCTCTTCAGCAGCCGGCAGCGTTCGTACATTCACCATTACCAACCTCTCAGTCATCGTATCAGTCTCAACCATCTCCTGCAAGCGACAAGTGCATTACAATCTCTTCAGCAAACAACAGCGTTCGTACATTCACCATCACCAACCTCTCAGTCATCGTATCATTCTCAACCATCTTCTGCAGCATCGAGTGTATTAGATTATGATTTTGAAGGAATTTAGTCACTATGACTTAATCAAGACGACAAAAACAAAAGCTCTCATGTGACTGTTTCCAATAAAAATATTTCAATAATTGCATATCTGTATTTTATTAAACTCCTAAAAAAATATATTCCAATCCAACTAGCCACCTTGGAAGAGCATTTCCTATATAAATATTTGAAGAGACCAAATAGGACGTACCTACCTCAAACATATGGACAGCCTTTGTTGTGGACAAACGCACTCTCTAAATCTTGTGTCTTGTAATTTTATGTTCATTGAAATTCTTCCCAAGAGATCGTCGAAAGAGGAAAAAGACATTCGAAAGTAGTTAAAGAACTTCGCCTCATCATTCCTTAATTCGCCGCCAAATCTAAATAAGCGATTACAACTCATCACTGGATCTCAGCATAAAACCACTTTTGCAACGCATCAATTTTATATACTTAGTAATATATTTACAATAAAATTAATAAACAATTAAAAATCATAAAACTAACTAACTAACCCAAGAAACTATCTCAAAAGATTTAGACATTGATGCAATGAATAATCATTTTACAGCTTCGTCCAATTTTGATAGGACAATTAAGTTAAACACGTTAAATCAACTTTCATCTCTTCCGACTCCCAGTTATTCTCCATTTGTTTTTGATCAATTTTCCGTATGTGATGTAAAGAAGAGCATACTATCGATTACGTCAAATGCAGTAGGAAGTGACTGTATCAGCCGCAAAATGTTACTCCCAGTGCTTGATTTAATCCTTCCCGTCATCTGTCACATCCTGAATTATTCTGTATCTAGCGGTGTCTTTCCATGTTCATGGAAAGATGCTCAAATAATTCCTTTACCTAAAAAGTCCAATCCCACATCCTTCTCAGAATACCGTCCTATATCTGTCTTACCATTCCTATCCAAAGTCCTTGAACGGTTAATTCACAAACAAATCAGCGCTTTCCTTTCCAAAAATAATCTCCTTAACCCCTTACAGTCCGGTTTCCGTCCTGGTCATAGCACCACTACAGCGCTTCTGAATATCACGGACGATATAAGATCAGCCATGGAAGTGGGAAATCTGACGGTTTTGGTTCTACTGGATTTCAGTAATGCCTTTAATACGGTAGATTTCGATATTTTGCTTGGCATTCTAAGCTCTCTTAATATATCTCCATCGGTAATTGACTGGTTTCGTAGTTATCTGTTTGGTCGCCGGCAACGTATTTGTAATGGGGAGACTGTGTCTTCCTGGTGTAGCACTTCTGCCGGGGTACCACAGGGTGGCGTCTTATCTCCTTTACTTTTCGCAGTGTTTATTAACTCAATCTCCAACGAATTGATTTCTTTCTACCACCTTTATGCAGATGATCTTCAAATTTACTCCAGAGCTCCTCTTGGAAATCTGTCTATCTTGACCATAAATCGTGATCTGGCTCGTATAAGTGACTGGAGCAAGAGACACGGACTTATGGTGAATCCCATAAAGACACAGGTTGTAGTGGTGGGCAGTTCTAGGACGGTCTCAAGGATCGACTGGACAACTCTTCCCCAAGTTTCTTTTGACAACTCCATTATTCCTTTTAGTGAGAAAGTTAAGAACTTGGGGATATTTATTGACAAAAACTTCTCTTGGACTGCCCAGCTGCAGGAAGTCAGCCGTAAGCTATTCGCATCTGCTGCATCTTTGAGAAGACTGCGTAATTTCCTGCCGACTGCTACCAAGATTGCGCTTGCACAATCTCTTCTTCTACCCATCCTTGATTATGCTGATGCCAGCTATCTCGACCTCACTGAAATGCAACTTGATAAACTTGAGCGACTTCAAAATTTTTGCATAAGGTTCATATTTGGTTTGCGAAAGTATGACCATGTTTCCGAATTCCGCCTGAAACTCAAGTGGTTGCCAATCCGCCTTCGCCGAAATGCTCGTATTCTTGCCCTTCTGTACAATGTGCTTTTTTCGCCTTTCACCCCTCTTTACCTCAAGAAACGTTTCCAGTTTCTTTGCGACTCCCACACGAAAGTTCTTAGGTCATCGGATAACTTGAGACTTAAAATGCCAATGCATTCCACTACTTTCCAAGATAAATCCTTTACAGTCCAAGCCGCTCGTCTGTGGAATGCATTGCCAGTTGCAGTAAAACGCGCGCAATCGCTACCAATATTTAAAAGACTAGTAAGGGAGCATTACTTGTCACTGTGACCATTTTTTATATTTTTATTAAATTGTTGTCACTTAGTTTCTTGCCTATATTTTTAGTATGTATGTATTTATGTATCTATAATTGTATTGTATTCTTTTTATTTGCACCAAGTGCAGCCCCATTTTGTGTCCAGGCAATCTCTGTCCATTCCAGGTTGCCTGGAAGAGATCGCGGAATGCGATAAGGCCGCCAATTGTATGTTTTTTAGTATAAGTTTTCCTTAATGTGTGTATTTTTTTTTTTTGGTGTACAATAAAGTATATAATAAATAATAATAAATAACCCACGTGGTAAAAACTAAAGTAACAGAGTGGTTTCTAGAAAGGAACTATGCCTACACGGAGTCTCTACTAACATACACCACCTAATCTCTTACGCACCCCTAATTCATAACACCACAAATTTAACATGCGCGCGCACACCCCCCGCCCACCCCACCTTATCACACTATCACACATGCACTCACCCCCACACAATACTCACCTTCCACTACATGCATACACACCCTCCCACACAAATATACACGTCACAACTATTACAGAATCACATAGATCATTGCAGTGGCAGCGGTAGAACGACACCGTTCATTAAATGTTGTAACAGTAATAGTGTATAAGAATTTTGTGGTTGTACACTGTTTCTCAAAACACAGGTTATAACCTGGTTTGAGAGGCAGAGTTTTAAATATGTTTAGTACAGATTTTACTACAAACCTGATTAACTGTTTTACTCTCTACCCACTGTTTGTTGCTGTAACTATCTGTAATTTTTGATGAATAAACATATTATATTATTATTATTATTCACCCATCAATGTTTCAAATGTCCCTGTTGAAAATCGATCTCGAAGTATAGGACGCACCCAATGTTGTCTTCGTTTTCTACTTCTTTTTCGTCTCATTCGTCTCAAATACCACCACAATATAAGAACATCATCGTCGCCGTCCATCGCGTACGAAATACAAACGTAAACTGGCGGCGAGTCGAACCACCGACCTTCCGGCAAAACAGACTGATTGGATAAAATGTGAACACCCGCATCCGGTTTCAGGGCAAAAAGACTGATCGGATAAATGGGAACGGGCTCTATAGGATCACTCGTGTGTCTGTCTGTCTGTCCGTTTGTCACAGCCAATTTGCTGCGAATCCGCTGGACCGATAGAATTGAAAGAACAATGGCGAAAAATTATTTGAACAAAAATAGCTTGTTACATTGATAAAAATATTGTAAAATGTTCGTTTCTAATTCCTAATTATAATAAAAAAAAAACTTTTTTACAAAAAAATAGAACCGACTTCCAAAAAAAAGTGCAAAATAACTTTAATTTCGGAAGTCGGTGTTCCTGTTTTGTGTCTTCGTTTTTTGACACCGACTTCCGAAATTAAAGTTATTTTGCACTTTTTTTTGGAAGTCGGTTCTATTTTTTTGTAAAAAAGTTTTTTATTTTTCACTTTTTAGTTGTGGTTCCCAATTAAACTGTGTTAACAATTCATAGACATACGATAGCAGCAATCGCGGTTGATTTGCTGTAAATTTTTGAAGAGTTCCGTTGTCTGTCTCCGAAACCCATCATCAGATTTTTTTGAAATTTAAGTGGGACCATTTCGGAATAAACCCCTTTCGAACAAAAAAAGAATTTTGCAAATCCGTCAATATATGACGGAGTTATGTCCGAACATACATAAAAAAAAAAAAAATACAAAAACCTCAACTATAATGGGTAATAACAACAATGTTGCCAATTGAATGCTTTTTGCGCCAGATCTAGCACTTTTTTGCACTACAATGTCTGAGAAATACTCTCCACACCTCTACTAGGTGGTGGTGGTGGTGTGTTTAATAAATAAATTGACCAAATAATATACCTATTTATTTTTTGTAATATGTCACTTGAAAGCTGTAACATTTTTTTTGTAAGATATAATGTTAAAAATGGGGACTCAGTCTTTTCGTTGTTAGCAACACTGACTCTATTGACAGTGACAGATTCTTTTTTTTTATTATCCCCAAAGGGAAGGCTAAAGTCTTTTGACTATATTTCCTAGTCTTACGTAGTGTATTTTTACTTTTTTTCCAATGCAGATGTAACACATTCTAATATTTTTAGCGGTATTTGGGAACAAATGTGTCGAGTCAGCCTTCTCGGCCTTCAGCCTTCGCTGAGGTGACAGCGACAGATGCTCTCGAGCCACCAAAGAGTATAATAATAACACAGCGAGCCACTGTTGTTATCGTTGTGTTTGAGATTGGTTTTATTTTTTGAATTATATTTGACCTGGACTGTTTTAAGGACTCTCGATCGATTCTTGCTCTGTGTGTGACCCGTGCGTGCTTTTGGACTGTGATTATTTTTCTTGCGTGGTGACATTGTGCTCTTCTTGACTGGACTCTGATTTTGCTTCACAATTTGGTTCTGTCTGACTGCTGTTGAATCTTTACGACGTTAATAAGGGGTAGAATTAAGTCGCGACACATAACCAGGTGAACTTACTTTGTTTATATTATTATTGAGAATAATATCCCTAGTCGTACTGGTATAATTCAGTACTGCTGTAATTGTTTGGTGGGTCGGCGAACAGTTGGGTGTTGCGCTCATGTAATGACCCTTGTATGGTATCTGGGGTGGGCAAGGCATGAAGGACGTATTTTAGCCCCGGTGCAGTTTTTAGATGACGTTATTGTTAGAGAAGATGATGATGAATAAATGTTGGTATTCAAAATTATTTGTTTTTATTCAATAAACCATTATTTTTCATTTATTACAACAATAATAAAAAACTTACATACGATAGTAAAAAACTTAATACGTACATAAATGTTGTTTCAAATTCAAAATTCCCGCCAAAAAGACTAAAGTCTCAATATTTATTAACCCCGGAGTTTTTTGTTAAAAATATTTTCTAATATAAGTATATGAACATTTTACGAACATTTTACGGCAGTTTTCATTAATGTAACAAGATTTTTTACTTCAAATAAAATGATGTATGGGCACCTGCCATTGTTCTTTGGTACACACATGAATATCAGTGACCCCACGGACGTGTACCCTAAATAAATTAATTTGGAATATGGGGATCACTTTTGGGGTGAAAATCGGAAAATTAAAAATCAAAGTTTTTTAAACTGTGTCGTGCGACATATCAAATGAAAGGGCACATTGTGAGAGTCTCGAATATATTTCTTTCATAATTTTAAAATATATATTTTTTAAGTTATTTAAGAAAATAGATGAAAAATGACCACCCCTCCCTCATCTCCGAAACCACTGGGCCTAAAATTTTGAAAAATATGAAAAAAGTAGTTCTTTACTTATTCAAATTAAAATATTTTATTTCAGATATAAAGAAAATCCATATAATGTTAGTAATATTATGACTTAGCCTAATGTTAGTATTAAATATAAAATAACAATAATAAACAGCCAATGTGTCATTAACCTGTTTGTTCAATGGTAAGCACACCAGTTTACGTATCAGTGTGTCTGAACTCTTACCCACCTTCGTTAGAGGAGAGGCAAGAGTCCCAACGGTCTGAAAACACATTCAGGATGTCATTGGAGGAGTAGCGCAAGCGCACCATCATGGAAGGAAGCGCGTCGCTTCCGCATGATCGCGGCGAATCCGTCGACGCACGCTTCCGCCAACATCCCTGACGCGCTACATCGCCAAGGCAACCCCAAAAGCACCCTGAATGCGTTATTGTACTATACGCGCAGGTCACTATATGCCCGCTGGGTATACTTGATCCACAGGCTGCACGTGTAAAACGACTGGTAGAAAGCCTTATAAAGTGTTATCTTAACAGAATCAGTACAGCGTGCAAACCTGCCGGCCAGCATGTTGCAACGGACAGCCAGCGACCCGCACTCCCTATCTATGTCTACATTGTCTTTTAAGTCATCAGGGACCCAGTGACCCAAATAATTTAACTTCGAAACACGACCTAAAGGAGTCCCAGAGAGTGAGAGTTCAGGCAGCTGTTTGCAGGTTAACGTACCATTCACTCTTATCGGTATTGTATTTGAGCCCATGAGCCACAGCATAACTTTCACAAATTTTAAGAAGTCTTCTCATTGCACCTATAGATGGGCTCAGCAGCACCATGTCAGCAGCATAGCTGATGTTGTTAACGCAAACACCGTCCACGTGAAAACCGATTTTAGAGCTACTGAGCCCACCCATCAGTTTGTTTGTGTAGAGGTTAAAAAGACGGAGGAAGCTCAGACCCCCTTGCTTCACCCCATAATCCAGCCCATACATATCAGAATATGAGCCTGCCCATTTAACTGTATTCTTTTGACTACTGTACCAATATCTAAACAGTGATATCACATCAGCCGGGACAGTAGTATCGTGAGTGAGCTTATGCCAGAGCAGGTCATAATTGACCAGGTCAAAAGCCCTCGATAAATCCAAGAAACATGCTATTACAGGAGTCTTTCTGTCTGTATAATATTGGTCAGTCTGCTTAAGGCATAAAATTGAACTATCCGTTGATAAGTTCGGTCTAAAACCAAACTGACCATCCTCGAGAACGATATGTCTGGCTAGAGTTTTGTCAAGCAGACTATCGGCCTATAGTTGGAGATATCGGAGGCGTCACCAGTCTTATTCTTTATTACTGGCACAACAATCGTATTAGTAAGTTCCACAGCTAAGTAACTATGACTTAGAAATAGGATATAGATTATAAGGTGGAGGCAGTTAAACTTGAAAAAAAATGTGATTTATTCGGAACCCTTTGCGTGCGTGGCCGACTCACTCTTGACAGGTATTTTTCTGGGAAATAATCATGAATTCCGTCCACCTAGCGAGGGATAAGTCGGACTCCTACCAATTGAAATCTTACAGTTCCTACTTCTACCATGATCTACCTAACACTGGTCACAGGTAAACATAACATACTCATAGCATAAGCATAAAAGCCTTTTAATGTCCCCACTGCTGGGACACAGGCCTCCTCTCTGTAAGAGGGAAGGGGCGGCCTTAATCCACCACTCGGGCCCAGTGCGGTTTGGTGGATGTACCTAACAAATTTGATGAATTTTTGGTTCTAGGACATGCCGGCTCATGTCCGGCCCTGGTCCAGGCCATGGTACGGGGCGAAAGGGATTGGGAAGCAGTCTCCTACTTCTGCGAAACAGTAATTCTCGCAAAGGAGGAGGCGGAACGGGTGAGGGAGACTCTACGAAGTGGCCCTCACGCCCGCAGCCGCAGCCGCCGTAGGAGACGCCCTGGGCGTCGCAGGACGATCTCCGGCCACCGTAGACCCGGGCCTTCGGACGGCGAGTAATGGGTAGCTCGCCGTTTGATCACCACCAGGCCCGTGAGTCGACGGAATCAATCAAGGAGATGTCAGCCACCACTGACGGGGCCCATCATGGCCGATGCCTGCATGCCAAGGGGTTGTGGGTAGCCAGGGGCGCGGTAACAGAGTTACCGCGCCCCTGGGCACTCATGCAAGGAAGGAACAGGGGTGGGTTAAAGTCAGTAAGAGTCTGACACGAAGAATAATTATTAATTAATTTACACAAAGTAAAGTGCCTGCCTGGGTTCGGAGCCACGACCTGTACGACACGTAAGTCGGAGTCATTACCACCGGGCCACCAATGCTCTGCCGGAGAACGACTCGCAGGTAAACAAAATCTTCGACAGTTTGTCGTCTCTTTATCTTTGTGTAAAATCAAGAATATGCCAAATAACAATTTTCGTATACAGTTCTGTTGTTCTGTTTAGTTTCAGTCAATAAAATGAAGGATCAAGTAGAAGTATATTAAGGGCACTGTCTGATAACAGAGAGGTCGGCCCCTTCTGGCTTCAGATTTAGCCACACCTCCATAGATACCTACTTTAAGTTTATCTGGATTCTAGTCTCGATAAAATTGACTCAGATTTCAGCTTAGTTAGGTAGGCGCCTATACATTAAGTAAAATACCTTGTTTTTTTGAAGTGGAAACTTCTTTAGGCGCGTTGGGCATTTTTGAGATGGGAAAAACCTTTTGAACTTATGCGACACCGACACCACTTCGAGTGCTACGACGCGTAGCACTCGTAGCGGATCTCGTAGTTTTTATTTATTTAGAAGTGAAAACTTCTTTAGGCGCGTTCGGCATTTTTGTTTAAGTTTTCACTTCTCTCGGCACTCCCGGAGCGCCACTCTCTCTTTTGTTTTTGTTTCCGAGAGGAAACCTTCAATAGCTACCTGGACTTTTGGGAAAGACCAGGGTATGTAAAATTCTTACCTCAATAGATCCACTCCGGTTATCGCCTTCAGCATATGAAAGAGGTCCCGTTTCCTCTTGAAAGACCTCTCCGGAACCTTCTCTGTACAACGCCTGTTAGGGTTCATCCCTGGGGAGACTGTAAAGGGGTCTCCCCTGAGCCTCGCTGTGCACGGTAGCACGTGATCACAGTGCCGCTAGGAATACCCTTTGAGCAATCAGAGTTCCCATTCTGCGCGCCCGAGATTCGAAAGTCCCTGATGAATATGATGATCATGGGAGGTGGGGTTTCAGCGTGTGAGGTGTCGAGGAGGTTGCCTCTTCGACGCCTTCTTATCCGAGCGGGATTGGAGAAGGCGATCCTCCTTCTGGACCATCACAGTCTCACAGAAGGAGGCCATTTCACTTCTTTCCATTCTTCTTCTTATTACGTAAGTAAAAAAATCTGCCTAGCCTTTTTCCAACTATCTTGGGGTCGGCTTCCAGTCTAACCAATGCAGCTGAATATTTTACATGGAGCGACTGCCTATCTGACCTCCACAACCCAGAAGCTGGGTAGTACGATACCCCTTGGAAAGACTGGTTGTCAGACTTTCGGGCTTCTGACGACCCGTAACGACTGTCAAAGATCCACGATTGACAGCCGGGAACAACGGCTTAACGTGCTTTCCAATTCACGGAGGAGTCTCGGTATGTAGAGACACCCATCCATGGACCAACCCTAGCAAGCGTAGCTTAAACCTGATGGATCGACCCGTGCGGCTGTTATTACTCTAGCCACACGAGCTCCTCTGCTACGAGGTATGAGGTTCAATGTTACGTAAATACCTACCCAAAATCAAATATACACTAGCGCTGTTTCGTTGATTCGATATGACCTGGAATTTTCCCAAAAAAATACCAAGATAACATCTACAAATAATGATGAATCAAGATGTGTGAAGCCACTTTCAATGATTACAACTCCATTGATGAAACCGTCTTCCGAATAATCATAGACTGATCTTCCGATATTGATTTGATCACTTTTCCGATTACGAAAATCGATATTCAGAAAAATATTAACCGACGCTTTGGTATATAAGTACTTTTTTTAAATGACATCATCCATCGGGGTCGAACCCAATGGTACACGTGACGAAGGGAAGAGGCGGGAGGGGATGACCATAATGCCTTGGAAGTTGGGTAGGCCTTTGGTGTGGGATGCGACATGTGTCGACACCCTTGTCGACACATGCCATACCATTTTAGCACGGCGAGCTGTGCTGGGGCGGCTGCTGCTGGTGCAGAAAACCCCAAATGGCGCAAATATAACAACCTTATTGGGAGTTAAGTACTTTTTTGAGCCGTTTGGGGTTCAAACTCTAGGGCCGTGGGGTCGGGAGTGCTCATCGAGTTTTTCGGGATATTAACTAAAGCTGGTCGACTCTTGACATGACCAGAGGGCCGGACTTTTCTTTGGCCAACGAATCAGCATTGCTATTCAACACGGCAATGCTACCAGCGTTCTGGGCACTTTTCCCATTGACAGCGATGTGGATGAATTTTTTGATGCCCAGTGAGTGGTTTTCGTATGCGTTTGTATATATGTGTTACGGGTAATGCTAGAAGATGGAGTAAACCTGGGTTTACCCGGGTTAACTTAGTATCACCCAAGCTTCTTGGGTAAAGTCCGAATGATAAGTAAAATAAATTTTAATTCGTAGTTTACCCATACTCACCTAGGTCTACCCAACTCTGGCTGGGCCGAACCCAAGTACCCCAACCTGACAGCGGAGGCGAGAGCTTGCCTAAATAAAGCGAAGCTGCATTTGGGCAACTCTCGCAACCTCAAAACAGAGATCAAGACGGAGGTGCTTGGGGCCATAAATAGGCTGTACGAAATTGTGAAGGAGTCAGAGAAGAGCAGATCGTCCGCCACACCCCCTGCAGTAGCGTCGGAAATAGACCCGACCTGCCAACCCACCCCTATTGAGGAACAGAGGGTTCCGATGACAGCCACAGTTGTTCCGGCAGAGCTTGTGAAACAGCTCATAGGAAACCTCCAGCAGCACAATCGGGCGCTGGAGGAGTGCCAACAGCATACACAGGCCTTGTCGGAACAGCTGAAACAGGCACCTCACTACGTCGCCGGCCAGGGACCAACCTTTGCCGAAATCGCTGCCGGTTCCAAACAGCAAATTCAGCGGCCTCTTCACTCGGTGGTCATATCATCTGTTGATGACCAAGACACCGGTGAGGAGGTTGTTAAGAAGCTTAGGACGGCAGTGGATGCTAGAAACACGGGCACAAGGGTCGAGCGACTACGGAAGGTGCGGGACCAGAAGGTGGTTGTCAGCTTCAAAACTAGGGAGGAGTTGGAAAAGGTCAAGGAAAGGATCAAGAGGGCAGGGAACCTGGTGGTAGAGGAGGTAAAGAATAAGGACCCCCTCATCATCGTAAAAGATGTCCTCTCCTGCCATTCCGACGTGGAAATAATTGCGGCCATAAAACGGCAAAATGAACACCTGATTGGGGACGTGCCTGCTGGAGATGTGAGACTGGTCGTAAAATACCGTCGCAAGACCAGGAACACCCACTTGTGCCACATCATCCTGCAGGTGTCCCCAACACTATGGCAGAGGCTTACAACGCGCGTGTACTGGACCAGTCGCCACTGGTGCAGTGCACTCGTTGTCTGCGCTACGGTCATAGCCGCAAAGTATGCACAGAGCCCGCCGATCTATGTATACACTGTGGTGACCCTCACCTGCGTGCGGACTGCCCCTCGCGTTTGTCAGCGGATACACCGTCGTACCGAAACTGCACGACGGCAAAGATGGCCAGAACGGACCACAACGCCTTCGACAGTGAGTGCCCAATTCGTGTTAGGTGGGACGCATTGGCGCGCCTGTCGGTGGCGTACTGCTAAGGTGGTGACGGCCGCAGACAGGAACATTCAACCAGGCAGCCGCACTCGAACTGGCACCGGCGTCCGCCCCGGCTATCGGGTAATCCAAGCGAATCTGCAGAGGAAGAAACTAGCAACCCAGGAGCTTCTACTTGAGGCTAGCAAGCGGAGGGTTGCTTTTGCGCTGCTCCAGGAGCCTTATGTGGGTGGGATCAGGAGAATGCGAGACTACCGGGGAGCGAGAATTTACCAGTGCGCTGAACAAGGAAGTGGAACTGTGAAGGCGGCAATAGTCGTCTTGGATAACGAACTCGACGTCACACAGTGTCCAGAACTCACCACCAACAACATCACGGTGGTGAGGATCCGAACCAGCGCCTGGGAAATCGCAGTAGTCTCGTTCTATTTTGAACCTGACCAGCCCATAGAGCCATACCTGGAGCACCTCAGGCGGATTCGCGAGGATATGGGTCAAACCAGATTAGTTGTGGGCGGTGACGCCAACGCCAAGAGCAACTGGTGGGGTAGTGCGGTTGTCGACGACAGGGGCGAGGAAATGTCCGGGGTACTGGAGGAAATGGGCCTTCAGGTGCTCAACGTCGGCAGCACTCCAACTTTTGACACCGTCAGGAGGGGCAGGTCTTACACCAGCGTTGTTGATGTGACGGCCTGCTCAACTGACATGCTGAGTCTGGTGGAAGACTGGAGGGTTCAAAAAGGCATCACGAGCTCGGACCACCACGGTATTGTTTTCAAAATTAACCTAATTAAGTCAACAGGAATAAATATAAACAGAACAACCAGGTTATTTAATACAAAAAAAGCAAATTGGAGCCATTTTCGTGAGAAATTGGCCCAATTAAAAACCGATAAAAATTTAAATACATTAAGCATAAATAATATCACTACATAGTATAAAACAAAGTAACTTTCTCTGTCCTTATATCCCTATGTATGCTTATATCTTTAAAACTACGCAATGGATTTTGATGTGGTTTTTTTAATAGATAGAGTGATTGAAGAGGAAGGTTTATATGTATAATTTGTACCCGAGCGAAGCTGGGGCGGGTCGCTAGTTACAAATAAATTAGAATTAGAAAATAGCATAAACACATACATAGATACAATAGTTAGAACAAGCAAGGAAACAATACCCAAAATTAAAACAAATAATAAATTTACCTTACCGTGGTGGACCACCGAGCTCGCTGATATGAAGAAAGAGGTCAACACCAGAAGACGTCGCATCCGGTGCGCAGCTCCGATCCGGAGACAGGCTGTCGTTGAGGGGTACCTGAGGGCCAAGGAAGTGTACGAATCCCGGGCTAAGCAGGCGCAGATCGATAGTTGGAAGGGGTTCTGCGAAAAGCAGGACAGGGAAGGAGTCTGGGAAGGCATATACCGGGTTATCGGGCGGACTGCCAAACGGCAAGAAGACCTGCCACTGATGAAGGACGGAGTATCACTCAGCCCCCAAGACTCGGCCAGGCTATTTGCTGAGACCTTCTACCCGGATGACCGTGAAGAGGGAGAAAATGCTGACCACCGTAGGACTCGAGAAGCGGCCAGTCGTGTAAACGAGTGGGCGCATGATGAACACCATGATCCGCCGTTTACACCTCTGGAGCTGAGAACCGCGGTGGAAAGCTACAACCCGAAAAAGGCACCCGGGGCGGATGGTCTCACAGCCGAGATATGTGCCCAAGCCATTTTCCAGGATCCGGGGATGTTCCTTGCTCTGGCAAATAAGTGCCTCGAGCTGGGTCACTTCCCTGGGGCCTGGAAAGTGGCTACAGTAGTGATGCTCCGGAAACCCGGAAAAGACACCTACACCACCCCGAAGTCCTACAGGCCGATCGGCCTCCTACCAG
The DNA here is from genome assembly GCA_951329385.1 of Polia nebulosa. Lineage (NCBI taxonomy): Eukaryota > Metazoa > Arthropoda > Insecta > Lepidoptera > Noctuidae > Polia > Polia nebulosa. The sequence continues at coordinate 3,670,084 of OX589614.1, read as the reverse complement.
TCCTGGGCAAAATCCTGGAGAAGTTAACGGTAGCTCGTCTCAAGTGGCATCTGATCCCGCGGTTGAGTACTCGCCAGTTTGGTTTCATGCCCCAGAAGAGCACCGAAGACTCCCTCTATACAATGATACAACATATCAACGCAAAGCTAGACGAGAAGAAGCTGATCACTGTTGTCTCACTTGACATAGAGGGAGCCTTCGATAGCGCATGGTGGCCGGCCATTAGAACCAGACTGGCTGAGGAAAAGTGCCCGGTGAATATCAGACGGCTGCTGGACAGCTACCTGGACGACAGAAGTGTCCGGGTCAGGTATGCAGGGGCCGAGTACCAAAGAAGGACGACAAAGGGGTGCGTGCAGGGTTCGATTGGCGGTCCGATCCTCTGGAATCTGGTGCTGGATCCTCTGTTGAAGGGGCTCGAAGAGCGGGGTTACCACTGCCAGGCTTTTGCCGATGACGTGGTGCTCATATTCGACGGGGATACAGCACTGGATGTCCAAAGACTGGCCAATGCCGCCCTCGAATTTGTTCGGGGGTGGGGCATCAGAAATAAGCTGAAATTTGCTCCACACAAAACATGTGCGATGGTAGTAACGAGGAAGCTGAAATATGATGTCCCACTCCTGAGCATGGGCGGGGTCGACATTGGCATGTCTGAGGAGATCAAGATCCTGGGGCTGACTGTGGACCACAAGCTCACCTTCAACTCGCATGATGCTAGCGTCTGTAGGAAGGCAATCGCCTTCTATAAACAGTTGTCCAGAGCAGCCAAGAGGTGAGCTGGGGTCTACACCCCGAAGTAATCCGCAGTATATATACCGCGGTGGTGGAACCGGTAATACTGTACGCGGCCAGCGCGTGGGCGCCGGCAGCTAGAAAGGCAGGAGTGCAAAAAGAGTTGAATTCAGTTCAGCGGGGGTTCGCTCAAAAGCTCTGCAGATCCTACCGCACTGTTTCGCTAAACGCCGCTCTTGTGCTGGCTGGGTTACTCCCACTCGACCTCCGAATACAGGAAGCAGCCGCACTGTACGAGGCAAAGAGAGGAGTACCTCAGCCATCGCTAGGTGGTCGTGAAGTGGAGCGTGTGGTGGCGTTTGCGGAGACTCCGCACCCGGCGAAACATATGGCCATGGGGTTCGTGAGTTTGGTAGACCAGTCACTTGTGGAGGCCCACAACAGCCAGGAAATCCGGTTCTTTACCGACGGCAGCAAGATAGCGGGCAAGGTCGGAGCAGCACTGTCCCTGTGGGACAGGGAAGCCGAGACCAAGTCCGTGAAGCTTAGCTTGCCGACGTGCTGTACGGTCTACCAAGCAGAACTCCTGGCCATATGCGTAGCGACACGCCATATACTGCGGCGAAAGGAGGGAACCTTTGGTATCTATAGTGACTCGAAGGCCGCACTGGAGACGGTTACAAACCAGGGTTCCCTCCACGCCCTGGCAGTGGAGGCGAGAGCGAACCTCAACGTGGCCTTATCCCAGAGCAAAGATGTTTCCTTGTTCTGGATAAAGGCACACGCTGGACTGGATGGCAACGAGCGCGCAGACCACCTTGCTAAGGAAGCTGCCCTTAAATTGAAGAGAAAGCCCGACTACGACCGCTGCCCGGTTTCATTCGTCAAGCGGCAGATCCGTATGGGGTCGCTTGACGAATGGAACCGCCGGTACAAGGATGGTGGAACCGCCTCAGTCACCAAGATTTTCTTCCCGGATGCAGTTGACGCCTACAGAACCGTGACAAAGATAAGACCAACAGGGGTAGTCACCCAGATTATGACGGGGCACGGTGGGTTCTCCGAATACTTGCATCGATTCAAGTGTAAGGAGAGCCCATCGTGTATCTGCGAGCCGAGCGCTGTAGAGTCGGTCCCACACATAGTGTTTCATTGCCCAGTCTTTGAAAAAGAAAGGCTTGAACTGGAACAGGAGCTTGAGACCGAGCTCAACGTGGGGAATATGGGCGATTTGCTAAAAGTGGGAAAAACAAGAAGACCAATATTGGAATACTGTACAAAAATTGCAAATAGATTAATAAACAGAAACAAGAAAATTTAAAAGCTATGCTTACAGTATAATAGACATATTATATATTATGTTAAGCATAGAATAATAGACGTATAAATTAGAGTAACAAATAAACAAAATAGACATAACAAAAATCACAACACTTTTCTAAATTAAAAACTAGTAAATTTCAGGCTAAAATACAGTAAAAAATCATTTGTACAGAATTCAAATAAAAAACGATACACAAGGTCTCTGACGACGTCAGGGGACAAGTAGCGCGGCAGGAGTGTGGTTTTAGTCAGTAAGAGTCTGACACTGTTTGGGCTGGCACTGTCCGAGTCAGCCCGTTCGTCCATGAGGATTTCCCACTCCTGCCAAAAAAAAAAAAAAAAAACTCTGGCTGGGTAATGTTAGGTGTTGCGTAATTTTCGAGCCCGTGGTTTAAATCTCGGGGGCCCACGTTCCGCCGCGCCGCTTGCGCCTGCCCGTGTTTCCCCGCCCATGCGGCCACGCCGCTTGCCAAAATGGCGACCGAACAGAGTGCACGTACTTTTCGAGAGCGTTTTGAAACAAAATTTCAAGAGTTATTCTCAGCGAAAGGGTTAAATTCTTTTTACTTCAGTAACGAACAGTATTTGGAAATAATTAATTGGTCTGAAAATAGTACATGGCAAACCTCGCCATAGTCAGTCTCAAGGTAATGTGGAAAGAGCAAATCAAGACGTACAAAATATGCTTATGACGTGGATGAACGACGAAAATTGTAAGCGTTGCTCAGAAGGTTTGAAGTTCGTACAATTAATGAAAAATAGGGTATTCCACGATGGGATAGAACAGCTCCTTATACCGCCATGTTCGGTAGTGATGTCAAGGTGGGTTTAGCGTCGTCTTCTCTTCCAAAAGAAGTTATTGCCAGTATTCACACTGAGGAAGAGCTCGAGAAAATGTTGACGGAATTTACTACCGGAGCAGAATCTAGTCCAGAATGCCAAGAAGAGGTACCGGAATCTAGACAAGAATCTCAAGAAGATTTACTTAATGTAGAGCTGGAATCACAGAATTACCACTTACAGAACAAGGAGATGAGAAACGAAATCGAAACAGAAGTTTTAAATACAAAAAAACTTTTTACAAAAAAAAATACAACCGACTTCCTTAAATAATACTAAAAAATGCAAAATAACTTTAATTTCGGAAGTCGGTGTTTCTAGTTTGGTTTCTTCGTTATTTGACACCGACTTCCGAAATTAAAGTTATTTTGCATTTTTAACCGACTTCAAAAAAAGGAGGAGGTTCTCAATTCGACTGTATTTTTTTTTTTTTTTTTTTTTTTTTTTTTTTTTTTTTTTTATGTGTGTTACCTCATATCTTTTCACTACGTGAACCGATTTGAAAGATTTTTTTTTTATTTGAAAGCTGTTGCTTTACATGTGGTCCCATTTTAATTTAGTGAAGATCTGATGAAGAACTTCGGAGATACACAATGGAACTCTTCAATAAATGATAGCAAACCTTCCAGAATTGCTGCAATCGCATGTCTGTATATTGTTTTCACCACTTCACAACATTACATCACGCTGATACGCTCTGAAGGGGTATACAGATTTGTACAGTTCTCCCTGATACACCATAATTTCAGCAGCTATGTTCTAATTCCCTATTTTTGGGGCTATCAATTCGGGCATAACTTTACTATTAATTTAGTTTTAGAATGGGGTACAACAACTAAAAAGTGAAAAATAAAAAACTTTTTACAAAAAAAAACAACCGACTTCCATAAATAAAACTAAAAAATGCAAAATAACTTTATTTAGTATTATTTAAGGAAGTCGGTTGTATTTTTTTTTGTAAAAAGTTTTTTATTTTTCACTTTTTAGTTGTTTTACCCCATTCTAAAACTAAATTAATAGTAAAGTTATGCCCGAATTGATAGCCTCAAAAATAGGGAATTTGAACGTAGTTGGTGAAATTAGGGTGTATCAGGGTGAACTGTACAAATCTGTATACCCCTTCACAGCGCATCAGCGTGATGTAATGTTGTGAAGTGGTGAAAACAATGTACAGACATGCGATTGCAGCAATTCTGGAAGGTTTGCTATCATTTATTGAAGAGTTCCATTGTGTATCTCCGAAGTCCTTCATCAGATCTTCACCAAATTAAAATGGGACCAAATGTGAAGCAACAGCTTTCAAATAAAAAAAAAATCTTCAAAATCGGTTCACGTTGTCAGAAGTTATGAGGTAACACACATAAAAAAAAAAAAAAAAAAAAAAAAAAAAAAAATACAGTCGAATTGAGAACCTCCTCCTTTTTTTGAAGTCGGTTAAAAATAAGGTGAAAGGGAAGTTTTACTAGAAATCAATTCAGAAGAAACGGCCAAAAAGAAAGACGAAATTTGTAGATGTATGAACCCAGGCACAAGTACACAAGAAATAAACTTGTGTAAAATTGGTACTACTCAACAAAATATAAATGAACATAGATTATCTGCCCGATTGAGCTTAGAAAATCAAGCTAAAAAAATGAAAGCCTTATCTAATTTAAAATTTCCTCCATGTTCTGTTGGAGATACGGTAAGAGTCCAAATACCAGATGTTGATAGAGGAAGAAGCGAGTTTCGGAACGTGCTTATGGCAGTTATAGAAAAAGCTGATGATCTGTATAGGCTAGGAAACGAACGTGCTACTATTGAGGAAATGTTCTCAAGGAATCAGTTTTCTGTGTGTCATGATAAACTGATTGACATCGAAAATATATCACCAGAAAAGAAAAGCTTATGAGAGCTTGCAAATGAACAGTCGCTTTCAGGAGGCCAGGGTTATAAAAGGTGTAATTGCAAAACAAAATGTGCTACAACGAATTGTTCATGCAAAGCTGCAGGAAAATTTTGCAATTCAAAATGTCACAGCAGTTTATCTTGCTCAAATAAATAATTTCAATTTTAATAACAACGACCGCTATTAGTTTGTGCTATTAAAGCTATTATGTTTATGCTCTTCAAGCGATTACATTCGCCTTTGTATGTTTTTTAAATAATAAATGTTTAAAATGCCCTTGGATTTTCATTTCACTAATTAATTAGACAAATTTTTAACATTACCCAGCCAGAGTTGGGTAGACCTACGTGAGCATGGGTAAACCCCGAATTAAAATTTATTTTACTTATTATTCGAACTTTACCCAAGAAGCCTGGGTAATACTAAGTCAACCCGGGTAAACCTAGATTTACTCCACCTTCTAGCATTACCCGTAACATACTCGTATATATTATAATTATCATTTTGAATGATATACATGACGTTTTCTAAAAGGTAATTTAAAATAATGTTTATATGGTTATCACAGATCGTAATCTCATGAAAGATAGTTGTGTGTTCTCAAGTCAAGTGAGAAAGCTAAGTTTTTACCCGACTGCCCAGAAGGAGGGAAATGTTTTTCGAGAGTATGTATGTATATTTGTATTTATATAGGTGTGTGTTTGTATGTCTATTTCTTTGGCACGCACTGTAGCCTAAACGGCTTGATGGATTGTACTAAATGAGGTATTGTTAGATTGATCTTGACCACCGAAGTGATATAGGCTAAAAGAATTTTGAAAAAAAAAAAATTGCGACCAATTGTGTGCTATTCGTATTTTCTTGTGACCTGGTCATGTGGGGTGTCAAAATAAAGAGCTCAAGGCGACGATTCCAAAAACATATCTCACTAAAATTTAAAAAATAAAAAAAATTGAAAATATCAAAAAACTCGACTGATATTAAACAATTAAAAAGTCCCAAACAAGTCACTTTTCAAGCGGTCTGATATTTTAATTTTTTTTTGAGAGAGTTATATTGATGATTTTAATGATTATATTTGTTGAAATACATACTTGCTACGGCCGCGAATCAAATTTTGAACAAGATACAACCTGACGCTGACCTGCAAATTGCAAAAAACGTAAGAAAATTTGAATTTCGCGGGCTACCCTGGAGCATCCACCTTGAAACAAAATTATTTAAAAAAACAACTGACTTCCAAAAAATAAAATACACTAAAAATTAAAAAATAACTTTAATTTCGGAATTCTGTGTTTGTATTTTATTTCTTCGTTATTTGACACCGACTTCCGAAATTAAAGTTATTTTTTAATTTTTAGTGTTTTCTTTTTTGTCAGTCGGTTGTTTTTTTTTTGTAAAAAAGTTTTTTTGTTTTTCTCTTTTAGTTGTGGGGACAACTAAAAACCCCAATAACATGGAACGTGGAATTTAAACATACTCGTAATTGGAGAAAACCAAAACGTCATCTATGTCAAAAAGCGCTGAAGTAATTTCAAATTTTTTTTTTTTTTTTAATTTTTAATTTCATAGATACATACAGTCGAACATAGAATCTCCTCCTTTTTCGAAGTCGAAATTTGAAACTACTTTCGAAAAGACTCCGGTACATTGTGAATGATCGAATTTGGATGAGATTGATTGTATTTGAAATGACCTGTTCTAATATATCGAGAGTTTACACTCTCATAATATTTATTAAAATTTTACGGTGTTTATTATCCGGTGACATGGATATTAAAGCAGTGATTCAGAATCATATTGAAATGGGTAGATGTTAGGTTACCTGATAAGTCATACGACAATCTAAGATTATAATGTCATCGATAAATTGTTTAGGTATCCATTTTCGGCACTAAAGTAGTTATGTAGGTACGACGAGTGCACTTCATACCTATGCTATATAAATATTATATATCAACCGTAAACAAATGGTTCTGTCGAAAATGGAAAGCGGGACGCCCCTTTCAGTTTCGACAGAAACATTTGTTTGAAACCGTTACTCTTTTTTTTTGTGAGGTGGGCAGCCATCCAATGACAACTCCGGGCGTGTCAGACTCTTACTGACTAAAACCTACCCCTGTTCCTTCCCTGCCCTAAGTGCCCAGGGATGCGGTAACTCTGTATCGAATTTATCTACAACCCCTGGGCAGGTATCGGCCATGACGGGCCCCGTCATTATTGCTGACAACTCTTTGAGGCGCGTTTGGAACACTACGCGCCGTCGACTCTCGGGCCTGGTGCTGATCAGACGGCGAGCTACCCATTACTCGCCGTCCGCAGGCCCGGGTCTACGGTGGCCGGAGATCGTCTCGCGGTGCCGGAAGCCTCAGGCGTCTCTTGCGGCGGCTGCTGCTGAGGGCGATACCCTCGTGCTAACATGTAAAGTGACAAAAATTAAAATAATATGCTCTTGTCCTAAAAAAATCTAATTACACTTTTTAATGTTTAGTGACGTAACAAGCCCCCACTCGATACATTTTATCTTAATAATTTTTTATTGGTTTTTAAACCGACTTCTAAAAAAAATACACTAAAAATTTAAAAATAACTTTAATTTCGGAAGTAGGTGTTTGTATTTTACTTCTTCGTTATTTGACACCAACTTCCGAAATTAAAGTTATTTGTTAATTTTTAGTGTATTTTTTTTTGGCATTCGATTGTTTTTTTTGTAAAAAAGTTTTTATTTTTCACTTTTTAGTTGTTATACCCCAGAACTAAATACCCCAATAACATGGAACGTGGAATTTAAACATTTGGAGAACACAAAAACGTCATCGAGGTATACATATTTTTCGTTTTTGTTCAGTTTCTCAAAAAGCGCTGCAGCAATTTCGATAAAATTTATATGGGACCACCTCGGGAGTATATTCTTTCGGATAAAGAAAGAATTTTAAATATCGGTCCCCAACTGACGGAGAAATCGGCGGACATACATAAAAAAAAAAACATACATACAGTCGAACATAGAACCTCCTCCGTTTTCGAAAGTCGGTTAAAAATACGTGTCCAATTTTATCTAACTTACGGACTAAATAGAATTATAATTTTTATACCCAGGAGAAGACCCTATTGTCTTAAAAAGTTATCAGAACCATTGAAAATTCAACCACACCACCACAGAAAATTAATATTAATAAAATACAAAATCTATAATAATTAACCGACTTCAGAAAGGAGGAGGTTCTCAATTCGTCGGAAACTTCTTTTATTTTTTTTAATCATGTTCCCCGATTACTCGAAGATGGCTGGACCGATTTGGTTTTTTTTTGTTTGAAAGGGTATACTTCCCAGGTGGTTCCATGATCATCAAGTCAGGATCTGATGACGGGATCCTGGAGAAATAGAGAGAACTCTACAAATTTTATAGGCACACTTGAAGCGATTTGGGTAGTTTTTGGAAGAGTACTTTCTCGGAGTGGTCCTATTTCCATTAGGTGAAGATCTGATGAAGAACTTCGGAGATAAGCAACGGAACTCCTCAATAAGTGATAGCAAATGGACTGGGCTTGCTGTAATCTCATGTCTGTCTATTGTTTACACCAGTTCATAGGGGTAAGCACATGTAAACCACAAAAAAGTGAAAAATAAAAACTTTTTACAAAAAAATACAACCGACTTGCAAAAAATAATACAATATACTTTAATTTCGGAAGTCGGTGTCAAATAACGACGAAACAAAAGAAGAGCTCCGAAACTACAGGATGGATTTTGACCATTTTTTCCAATATAAAGCTAAATTATCAGCGAGTAACATATGCATACTTTTTATCCCGGGAAAAATAACAGTTCCCGCGGAATACATTGTTAAAACAGGTCTCAAAATGTTTCGTATCCAATGTAGTAAGCGAAAGTGTCTAAAACGGCCGTTAATGGTACTTTTGCCTTCTACTTTGGATACAAAACATTTTGAAACCAGTATTATAATAATAATAATAATAATTTAGCCATTTAATTCCATAATAATTTAAAAATACATTCATAATACATTCAATAATAATTGTTCAATTATACATTAAAATAATAAATAAAATAAATTGCAGTTATAATTTGTGAATTAGTTCAATAGTATATATTTTTCATCATTTTTATATTTTCAATTATTAGGGACCTCTCGACGAGTATATAGGCCTCCTCCAATTTATTCCACTTTTCTCTTTCCTGAGCCAATGTCATCCAGTTACCCCCAGCCATTTTCTCGATTTCATCTGACCATCTTTCTAGTGGTCTTCCTCTTTTCCTTTTACCGGTGGGGCCAGACCAAATGGTAACCATCCTAGTCCATTTTTCATTGTGCATTCGAGCGATATGGCCTGCCCATTTCCACTTTAGTTTTTGGCAGTGTGACAGAGCATCAATTACTTTGGTTCGCTTCCTTATTTCTGTATTACGTTTTTTATCTCTACGTTTCAGGTTGAGTATGCTTCTCTCCATGGCTCTCTGACATGTCTCAATTTTATGTTTAGCATATGAATTATAAATCCATGTTTGGCTTGCGTATGAGAGGCAGGGTAGGAGACATGAATCTAGAATTTTCTTTTTTAACGTAAGCGGAAAATCAGCTTTTAGAATTTCTTTGTAGCTCCAGAATTTGTTCCATGTCATATTCACTCGCCGGTTTAGTTCATCCTTATGTCTATATTTCTTGAAAGATATCTGCTTTCCTAGATATATATATTCTTGTACGTACTCCAGTGGTATTTTGTTAATTTCGATAGGTATTATAGTGTTGTTGGTCATAATTTTTGTTTTGTCTGTATTCAGTTCTAAGCCTATAGCATGGCTGACAGAGTTAAGGTCGTTTATCATTTGTTTAAGCTGTGATGCATTTTCTGAGAACAATACGATATCATCTGCAAATCTTAAGTTACTCAGATAGTTTCCTTCGATATTAATACCTTTTTTAGACCAATTTAGTTTATTCATTATACTCTGGAGTACAGTTATGAATATAGTTGGAGATAAAGGATCACCCTGCCTTACGCCTCTACATATAATTATCTCCTCACCTTTCCTGTCCAGTTTTACTCGACTAACGCTTTTCTTGTAGATGTCTTGTATGAGTTCGATTGTTTCTTGTGGTATTTTGCAATCTTGTAGAGCCGCCCACATGCTCCCATGAGAAATTGAGTCAAATGCTTTAGCGTAGTCTATGAATGCCAAGTAGAGAGGTCGTCTGTGCTCTTGGTATTTCTCTATGACTTGTTCAAGGGCGTGAATATGGTCTGTGGTTGCAAATCCTGCCCTGAACCCCGCTTGTTCAACTGGTTGATAAGTTTTTGTAAGGGTAGAGATGCGTTTTTCCAAACACGAGGCGAATAGTTTGTAGAGATTTGATTGCAAGCTAATAGGTCTATAGTTATCAATTTTAGCTGGGTGTCCTTTTTTATATAATAAAATGATATCTGATTTTGCCCATTCTCTTGGTATTTGCCTGCAGTCTAGAATTTTATTGAAGAGGGTTGTTAAAGGTGGTGCAAGTAGAGATCTTCCTGCTATGAGTATTTCGTTGGCTATATTATCTGGGCCGCTGCTCTTTCCTCGCTTTAGAAACTCTATCTTTTTGATGATCTCATCTTTGGAAAATCTTTGTAGAGATAGGGTATGTGACACCAGTGAAACCAGTATTAACAACATAAAAATACATTATCCTCTTTGTAAAACGTGACGTTGGATTCTTTAATATTTATTTTCTATGCTATGCTACGATTTTTTATTCAATGAGGGCACCACTTGGCGGGTAATAGACCCTTAATCTTGCGGGTGCTACTAAAGACATGACAGTAATCAAAATACAATATGGCGACAACCAGATGCCATATTGTGAAAAAGAAAAAAAATTTAGTCGACGAACAATATTAAGTAAGGTATCAAAATAAAGGGTTCGAGGAGGCGATTCCATAAATATTTAACTCACTAAAATGTAGAAAATTAAAATCGAAAAACCCGACTGTAAAAGATAACTTGAACTAAACTAACTGCCACCAACTGCATCAGACTGCTTGAAAAGTGATTTGTTTGAAACTTTTTAGTTGTTTTTTACAGTCAGGTTTTTTTAAAATACTAATTTTTTTACTCTTTGTTTTTTACTGTCGGGTTTTTGAAAATATTTATCTTTTTATTTTCTACATTTTAGTGAGTTATATTTTTGGAATGACCTCCTCGAACCCTTTATTTTGATACCCCACTTAATATAGTTCGTCGACTTTAATTTTTTTCTTTTTCACAATATGGCGTCTGATGGTCGCCATATTGTATTTTGTTTACTGTCATGTTTTTAGTAGCACCCGCAAGATTAAGACGAATCAATTGACGTAAAAATTATCATAATCGGCACACTCGTTTGGTCTCTATAGTGCCACAAAGGAACAAACATACACATAGGCTGATAAACACATTACCCTCCCTTGCGTCGAGTAGTCGGGTACATTGTCCTTCCTATTTTTATCTCCATTGAGAAAGGACGCAGTAACATAGCGCCACAAGCCGAGAAAGAGATGGTGGGATGAGCTGAACCTACTCAACGGCAAAGGCGGGTTCGCCTTTAAGTAGATTCACACATACACTTTTTGTTCTGTGTGCGTAAGCTCGGAGCGAAAAACGAGAAGCGAGAAATAGAATCAATGTTCTCATGAATCTACACACATTCAAGATCAACTCGACTTCGTGAGATAGAACAACTAGTACCTACTAAGAAAAAAACCCCATCGCTTAAAAGAAAAGTAAACATTTAAAAACACACAAAAGAGCTGATGACTTTGAAATGGCTGAACCGATTTTGATAAAACATGTCTAAGAACCATCACTAGAAAACCTGCTTTCAAATAAAAAAAACCGCATTGAAATCGGTTTATCCGTTAAAGAGCTACGGTGCCACAGACAGACACACACACATTGCGGTCAAACGTATAGCACCCCTCTTTTTGCGTCGGGGTTTAAAAATAAATGTTTGTCCTCTATGCCTAAACCATTCATCAGATTGTAAAGAAAATTTGGTATGGTCTTTTGAAGACACCCGCGAGGGTTTTTGGCCCAAAAAATCTATTTAATAAAAGTGTGTGTACTTATGTATGCACGTAGGAAGTTATACTTCTTTGGCGTAGGTAACAAGATAAAAAACCAAACTGTCACAAAGCTTAAATAAAAAACTTTTTAACAAAAAAAATAACCGACGAAAAAGAACTAAAAAGCTAAAAATAAATAAACCTTTTAAGTTTTGAGTATTCAGCTTATTTACCTATATAAAATATCAAATTTTATATAAACTAATTTTGAGTCGGCGCCAAACAACAATCTGATTATTAAATATCTAAATTTTATAAGTGAATAAGGCTGTAAGTAGGTAATTAATCATTTTATTAATTGGCGCCGACTCAAAATTAGTTTATATAAAATTTGATATTTTATATAGGTAAATAAGCTGAATACTCAAAACTTAAAAGGTTTATTTATTTTTAGCTTTTTAGTTCTCTTTCGTCGGTTATTTTTTTTGTTAAAACGTTTTTTATTTTATGATTTTTTGTGGCTCGCATCATCTTTTAACACTCTGAGGCTAATTTCTAATCCTTCATCATTCCTCTTGCTACTGAGCTGATGATTTAACCATCCTTCAATGAAGTTCCCAGGATATTGTCCAGTTGAGGCTACCTCCAATATTGTAAAGACGTCTTTTCTTCAAAGCATATTAAGTGGTATTTGTCCCTAAAACCAGTTTTTATATCTAACTTCTATTGATTAGGAAAGGTATGGTTTCCATCATCAACTCAGTTTCATGATGTGATGATTCCTACATGCAAATACCTGATTAAGTTATGAAAAGTAAACAGAAACAATATTCGTGCCCAATTTTCGAGGTTCTCTCTCAATTTTTTCAGGATCCCATGATCAGATCCTGATGTCCTTGACATGGCACCACCCTTGAGGTATACCCTATCCAACAAAAAAAGAATCATCAAAATCGGTTCATAAATAACGGAGTCAGGGCCGAACATGCATACAGAAACGCTAAACGTGCCCACAATTTTCGAGGTTTTCTCTCTATTTTATCATGATTCCATTATCAGATCCTGATTGCCTTGGCATGGGACCATTCTTGAGGTATACCCTATCGAACAAAAAAAGAATTATCAAAATCGGTTCATAAATGACGGAGTGAGGGCTGAACATACACAAAAAAAAAAAAAAACATATATACGGTCGAATTGAGAACCTCCTCCTTTTTTTAAAAATGGTTTAAAATGGAAAACAATATTTCTTCATGAACCACAGACTATACCTAACTTCAGGGTGTTGGTTTTTTGTGACGGTGTAAACTAAGTAAATTTTTACAATGCGTGCGCGCATTGTAAAAATTTACTCTCATAATTTTTCCCTAACCCGCCAAAATAAGTATAACTTCAAAACGTGGCATTGCATAGGATGCCGGGTCCAGCTAGTAATATTGATATTATATAAATGCAGAATGGCAGAACAGATCTCGACGAAATTTGGCACTGAGATACATTATAGTCTGGAATAGCACATAGGATATTTCTATCCCAAGAGCATGTTCTCTTGGTATGATTTCACGCAGGCGTAGCCACTCAAAGAAGCTTGTCAATGTCAAATCAACAACCCGATAAAACCAGGAATCGGGTCTAGTCTATACTGGTTAAACTGCTAGTAACTAAACTCATTAATACGTCGTTAACAGTTACCTACTGCTGGTCATAGGTTCAGGCTAGGTCATAGGTCAACCAAATACATTACTAGGAACGTGATTGCAATACTTAGTTATGTAGTTAAGTTCTTATTGGTAAAAAGTTTTTTTGATGTGCAACATCTTTCCTCTCACTTTCCTGCAATCTGTGGGAGTGATTCCGTGAAATTGGACGGAAGCAGGAACCGGGGAAGCGCGCACTATTTGATTTGACTTGTCAAATGGTAGAGTGCGCGCACGATAAGTTTGCGCGCCGTCGAAATTTGGAACTAAACGGTTTAATTTTATTTTTAACCGACTTCAAAAAAGAGGAGGTTCTCAATTCGTCTGTATGTTTTTTTTTTGTTGTGTGTTTGTTACGCGATATCTCCGCCATTTATGAATAGATTTTGATGATTCTTCTTTTGTATGATAGGTCATACTTCAGAGGTGGTCCCATATAAATTTTATTAAAATTGATTCAACACTTTTTGAAAAAATCAACCTAAACAAAAATATATATAGGCAGATACGTTTTAGTTGTCTTCAAATATTCAAATTCCATGTTATTGGTGTTATCTATTCGGGCATAACTTTAATATTTAGTTTTACTTCTGGTGTACAACAAAAAAAAAAAGTGAAAAATAAAAAACTTTTTCCAAAAAGTACAACCGACTTTTAAAAATTGCAAAATAACTTTAATTTCGGAAGTCGGTGTCAAATAACGAAGAAACAAAAAAAAATATGTACACCGACTTCCGAAATTAAAGTTATTTTGCAATTTTTAAAAGTCGGTTGTACTTAAGTTTTTTATTCAGGATAGAATGTTATTGTTGCTTATTACCAAGGTGAGATGTCAAATGTTACACATCATATTTATGCAACTACCACAGATAATATAATACTAGCGTACAACTACTGTAAGGCTCGCTCGTTTTTAGGATTCCATACCCGAAGGGTCTAAACAGGGCCCTATTGCTGTCACTCACGTGTCCGTCTGTCCGTTGTCTGTCACACAGGTTTGACAGGCAAACGGTTGGAGCTACAGCCTTCAATTTTTACAGTATAAGCATCGTGTTGACCCAAAGCCATACAAATAGTAAACAATTGGTACGGAACCCTAAAAGTGACCCTAAAACCCCAACCGTGTTCCTTCAGTTACCTGTGCCAAGGCAAGGTGACTCTTACTGACTAAACCCCACCCGTGTTCCTTCAGTTGCCTGTGCCAGGGCATGGTGACTCTTACTGACTAATTTATTTATTTTATTTTTATTTATTTGTTTCTACAGTCTGATAACAGAAATCCATAGTGTTAGTAACATACCTTATATATAGTGTTAGTACATAAATTAGAGTTTAAGAAGCATTTTACGAAGAAGATTAACGTACGCTCATCCTCTCCATAAAATGCCTCATAAAAGGGGAAAACACACTCTCGGCCACTGTTTTCAGATCCCCCCGGTACCCGTATTCCTTCAGTTCCCTGTGCCGGGGCAAGGTGACTCATTCGATAACGCCCGAGACCTGGGCAGACTGGTAATAACTTGAGTTTCAATTCAAATGTGATTATGATGAATTGGGAATGATGAAGTGGGCTGGGCACATTTCTCGCAGAACAGGTGCTCGATGGGGCCGAAGGGTTCTGGAGTGGCGACCTCGTACCAGAAGAGGCAGCGTTAGAAGGCCTCCCACAAGGTGGACCGATGACTTGGTGAATCCTAATCTAGTAATTTTTTATTGTTGATGAGCATGATGTGGTCGAAGATGGAGCACGCTTGCCTAGAAGTAACCTATTTCACTCTTGACTTACAGACTCCCAGGTTGTAGCTATCAGGAAACACAGACTCCGACAGGAAATTCCACTCCCTAGCTGTACGCACAATGAATGTGTCCTCGAAACGTTAACGTAATACCTCATTTGCTGAAATTCATCCAGCCGTTTAGGCTACAGGGGATAACAAAGAAATAGACACATACATACAGTAAGTCTCGAAAAACGTTACCCTCCTTCTTGGGCAGTCGGGTAAAAATTAAGGATAAACATTATTATCAATAAAAAAAAACCCTCTCCTTCATAAATCCTGCGTAAGAGAGTCGCCTCAGTTATGAGCAGAGTGAGGGAGGGTCCCAATATTATCTTGAAGACATTGAGTGGTAAAGTCGACTTTCCTTGGACATTGGGTACATACACATTTGTGTACTCGGTGTCCGTTTGTATGGGGGCGGTCCGGCCGGGGTGAAGTTGTGGTTGGTGGATAGAGTTCTGACCTACATTAGTTTGGATTTTATTCATTGGTCACGGCTGTGCCTAAACAATGTTTTAATTATTTTACTTTGTTTAATTATTTACTAACATAGTTAGTACCTATTGTTACTGACCAAAATATGGATGTACCTTGTCCGAATTAAATATTTTGAATTGAATAAATAGATCGATACTAAATCAATCAACCTAGCCTTGTCCCAACAATCATGGGGTCGGCTTCCAGTATAACCGGATGCAGCTAAATACCAGTATTTTACATGGAGCGACTGCCTATCTGACCTCCACAACCCAGTTACCGGGTAATACGATACCCTTTGGTAAGACTGCTTATCAGACTTTTGGGCTTCTGACGTCCCGTAATGACTGTCAAAGATCCACGATTGTCAGCCGGGACCAACAGCTTAAGGCGCTATTAGCTGCCAATGACCTTGAGTGGTTAGCTTGCGTGTTCTACACTGAGCTCACTTAACGCGTCGTATGTCCACTCGGTAATAGGACTCGCCCATCAAGGAGCGCTGTCCGAAATTAGATGCATTATTAATTTATTACACAACAGGTATAAAACTAAAACTCTGAGACCAAATTATAAATAATTAAATGATCTTTATAATGGTGAAGGTTTCATAAAAATACGCTTTATAGTTTTTGTGTGATTCTCAATTTTTTATACGCGTTAGACATATCTTTACAAATTAATTACACTATGATAGAAAAATACAATTTCAAATATTCTGAGATCTAATTACGACGAAAATTGTCTAGAGTAACATATATTTTTTTCAAAGAAATAAGGCTAGTCGTTTAGACGTGATGTTCAATTAAAAACCATAAAAAGTCGTATATTTGCGCCTTAAGTGCTTTCCGAGGCACGGAGGAGTCTCTGTATGTAAAGATGGTCATCCATCCATGGACCAACCCCGGCAAGCGTAGCTTAACCTGATGGATTATTACTTTAGCCACGAGCTCCTCCAAATAGATCGTTACTAATTCTCATTAAAATCCCTTATACAACAGCTGATCCCAAACACGTGATCAGTATTACGTTACTAGAAAAAACACATTGGTTCTACAATTTGGTAGTTTTAAATAATTCATACTACGTACAACCACACTCGTTCACCTATATTAGCGCGACGGCTCACGAATTTTTAAATCCTCGACTCTGATTTTCAAGTCCAAAACGACTTATGTTAAGCCATTCTGCGTTGACTTACGACGTTTTACCCTTTCGAAGTTAAATATAGTATACTACTTTTGCGCGATTTTGTTAAAACGCCAAAAGGTAATATGTGCATAGAGTTTTAGCGAAAGGATAAGACGTTCTTGATCCAAAAAGGTTTTATTCCGGTTTAAGAAATGGTATACTACTTTTGCGCGTGAATTGTATTTGGTAACAAAATGGCGTATGTCCATAGAGAATGGTACGAAAAAACGATGTTTTACTTCTACATATTTGGCGGGTTTTTGAAAGCGTAACAGATAGAAAAATGCTTTCGTTTACGAGTTTACAATATTTATAATCTGTTTGTCAGGATTAGTTAATTCATTGGATGTACGGGCTTTCTCTTAAGGTGCGACTTTTAAATGCCTTACTAGTTTTTTTTTTTTTTTGGGGGTTGGGAAATCATCCAATGACTTCTCCCGCTCTGGGTGGAGCGGGAGGGCGTGTCAGACTATTACCGACTAAAACCCACCCCTGTTCCTTCCCTGCCCTGAACGCCCACAGGCGAGGTAACTCTCTCGAATTTATCCTCAACCCCTAGGCAGATCATGCCTCGTGAATGTGAATAAATGATTTGAATTTGTTTCCTACTGAATGTATTTAAAATGTTTCTAATAGTGATACACGTAAAACTGATCTCTTATTTAATAATCTGTAATCTTAGAAAATGATCTCTAATTATTTAAGTGTTCGTAATAATTTTACCTAAATAATTTATCCCCTCCGCCGCACTGCCAACTCATATCTAAATGTACTCGTAATACCTAATAATATTTTAAGAAAATACCAAAAATGAATCATTTACTTTATTGTTATTTTCATATTTTTATTTTTATTTTTAGTTTCTAGGATTTAGATTTTTAACTCTAAGTAGGTAGTTCTGTGCCCTGACAATCTACAACGGCTCTTAGCTCTAAGCCTTTTGTAACATCCTATTTTACCTTGTTGAACTAAATGAATATGAATGGTGCAGGCAAGTTTTTGGCGTTTCAATCATCGAGGTGGCTGCCTCCCCGACGACTTCATCTTCGAACGGGATTGGCTCTCACGATCACCTACACCCATATTTCACTAGTTATGTTTTAGTCCCATGTTATGAGGGCGAGCCTTTTCACAAATCCAGACTCCAGGCTGCATGGAAATACCCAGTAACACTTTGCCCGACCAGGGAGTCGAACCCAGGATCACTCATGTTCAGTAATAATAATAATGATCCTCCCGATCGAATTTCGACCACTTTGGCCAATCAGAACTGAGATTACCCAAGTACGCCGGAGATATTATAATGCACAAGCGTCTGCGCAATCACAGGTGCACTATCATCCTCCGATGGGACGGCAATCCGACGCGACCGCCATCTAAGGACCGATTTCATCAATTCTAAACGCCCAGTTAAACGCGTTTAAGGCGCTATTAGCTGCCAACGACCTTGAGTGGTTAGCTTGCGTGTTCTGCGCTGAGCTCACGTAACGCTTCGTATGTCCACCCAGTAATAGGACTCGCCCATCAAGGAGCGCTGTCCGAAATTAGACGCATTGTTAATTTATTACACATAAAACAACAAGTATTAAACTAAAACACTGAGACTAAATTATAAATCAGTTAAACGCGTTTAAGGCGCTATTAGCTGCCAACGACCTTGAGTGGTTAGCTTGCGTGTTCTGCGCTGAGCTCACGTAACGCTTCGTATGTCCACCCAGTAATAGGACTCGCCCATCAAGGAGCGCTGTCCGAAATTAGACGCATTGTTAATTTATTACACATAAAACAACAAGTATTAAACTAAAAAACTGAGACTAAATTATAAATAATTAAATGATTTTTAAAATGGTGAAGGTTTCATAAAAATACGCTTTAAAGTTTTTGCGTGATTCTCAATTTTTTATCGGCGTCAGACATAACTTTTACAAATTAATTACACAATGTTATAAAACTATAATTTCAAATATTCTCAGATCAAATTACGACGGAAATAGTCAAGAGTAACATATATTTTTTTAAGAAATTAGACTTGTTTAGACGTGACGTTCAATTAAAAACCATTAAAAGTCGTATAACTGCGCCTTAAGCGAGCTTAAACGCTTTTAGCTGCTGTCATAAAGCTTAAGAGTTTGTTTGTTTTTTTGGTTGATCGCGCTAATCTCAGGAACTATTGGAACGCATTGAAAAATTATATTTGAATTGAATAGTTCATTTATCGAGGAAAGCTATAAGCTATATAATATTCCGGTGCGACCAACAGAAGCGGAGCATCAATGAAAAATGTGGCAAAAACGGGCAAAAATAATCCTTTAGAGAGTTTCAGTTGCGTGCGCTGCGTAAACGGTTAAAGTTACGCAAAAAATATTTATTACGGAATTGTTCTCCTTTTAAAGTTCTAATAGAAGTTCCGCGACAGCATATGTCTATCTTTTAAGGTTAACTCACTATAATCTTTTTTATGGTTTTTATTTTTTACGCTAAGCTTAGTTCAGTAAAACTTAGTTTATAGAGCGAATGGTGAAATCGGCCCTTAGTTGTTAGTACCCAAGGATAGTATTTAAGTGTAATTGAAATTTGTCTACCTTATTAATAATGTACCTACTAAAGTAATCTGTGGAAATGTTGTGGATTGTACATTTACCCATATGTCATACCATATTTTACAGTAACATACATTGTACAATTGTTTGTTTTTTCCCAAATAAATAAATCTTAAGGTGGAAACTCCAGGGTAGCCCGCGGAATTCAAATTTTCTTACGTTTTTTGCAACTTGCAGGTCAGTGTCAGGTTTGTATCTTGGTCAAAAGTTGATTCGCGGCCGTAGGAAGTATGTATCTATAGAATTATAACCATTAAAATCATCAATACACCTCTCTCAGTTAGAATTGATGCCAAATGTAAGTCTTTCGGTATGGGCACGCTCAGCACAATTTTATTGTATTTTTGTGTGCATACTCTTCTTTTCTTTACCTTTTGTTTGTTGTGTTGTGTCTGTATCGAATAAATGTTTATTCTATTCTATTCTTTTATATTTCATGAAATCATGACATTTGGCATCAATTCTAACTGAGAGAGAAGTATTGATGATTTTAATGATTATGATTCTATAGGCACATACTTGCTACGGCCGCGAATCAAATTTTGACCATAATACAACTTGACAATGATCTGCAAATTGCAAAAAACGTAAGAAAATTTGAATTTCGCGGGCTACCCTGGAGCATTCACCTTAACCTGAGTTAACCGTGATGTAAACGGACATTTTTGGGCCTCACACTGGCTGATTTTGGCAAATCCACTGGATATTAAACTGCACCCGTGCGAAACTGGAGCGGGTTGAAGAGTTCCTTTATCTGGAGCTAATCCTGGATGTCGATTCTGAAAAAATAACTTTAATTTCGGAAGTCGGTGTTTGTATTTTATTTCTTCGTTATTTGACACCGACTTCTGAAATTAAAGTCATTTTTTTAATTTTTACTCTTTTTTCTTTTTTGGAAGTCGGTTGTTTTTTTAGTAAAAATCTTTTTTGTTTTTCACATTTTAGTTGTTATACCCCAGAACTAAAAAACTTTTTAACAAAAAATTCAACCGACGAAAAAGAACTAAAAAGCAAAAAATAAATTAACCTTTAAAGTCTTGAGTATTGAGCTTAGTTACCTACATAAAATCTCAAATTTTATATAAATTAATTTTGAGTCGGCGCCAAACAACAATCTGATTATTAAATATCTAAATTTTATATGTACGTAGAAATGAAGAAGGCTAGATGTATTATATTTTATTATTTGGCGCCGACTCAAAATTAGTTTATATAAAATTTGAGATTTTATGTAGGTAACTAAGCTCAATACTCAAGACTTTAAAGGTTAATTTATTTTTTGCTTTTTAGTTCTTTTTCGTCGGTTGAATTTTTTGTTAAAAAGTTTTTTATTTTATGATTTTTTGTGACTCGCATCATCATTTAATACTCTGAGGCTAATTTCTAATCCTTCATCATTCGTCTTGGCACTGAGCTGATGATGTAACCAACCTTTCATAAGGTTCCCAGGATATTGACCAGTTGTTACCTTCAATATTTCAAAGACATCTTTTCTTCAAAGTATATTCAGTGGTATCTGTCACTAAAACCAGTTTTTTATATCTAACTTCTATTGTTAAGGAAAGGTATGGTTTCCATCATCAGCTTAGTTTCATGATGTGATGATTCCTAAATGCAAATACCTGATAAAGTTATGAAAAGTAAACAGAAACAATATTCGTGCCCAATTTTCGAGGTTTTCTCTCAATTTTATCAGGATTCCATAATCAAATCCGAATGTCTTTGACATGTAACCACCCTTGAGGTATAAACTATCTATAAAAAAAGAATCATCGAAATCGGTTCATAAACAACGGAGTGAAGGCCGAACATACGTACAGAAACGCTAAACGTGCCAACAATTTTCAAGGTTTTCTCTCAATTTTATCAGGATTCCATTATCACATTCTGATTTCCTTGACATGGGACCACCCTTGAGGTATACCCTAACTAACAAAAAAATTATCATTAAGATCGGTTCATAAATGACGGAGTGAGGGCTGAACAAACACAAAAAAAAAAAAAAAAAAAACATATATACGGTCGAATTGAGAACCTCCTCCTTTTTTCGTCGGTTAAAAACCCCAATAACATGGAACGTGGAATTTAAACATACTCGTAATTGGAGAAAACCAAAACGTCATCTATGTATACGTATTTTTCGTTTTTGTTCAGTTTTTCAAAAACCGCTGAAGCAATTTCAATATTTTTTTATTGGGGACCACCTCGGAATTATATTCTTTCGGATAAATAAAGAATTTTGAAAATCGGTCCAGAACTGACGGAGAAATCGGCGGACATACATAAAAAAAAAACATACATACAGTCGAACATAGAACCGCCTCCTTTTTCGAAAGTCGGTTAAAAAGCTTTTAATAAACATTGTGGACATCCCTCCCAAACATACAAAACGGTTTGACAACACATTAATTGTGCGTTTAGCTAAAGAATGCAATTCCCTGCCGGAGTCTGTGTTTCCTGATACACAGACTCCGGCAGGGCTACAACCTGCAGCTGTATTCGCTAACTCAGTTGACATCAATTCGATAGGCACTATGCAGTACATTGCTGCTTTGACGTATAGGAAAATAAAAATATATTATGTAGTGCCTATTATAATCGATGTCCACAGAGCAAAGCAGCAATCTACTGCAAAGTGCCTCTCAAATTGATATCAACTGAGTTAGCAAATACACCTGCTAGGGGTCTTACATGAAATTTTGGTCGATTTCACTGATTTACGTGATTTTACAGATATGATTTTACAATTAAAATAATGCATTTCTATAAGTTTTAATGTACAACATGAAAGATCATTTCAATTATGATCTAATGAATGAGCTAGATTCGAAGCTTGCGTTGCGTATTGTAAGTCGAGATTCGGGTTGTTTTAAAAGATTTTTAACCGACTTCAAAAAAAAGAGGAGGTTCTCAATTCGACTGTATTTTTTTTTTTATGTGTGTTACCTCATAACTTCTTACTACGTAAACCGATTATGAAGATTTTTTTTTGTTTGAAAGCTGTTGCTTCACATGTGGTCCCATTTTAATTTGATGAAGATCTGATGAAGAACTTCGGAGATACACAATGGAACTCTTCAATAAATGATAGCAAACCTACCAGAATTGCTGCAATCGCATGTCTGTATATTGTTGTCACCACTTCACAACATTACATGACGCTGATACGCTCTGAAGGTGTAGACAGATTTGTACAGTTCACCCTGATATGTTCAAATTCCCTATTTTTGGGGCTATCAATTCGGGCATAACTTTACTATTAATTTAGTTTTAGAATGGGGTACAACAACTAAAAAGTGAAAAATAAAAAACTTTTTACAAAAAAAATACAACCGACTTCCATAAATAATACTAAAAAATGCAAAATAACTTTAATTTCGGAAGTCGGTGTCAAATAACGAAGAAACCAAACTAGAAACACCGACTTCCGAAATTAAAGTTATTTTGCATTTTTAACCGACTTCGAAAAAGGAGGAGGTTATCAATTCGGATGTTTGTATTTTTTTTTTTTTTTTTTTTTTTTTTTTTTTTTATGTATGTTCGGGCATAACTCCGTCATATATTGACGGATTAGCAAAATTCTTTTTTTGTTCGAAAGGGGTTTATTCCGAAATGGTCCCATTTAAATTTCAAAAAGATCTGGTGATGGGTTTCGGAGACAGACAACGGAACTCTTCAAAAATTGACAGCAAATCAACCGCGATTGCTGCTATCGTATGTCTATGAATATTGTTAAAACAGTTTAGTGGGCAACCACAACTAAAAAGTGAAAAATAAAAAACTTTTTTACAAAAAAATAGAACCGACTTCCAAAAAAAGTGCAAAATAACTTTAATTTCGGAAGTCGGTGTCAAAAAACGAAGACACAAAACAGGACCACCGACTTCCGAAATTAAAGTTATTTTGCACTTTTTTTGGAAGTCGGTTCTATTTTTTTGTAAAAAAGTTTTTTATTTAGTATTATTTATGGAAGTCGGTTGTATTTTTTTTGTAAAAAGTTTTTTTTATTGCCAAATTATTGTAGTTTTTACATTTTTTTCTCAAGAAATGGATTGATAGTGAACTGAAGTTTTTTTTTTGCTGTTTTAATTTTATGAACAAGAGTTCTAAATAGCTAAAATCAATAGCAATTCTTTGCCCATTTTCTCTAAAATTTGACTAAGTTAAATTTTTTTTTTTTTCAAAAATTTTGTATGAAAGTGGTAAAAATGGATTCATACTCTATGACTTTTTTAACAATATATTCTAATTTTTTAATACCGGTTAGACGTCAAAACGATTCGTAATTATGTGATACTCTAAACCCCTTACAGCAAGAATTCACAAAACCGTCGCCGGTTTGTGGTTAATTAGCCGTAATTATAATAGAAATATAATAAAAATAAATGAAAGCTCATACATTAGATTATAATTGAAATGATCTTTCATGCTGTGCATTAAAACTTATAGAAATACATTATTTTTACTGCAAAATCACGTAAATCAGCGAAATCGGCAAAATTTCGTGTACGGCCTCTTAAGTCAGGAGTGAATAGGTTACTTCTGGGCAAGCGTGCTCCATCGTCGACCACATCATCGCTTACCATCAGGTGAGATAGTGGTCAAACGCTTGCCTATCAATGGTAGAATAAAACCTTATCTATACCTATCTGCTTTCTGGTTTTAGGCGGAACGATTAGCATGTAACCCCAATGACTTTAATATAGTAGGAAACTAGATTTTTGTAGTTTGATGTTATCAACATGTGATGCCGGAGCATTCGTTGCTATCTTGTTTATATCATTTGGTGATTGGACCTCCGTTGTGGTGAAAATAATCTTTTACCGAGAAAATTATTAATTAATTATTATTATTAGAAAAACTTTATTACAAAAAAAAAAACAACCAACTGCCAAAAAAAAAACTTGAGAGGTGTCAAGGGACACCCGGATGGAACGAAGTTCCTTTCGATTAATTAGTGAAGGAATTGTAATATAATTTTATTTTTTTTAATTTATAATTTTTTTTTTTATTATTAACTACGCACACACGCACGCACGTAAGAAATTATACTTCATCATCTCATCTCATCTCATCGCAGCTCAGCTCAGCTCAGCTCAGCTCAGCTCAGCTCAGCTCAGCTCAGCTCAGCTCAGCTAAGCTCAGCTCAGCTCAGCTCAGCTCAGCTCAGCTCAGCTCAGCTCAGCTCAGCTCAGCTCAGCTCAGCTCAGCTCAGCTTTGTTCCAAGCTCCGCTAGATTTAACACACGAAATTGGTTAGATAATGCTTGATCTGCTTGCAAACTTTGTACCTACCCACCAAAAATACAAGAAGTTTTTATTAGATTGTTTTTCCAACACAATCTTTTTGGATGGACAGCCTCATTAGTGTCGTGACAACTTTTCGTAAAAATTTTTTCCGTCTAGCGCCCTTTCACAACGCGCGATAAGGAACTTCGTTCCAAAAATACACTAAAAATTAAAAAATAACTTTAATTTCGGAAGTCGGTGTTTGTATTTTATTTCTTCGTTATTTGCCACCAGTTATTTGACTTTAAATTTTAAAGTTATTTTTAAATTTTTAGTGTTTTTTTTTATTGGAAGTCGGTTGTTTTTTTTTGTAAAAAAGTTTTTTTTATTTCACTTTTTAGTTGTTATGCCTCAGAACTAAAAACCCTAATAACATGGAACGTGGAATTCAAACATACTCGTAATTGGAGAACACTAAAACGTCATCTGCATACGTATTTTTCATTTTTGTTCAGTTTTTCAAAAAGCGCTGAAGCAATTTCGATAAAATTTATATGGGACCACCTCGGGAGTATATTCTATCAGATAAAAAAAGAATTTTGAAAATCGGTCCTCAATTGACAGAGAAATAGGCGGATATACTTACATAAAAAAAAAACATACATAAAGCCGAACATAGAACCTCCTCCTTTTTCGAAGTCGGTTTAAAATAGTACAGTTGACTTCGTAATTAGTTTGTTGTTTTACAGTAATGTACAGTTGGTGAAAAGAATAACTAGTCCCCCATATTCCATGTTACATGTCCGTATTTGGGTCACAGACATTGATGTGAGTATCAAATTTATACGCTATCGGTTCTGTAGATTCATAATCTATTTATCAGAGACAATTTTGTCTAATAAAACTATTTAAGTATTCCTATTTGTGACGGAACCCTAAAAAAGAAGGGGTTTCACCGCTACTCCTACCTGATTAGGAATCGTTGAACACCTAACCAGTTGTGCGCTTACGTAATGATATGATTCCAACCAGTCCTGAGTTCCTGACCTACCGCAACGAGTTTTCTAGTAGCTCTTGCAATAGCTAAGTGTTGGCGAATGATTTTACTAGTATTTCAATACAACTATACCTAAGTGGAAATTATGTTTTTAACAGTCTTTTAGCTTGGTATGTATCTATGTCAATGATCTTTGAACGTGATTTTCACCCACTTCAAAACGTCGGACTGAATTGAAACTTCGCACAGTTATCAAGGACCGATGACAATGCATGTTTAGCTAAGTGACGTCATTCTAAATCAAATATGGCGGACTCTCAAAAATGGCAGAGTGTAGTTATTTTTTATACATTCCCATATGAAAGGGTTTGTTAAAGAATACGAAAAATAATAAAAATCTTTTTTACAATAAATACAACCGACTTCTAAAAATTACAAAATAACTTTATTTTCGGAAGTCAGTGTTTATATTTTGTTTCTTCGTTATTTGACACCGACTTCGGAAAATAAAGTTATTTTGTAATTTTTAGAAGTCGGTTGTATTTTTTGTAAAAAAGTTTTGTTATTTTTCACTTTTGAGTTGTTGTACCCCAGAAGTAAAACTTTAATGTTATGCCCGAATGGATAACCCCAATAACATGGAATTTGAACATTTGGAGACAACCAAAACGTCATCTGTGTATACATTTTTTTTTGTTTATGTTGATTTTTTCAAAAAGTGCTTAATCGATTTCGGTAAAATTTATATGGAACCATACAGACGAATTGAAGAACCTCCTCTTTTTTGAAGTCGGTTAAAAAATAAAGCGTGTTTTTAGTTTTTTTTAAACTGTAGAAAATTATTTTCCTACTCCACCACTGAAACGAACAGCGGAGGATTACTCCTTTTCTGATTCTGTGGAAATTATGGTTTTCTTTTAAAAAATAAATTAATAAATTCCACTTCCCTCCTATTCAAGCAGAAGACAACAAAAGCCATTAGGCACAAAGGTATATTTACAACTGGGATAAGCCCAGTTGCCAATAATAGGTAAGGCAAAAACGCTTGACCGCACGGAAATTTGTTCTAGTTTCCACAAGGTCCGTATACGTAGGCTGAATACTATTCAACATAATATTTCGTTCAGTTTGCCAAAGAAGTACACTCCCATAGGATACGATGTGCGGATTGTTCGCATTCGCAATCAGGTGTAGAATATTGACAGAAACGCGAGGCTACAAGCTTGATGGAAAATAATTGACTGATGTGATGTGAGAAATTGGGCAACACTGTGATCCACGTTCAGCCAGCCGTTCACGAACCAAGATGGGAAGAACTGCGTACCGGAAGACGCAGTGTTGGAAGGCCTCCCACAACGTGGACCGAAGACCTGGTGAGGGTCACGGGTAGCTGATGGATGCGAGACGCACAGGACCGGTCGTTGTGGTGACACTTGGGGGAGGCCTATGTCCAGCAGTGAATTCATTTCGGCTGAAATAATGATAATAATGATCATATGGTATGCTAAGTAATGAAAATGCACGATGATGTAAGAACAAGATTATCTTATTTAAAAAGCGTGGGGCTGATGTGGTAAAAACATATGACAATAACAAATCTCGTCTGTCTGTATGAACGTGTCGAATCATCGAGAAATTCACAAATGTAAATATAATAATAACTAGCGACCTAGCTTTGCACGGGTACAAATAATAAACTTAAACCTTCCTCATGAATTACTCTGTCATTGGTGAAAACCACATGAAAATCCATTCAGTAGTTTTTGAGTTCATCAGCCTTTTAATGCCCCCACTGCTAGGGCACAGGCCTCCTCTCTGTTATAATATGTAGTGATATTATCACTCAATAACACCGTGAAATTATTGTCGATGTTGCAATAATAAGACTATTAATAAACAAGGATTTATTATTGAACATGGAAAAGTACCGACTGAAAATGATAATATTTGTTTTGAATCGAAGTTCAGATATATGAGATAAGTAACCAAACCAAAAATAAATATTTATGTTTTATGGAACCATTGCTGTTATTACTCTAGCCGCCCGTGCGGCTAGAGTAATAATCAATCCGTCAGGTTAAGCTACGTTTGCCGGGGTTGGTCCATGGATAGGTAACCATCTTTACATACCGAGACTCCGCCGTGCCTCGGAAAGCACGCTAAGCCGTTGATCCCGGCGGTCAATCGTGGATCTTTGACAGTCGTTACGGGTCGTCAGAAACCCGAAAGTCTGACAACCAGTCTTACGAAGGGGTATCATATTACCCAGTAATTGGGTTGTGGAGGTCAGATAAGCAGTCACTCCATGTAAAATACTGGTATTCAGCTTCATCCGGTTAAACTGGAAGCCGACCCCAAGATAGTTGGGAAAAGGCTAGGCAGATTGATTTTTCGGCAATGTACTATTCTGCACGAAATACTACGGACCCAGACTTTTTACCTCAACGTGATCGTGTCAAGATTTCTAGATTACTTAAACCTCAAACTGACGTTTGGGAGGACCTTTTATCCGAATGGCAATGTAGGTTGGAATGTTCCATCAAAGGCAGACACCTCCACCAGTTCTTCCCATCGGTTCGCGAACGGCTAGATAGGACATGGCTGGAGGTGGATCACTGTGTTGCCCAATTTCTAACAGGTCATGGCAACTTTAAGAGTAAATTATTTTCCTTCAAGCTTGTTGCCTCACCTTTATGTCAATGTTCTACACCTGATTGCGAATACGAACAATCCGCACATCATATCCTATGGGAGTGTACTCTTTGGAAAACTGAGTGCAATATTATGTTGGATAGTATTCAGCCTACGTCTGAAGTTGTCTATTACACGGACTTTATGGAAACTAGAACGAATTTCCGTGCGTTCAAGCGTTTTTGCCATACCTATTATTGTCTCTCACAATTTTATGACCCATTAATATTATTGTTTTTAACAAGTGGTGCTTGGCAACTTGGCTTACCCCAGTTGTAAAAATCCCCTTTGTGCCTAATTGCCTAGTTTTGTTCTGTCTCCCGCTTGACTAGGAGGGAAGTGGAAATTATGTTTTTCTTACTCCTCCGCTGCTAAGCCGCTTAGACAGTATTTCTCAAACTATGGGTCGTGGGTCGCTTCAAGCGGTCCGTGCACGGCAGGTCGAGCAGCTCTTTGCTACCGGCAGCACGGCGAAACTAGACCACAAGCCGGCTGCATTATTTTTTAGTTGCGACTCTAAATAAACTGCTTGGGTGGTTCGTGTATTGTGAATGTCAATTTCGCATTGAAACTGCAGGTCGCCCAAAAGCTACCGCTTAAAGCTACCGGCGCCGACTGCTCCAAGGAGTACGTCTATGTAAGCTCTTAGTGCCTAGAGCCTAGCGAGTCACCTGACGGGTGAAATGTGGAGGAGCCATGATTTCAGGTTCGTAATGTATAAAACAGTAAGATTAGGTGTCATTTATAAAGGAGGAAGTTCTCAATTCGTTTGTAGGTTTGTTTCGTGATTATTCCGCCAATTATGAATTGATTTTGATGGTTATCGAAATTGATGTAATGATTTTTGAAAAAATCAACAAAAACAGAAAATGTACATATCTACATGGATGACGTTTTGGTTATCTCCTTCGTTATGTTTAAATTACATGTTATTAGAGGTTATCAATTCGGGCATAATTTTACTAAGTATTTAGTTTTAGTAATGGGGTACAACAACCAGAAAGTGCAAAAAAGTGTGTGTGTACTTATGTACGCACGTAAGAATTTATACTTTTTTGGCGTAAAAAGATAAAAGTGTCACAAAGTTTTCTTCATGAACCACAGACCATAGCTAACTTCAGGGTGTCGGTTCTAGCTAACTTCAGGCCGTAGGTTTTTTGTGACGGTGTGCGCGCGCATCGAAAAAATTTACTCTCTTCATTTTTTCCTAACGCGTCAAAAGAAGTATAACTTCAAAAATAAAAAAAAATATCGATTTGGGAAGTCAGTGTCAAATAACGAATAAACAAAACTAGAAACACCGATTGCCGAAAGTAAAGTTATTTTGCAATATATTTGTGTCTTTAGTTGGAAGTCGGTTGTAATTTTTTTCATACGGGTATTCGAACAAAATATTTTACGAGCATTTTTATTGTGCGTGTCTGTGTTTCCTGACAAAGTGTGTGTTTCCTGATGTCCATTAATTATGTGAGGTGATTTTGGCGATTTTTCTACAACCCCCTCCCACCAGTGAGATGTTGTGAGATTTGGCTGGACAAACCCCAAATCTAACGTGAGATTGTTTTCATATTTTTTGGGGCCATACGTTAATCTATGATTGCGTTGGATTTATTAAAAAAAAACATAATATGCCTAATTATTTTTATTTAATACTAGTGAAGTTTTACTCAATTTAACCCAGTTTTCGGTCGGATTTACCCCACGTGAGATAGGGTGAAATTCGGCTCGACCATCTCCCGTGATCCCAAACGCTTCACGTAATTCACCTTATGAGAAGAAGAGTGAATAGGTAACCTATAGGTAAGCGTGCTCCATCGTCGACCACATCATCGCTTACCATCAGGTGAGTAAATGGATAACGCAAGCTTATCAATAATAATAAAATATTACGTCTCATTGTTAGGTACTGTGTGACGAACGGCCGACCGTCATTCGTAGAGATGTTTTCAATGGATGACGTCAAGGTGCTGTCGATTTCGTATTTCGTCATTACACAACAGGTTTCAACAGAAAAGCGGAGATATATTGTAAATAACACTTCTACCCATATAAATGAACAACTTTTTTAAGAGAGAATAGTGAACTTTGTTAATTAACTTTTTACGGCAAGGAATATGCAAGTAATTCAAAACTTTTTATTTTTGAAGTTATACTTCTTTTAGCGCGTTAGGGAAAATTGATGAGAGTAAATTTTTACGATGCGCACGCACACCGTCACAAAAAACCTACAGCCTGAAGTTAGCTAGAACCGACACCCTGAAGTTAACTATGGTCTGTGGTTCATGAAGAATGATTGTTTTCCTTTTGTAAACTTTGTGACAGTTTGGTTTTTTATCTTGTTACGCCAAAGAAGTATAACTTCTTACGTGCGTACATAAGTACACACACACTTTTTTTAAAATATACATTGTATTGGACCATAGAAACAATGTGGTGCACATGTTTGATTTTTTAATTTATCACATATTTTACAACTAGCTGCGCCCCGCGGTTTCACCCGCATAGACCAGGATAGAAAAGTAGCCTATGTGTTAATCCAGGGTATAAGCTATCTACATACCAAAATTCATCCAAATCAGTCCAGACATTTGAGCGTGAAGAAGTAACAAACATACACACTCACAAACTTTCGCCTTTATAATATGAGTGTGATTAGTAGGACTCATTATTAACCGACTTTCGAAAAAGGAGGAGGTTCTATGTTCGACTGTATGTATGTTTTATGTATGTCCGCCGATTTCTCCGTCAGTTGTGGACCGATTTTCAAAATTCTTTTTTTATCCGAAAGAGTATACTCCCGAGGTGGTCCCACATAAATTTTATCGAAATTGCTTTAGCGCTTTTTGAGAAACTAAACAAAAACGAAAAATACGTTTACCTCGATGACGTTTTGGTGTACTCCAAATGTTTAAATTCCACGTTCCATGTTATTGGAGTTTTAGTTGTGGGGTATAACAATTAAAAAGTGAAAAATAAAAAACTTTTTTACAAAAAAAAACAACCGACTTTCAAAAAAAAATACACTAAAAATTAAAAAATAACTTTTATTTCGGAAGTCGGTGTCAAATAACGAAGAAATAAATTACAAACACCGACTTCCGAAATAAAAGTTATTTTTTAATTTTTAGTGTATTTTTTTTTAAAGTCGGTTGTTCTTTTTGTAAAAAAGTTTTTTTTATGTTGCATGTTTTTGATGAAAAAGTAAACGTAAACTCAAAACGTATCGTTCCCAGTATTGCCAGTAGTGACGAAAAATATGAGTCAAAGTAGCACTTAATTCGTAAAAAGTACTTTATATTTCACTAAAGTTTTGTTGTAAAAGTGAAATTGCATTTTCTGCTTGACTAAAGCACATAGAATTTAAGGACAAAAGATAAGATGTAAGCAAGGCGTATCGAGGTAAGTGACGTCACAGTACAGCTTCGACTGTCACGAACGTTTGATGTGTAGTAGAAAATTGTAGGAGTTAAATAAATTTTTTGAGCGACATGCAGTAAGTACTTTTATTTTTAAATAATTCTCTTGAGTTTATATTACTGTAAGTAATGTATTGCTTTAAGTAAAAAAGAAATTACACGCATATTCCCTATTTTTGATGTGTATCATTTGGAATGCAATCTGTGTGAGTGATTTCGTGAAATGGGACGGAAGTGTGTAACAGGAAGCAGGTGAAACGTGTGCTATTTGATTTGACCAATGAGTGCACGCTATTTTATTTTACCAATGAGCACGCGCTATTTGAGTTGACCAATGAAAAAATAGAACCGACTTCCAAAAAAAGTGCAAAATAACTTTAATTTCGGAAGTCGGTGTCAAAAAACGAAGACACAAAACAGGAACACCGACTTCCGAAATTAAAGTTATTTTGCACTTTTTTTGGAAGTCGGTTCTATTTTTTTATAAAAAAGTTTTTTATTTTTCACTTTTTAGTTGTGGTTCCCCATTAAAAAAGTTTTTTATATTTTACATTGTTTTTTTTTATTTAATTCTTTATATATTTTTTATTTTATTTTCATTGGTTAAATGATTATTATTAGTTTCCATTGAATAGTATTGTATAATTTCGAAGCATATTTACATTGCAGTATCTAAAAGTGTCAAAAACGGCCGTTTTTGACACTTTTTAACCGACTTCGAAAAGGAGCAGGTTGTATGTTCGACTATATGTCTGTATTTTTATTTTATGTATGTCCGCCGATTTCTCTGTCAATTGAGGACCGATTTTCAAAATTCTTTTTTTAACCGATCGAATATACTCCCGAGGTGGTCCCATATTAATTTTATTGAAATTGCTTCAGCGTTTTTTGAAAAACTGAACAAAAACGAAAAATTCCTCGATGACGTTTTGGTGTTTTTTTTTTTTAACTTTGCACCACACTAGGAATTACTCCTGTATCGTGGGTGCGTTTACAAACATTTAAATTCACATATACAAGACACCCAGACCCGGAACAACTATCTGTAGGTCATACAAATATTTGTTCCGTGCGGGGATCGAACCCGCGACACGCAGCGCAGCAGCCGAACACTCAACCACTGCGCCAACCGTGCCGTCATGTTCTCCAATTACGACTATGTTTAAATTCCACGTTCCATGTTATTGGGGTTTTTAGTTCTGGGGTATAACAACTAAAACGTGAAAAATAAAAACCTTTTTTACAAAAAACACAACCGATTTCCAAAAAAAAAAAATACACTAAAAATTAAAAAATAACTTTAATTTTGGAAGTCGGTGTCAAATAACGAAGAAATAAAATACACACACCGACTTCCGAAATTAAAGGTATTTTTTAATTTTTTTTTTGGAAGTCGGTTGTTTTTTTTTTTGTTACTATCTACATTGGATACGAAACATTTTGAGTCCGGTTTTAACAACGTAAAAATACGTTATCCTCGTTGTAACAAACGCAACATAGGATTCTTTAATCTGTATTTTCTATGCTATGCTACGATTTTTTATTCACTTGACGGCTATATGGGCCTGTTCCGTAAACCGATTCGACGATGGTCGATGGAGAAATGATGTTTCAAGACAATGGGCCTTCGCACTGCCGTTGATTCGAGCTTAGTTATTCGAGATTTTGATGTATCCAGGTAGTGCGCTCATAATTGATCGATTTCAAGTACTAACGAGTTAACGTTTTCGAGCAAGTGTTATTCGATCTCACGTCATTCGATTTCAAGTAAGGAGCCGCCCGTGAGCTGACTATCATTCGTTGAGATTTTTTCAATGGGTGATGTTTAACTGCTGACGAGTGTCTTTTTTAACCGATTTCAAAAATGGAGGTACTGTATTCGACCCTTATGTATGTATTTATCTTGTTTGTCCGCGATTTTCTCGAAAACTACTAATCTGATTTGGATTTGGATAGGGTTTTCGTTATTCAAATGCATATTTTTCAAGAAAGATTTTAGTCCTTTGTCTATGTATTGTTGACACAATTTAATGGCGAACGACAACAAAAATAAAATGGTCATTCACAAATAAAAAAGTTTTTACAAAATATACAACCGACTTCTAAAAATTGCAAAATAACTTTAATTTCGGAAGTCGGTGTTTGTATTTTTCTGTTTCTTCGTTATTTGACACCGACTTCTGAAATTAAAGTTATTTTGCAATTTTTAGAAGTCGGTTGTATTTTTAGTAAAAAGTTTTTTATTTTTCACTTTTTACTTGTTATATTAAAGTTATGTCCAAATGATAACCCTAGTAACATGGAAATTGAACATTTTGAGACCACCGAAACGTCATATATGTGTATGTCGTCGTCATATTTTTCGTTTATGCTGATTTTTTCAAATAGTGCTGAATCAATTTCGATAAAATTTCATAGACAAACGATCGCAGTGATCGCGAGTCATTTGCTGTTAGTTATTGAAGAGTTCCACTGTCTATCTCCGAAGATCTTCATCAGATCCTAATGTTTTAGGTATATACTAAAATCGTCCTTGAAAACTATGGAATTAAATAACTAAACCCCATCCAATTCAGATTAGCAGTTTTCAAGAAAATCGCGGACAAACAAGCATAGATACATTTAAACAAAAGGATCGAATATAGAACCTCCTTTTTTGAAGTCTTTTCAAAAAAACCTTTTTATCACCATACCCTGAATACTATTTCTGTCCATTGAAAGAATTTAAAAAATGCACAATTTTCTTCAAGAGAGTCAATTTCGAAAAACAAATAGACCTCCTTCACTGTTTGTTTACGTCACCTTATCCGATGTGTCGGCTCACTGCCTTACACACCCCACGGCACGTCCGTCCAGGCTCGCAGCCACAAGGAAACAAAAATGAATGAGGGTGAGGGCGGGGAGGGCAATATTCCCCACTTCCCCACCTCACCACAATTTACGGTGTGTATGTGAGACGACAGAAGATGATAAATGATAAATTTGTACATTAAGTCCAATTTTTTTGAGGGAATCTACTATGACTTCAAGGAGAACAAAGTTTTTCATTTCCATCCGCAGACGCAGTATCTAAAATATCACTACATTTTTTCGTTAAAAAAAACAGCTGCTGAGGGCGTGAGGGCGACTCTGTTGTTGAGTCTCTCTCACCCATACCGCCTCCCTCTTCGCGCTTTGCTTCGCAGAAGGAGGAGACAGCTTCCCATTCCCTCTCGCTCCGTACCATGGCCCGAACCAGGGCCGGGCGCGAGAGGTCGCAGCCGCCTTTCGCATCCACGGCTCCACCGTGTCCTCTGGGCGAACCGCGCAGTGGAAACACCCGGGCGTTTCCTCCCGCCTTTTGCGAAACAGGGACCTCCCGAAACAGCCGTGTCCGGTGAGGACCTGCGTCAGGCGGAAGGTGAGGACGCCGTGGCGCCTCTCCAGCCACTCCTCAAATAGGCGCACTAACGCCGCAATGGTGGCGTGCCCAGCGACCCGCGTTGTTTCAGTTACCTGTGCCAGGGCAAGGTGACTATTTCGATTTCCCTCGCAACCCTGTCAGGACACCCTATACTTTCAGAGAAACATAAAATCGTTGACGTATTGATTAACATCCGTGTACCTACATAACTAATCGCAAACGTGTAGAAGAGAAGTCTCGTTTGTGAATCACGTGCTGAAAAACGCTTCTATACACGTGAAAAACAATATCATTAAATAGATAATAAATTTAAATGAAAGGGGTATGTTTGTGGTAGAAATAATAAGTTCTTATATTGATCTATGTTTATGTTTGTCATTTGACTAACGTCTTGGGAAGGCGCGCGGTTGGAGCAGTTTTCCGCGAGCATAATTCATTCATGCTTGTGAGTTGGCAGTCGTGCAATCACCACTTATCTATAAAGATAATAAAAAACTTTTTTCAAAAAAAACAACCGACTTTTGTAAAAAAGTTTTTTTTTTATATTCATTACTATTTTTGTTACATGTGTTTCATACCTCCTCTTCACATGACCATACCAAGATAAACGGCTCCCTTTCAACTTTTCTGTGACTGGCGCCACTTTTAAACTACCTCTAATGAACTCGTTTCTGACTTTATCCATTCTCGTTACTCCACACATCCATCTCAACATTCTCATCTCCGCCACATGCAATCTTTTTTAACCGACTTCGAAAAAGGAGGAGGTTATCAATTCGGATGTTTGTATTTTTAACCGACGAAAAAAAAGGAGGAGGTTCTCAATTCGACCGTATATATGTTTTTTTTTTTTTTTTTTATGTATATTCGGGCATAACTCCGTCATATATTGAAGGATTTGCAAAATTCTTTTTTTTGTTCGAAAGGGGTTTATTCCGAAATGGTCCCATTTAAATTTCAAAAAGATCTGGTAATGGGTTTCGGAGACAGACAACGGAACTCTTCAAAAATTGACAGCAAATCAACCGCGATTGCTGCTATCGTATGTCTATGAATTTTTAAAACAGTTTAATGGGCAACTACAACTAAAAAGTGAAAAATAAAAAACTTTTTTACAAAAAAATAGAACCGACTTCCAAAAAAAGTGCAAAATAACTTTAATTTCGGAAGTCGGTGTCAAAAAACGAAGACACGAAACAGGAACACCGACTTCCGAAATTAAAGTTATTTTGCACTTTTTTTGGAAGTCGGTTCTATTTTTTTTTCATCCGTATTTTTCACAGCCCAACATTCTGATCCATATAGTAAGAACGACAGGTCTATTCACGGATTTATAGATTTGTAAATGAAAATGACAATGTAAATGAAAATATTATAGTTAAAGAAAAATAAAAAGAAAATCAAAAAGTGAAAAATAACTTTAATTTCGGAAGTCGGTGTATATATTTTTTTGTTTCTTCGTTATTTGAAACCAACTTCCGAAATAAAAGTTATTTTGCAATTTTTAGAAGTCGATTGTATTTTTTGAAAAAGTTTTTATTTTATATTTTTCACTTCTTAGTTTTTTTAATTTTTTTTTTGTTGTTTTTGTACACCAGAAGTAAAACTAAATATTAAAGTTATGCCCGGAAAGATAACACCAATAACATGGAATTTGAACATTTGGAGACAACCAAAACGTCATCTGTGTATACATATTTTTATTAATGTTATTTTTTTCAAAAAGTGCTGAATCAATTTCAATAAAATTTATATGGGACTATCTCTGAAGTATAACCTACCATACAAAAAACGAATCATCAAAATCTATTCACAAATGGCGGAGATATCGTTTAACAAACATACAAAAAAAAAGAAAGAAAAAAAAAACTTTTTACAAAAAAAAATACAACCGACTTCCATAAATAATACTAAAAAATGCAAAATAACTTTAATTTCGGAAGTCGGTGTTTCTAGTTTGGTTTCTTCGTTATTTGACACCGACTTCCGAAATTAAAGTTATTTTGCATTTTTTAGTATTATTTATGGAAGTCGGTTGTATTTTTTTTTGTAAAAAGTTTTTTATTTTTCACTTTTTAGTTGTTGTACCCCATTCTAAAACTAAATTAATAGTAAAGTTATGCCCGAATTGATAGCCCCAAAAATAGGGAATTTGAACATAGTTGGTGAAATTAGGGTGTATCAGGGTGAACTGTACAAATCTGTATACCCCTTCAGAGCGTATCAGCGTGATGTAATGCTGTGAAGTGGTGAAAACAATATACAGACATGCGATTGCAGCAATTCTGGAAGGTTTGCTATCATTTATTGAAGAGTTCCATTGTGTATCTCCGAAGTTCTACATCAGATTTTCACCAAATTAAAATGAGACCACATGTAAAGCAACAGCTTTCAAATAAAATTTCTTCAAAATCGGTTCACGCAGTAAAAAGTTATGAGGTAACACACACATAAAAGAAAAAAAAACATACAGACGAATTGAGAACTTCCTCTTTTTTGAAGTTGGTTAAAAATAAATCCCTATTTCCTTGGTCACGGCATCATTCGTAAACGGCTGGACCTACTTCACTAATTCTTTTTTTGTTTTATTTGTTATTGACAGGAGAAAGTTTTTATGAAATAAAAAATGAAGAAAGTTGCGCGGAAAATTAGAAAATTTCAGAAAACTTAACGACAAATTAAACTTGACAATGAACTAAAAAGTTTGAAATAAATTCTAGTAAGTATTTGGCATTATTAATTTCGGAAGTCGGTGTTTCTAGTTTTGTTTCTTCGTTATTGGACACCGACTTCCGAAATTAAGGTTATTTTGATTTTTTTTTGGAAGTCCGTTGTATTTTTTTCTAAAAAAGGTTTTTTACACTTTTTAGTTATTGTACCCCATAACTAAAACTAAATAGTAAAGATATGCCCGAATTTATAGCCCCCAAAACATGGCATTTAAACATAATTGGTGAAATGAGGTTGTATCAGGATGAACTGTACAAATCTGTGTACCCGTTCGGAGCGTATCAGCGTGATGTTATGTTATGAAGTGGTGTAAACAATAAACAGACATGCGATTGCAGCAATTCCAGAAGGTTTACTATCATTTATTGAAGAGTTCCATCGACTATCTTCAAAGTTGTTCATCAGATCAGTACACGCACTAATGTACATTGCGTGAGGCTCTGAGCGGCAGGTCTTTGTCACCAGGATCGGGTGAGACATGTGTCTGCCAGCCGTAGTAAGGGCTATGCTGACAGAGACAGAAAACTGGAGGGAAATGGTCTTATTCTGTGAAACTGTAACGGTCCAGAAAGTGGCCGCCGAGCGGGATCGTGAGAGGACCCATCCTGCTCGAAGAAGAAGGCGTCGAGGAGGTAGCTGCCTCGACCAACGAGTCAGTTGCATTTATAAATTAGTACATAGATAGAAAGATAGATTATAAACTTTGTCCGTACGCAGAATTTTACGTAAATATTTTCGTGACGCACCCCTCTGCGTATATAAATAATACAATATTATGCTAACTTCAAAATATGTACTCCGGCCTTTATCAGTAAAACTTTGCGAATATACGCATATTGCTAGAAAAATATCTAATATTTGATAAAAAGAAATATTTGTTATTAAATAAGCTATTGTAATAACAAATAGATCAAATAAGATGGTGCAATCTTAATTACACAGTAAACGATAATGTTGAGATGTGTTTTACTCAACTGCCTCAGAAGGAGGGTAGTGTTTTTCAAGGGTTTGTATGTTATTCTTTGTTTCGCCCTGTAGCCTTAACGGCTAGGTATCATTAGATTGGTCTTGATCGCCGATGTGTACATGAATTTTAAAGAAAGAAAAAAACAAAAAACTTTTTTTCCAGAAAAAAAACAACCGACTTCCAAAAAAGCAAATACACTAAAAATTTGAAAATAACAGTATTTTCGGAAGTCGTTGTTTGTATTTTATTTCTTCGTTATTTGACACCGACTTCCGAAATTAAACTTATTTTTAAATTTTTAGTGTAGGTAATTATTTTCCTTTTTGGAAGTCGGTTTTTTTTTGTTTTTTTTTGTAATCAAAGTTTTTTAATTTTTCACTTTTTAGTTGTTGTACCCCAGAATTAAAAACCACAAGAACATGGAACGTGAAATTTAAACATACTCGTAATTGGAGGATACCAAAACGTCATCTATGTATACATATTTTTCGTTTTTGTTCAGTTTTTCAAAAAGCGCTGAAGCAATTTCGATAAGACCACCTTGGGAGTCTATTCTTTCTGGTTAAAAAAGAACTTTGAAAATCGGTCCACAACTGACGGAGAAATCGGTGGACATACATAAAAAAAAAACATACATTCAGTCGAACATCCTTTTTCGAAGTCGGTTAAAAATGGCGGCCGTAAGTATAACCGTATTTTTTGTGACATGGTCATGTGCGATATCAAAATAAAAAGCTTGAGGAGGGGATTTCAAAAATTTAGCTCACTAAAATAAAAATAAACAAGTCAAGAAACCCGACTCTTTTAGTTCAATCGCAGATTTAATGCCACGGTGGCATTAAATCTATATATATTTTCTATCTATCGATTTAATGCCAACAACTCCATCAGAATTAAAATAACTTGTCTGAGACGACCGACCATGATTTGAACCCGGGCTACGTTATTTGCGAATCCAACACTTAGTTCATACGGCTACCAGCACATGAAATATTTGCGCGAATTTTATCAATGCAATGGTAAGAACAAGTCGCCTCTGTGACTGTGTGATGCGTATTCAATGGAGTTTTTTTTTAAAGTCGGGTTTTATGAAAATTTTCAATTGCTTTTTCTGTCAATCAAACTGCCTAGCCATTCCCCAATCACATTGAGGACGGCTTCCGGCCAATGTGCTATTCCAGACTATAAATGAGGCGGTGAGCGCCAGAGTGGCCTATCATTTCCAGACACAATTTAAAATATTTTGTGTCTGGACATGATAGGTCACACTGGCGCTCACCGCCTCATTCGTTCTCTGTGCCAAATTTCATCCAGATCTGCTCAGCCGTTCTGGAGTGATTGAGTAACAAACTTCCATATTAACGTCAGTCCTTTTTTTCATGTGCAACCTTACCCTTGTGTTTCTTTCCTTAAACACCACTTTTGCTTTTAAACAAATATACTGAATATATTTTCATATGTCTTACTTAAACGAGTACATAATATCTATTTATTTTTTTATTTAAATATTTACCTTAACTATAAAACTGATTTACGGCCGTCAGACGTCCTCTTAAGCCGCGTATCGACTTCGCGCTCCAAGAGGACGAACATTGGCGCGCGTTCCGGCCGCGCGAAATGAATACCATTTTGGAACGCGCGCCAATGTGTTTGTTGGAACGCTCGAACTTAGAGCGGCCCGTTCCATCTAGAGTCGGTTTTTTACCGCGCATCAAAGGAAGCTCAGTTCTGGTGTGGCGCGCGCGCCAGTTGAGACGGACGTGATATTATTTTGTGTGTTCGTTGCGCTCCGAGCGATGGATAATCAGATTTGCCGTAAATTAATTCAATTTTATGGAACAAAAGAACTGTTAAGAACTGAAAAGTTCTTTTTATCATAATAAATCGCTCAGAGAAGACGCTTGGAGAGAAATAAGTTGTGGTGTATTTCGGTACAACTCTTTCATCCACCAACGCACTTTATGTTTATGTTTTTTATTCTGTATAATATTGTGAATTACTATAAACGCTGCTGCTGCTCGTGCACGACTGGCCTGCATGTTGAACGACCGAACACTGGAACAGATGCCACGCGCGCCATGCGCGTTTAAGGCTCAATTACACCTTCCGATTTCAAGGGATCCAATTTAGGAACAAACTAACTAGGAAGCAGGAAGCGAGCGATTACACTATCCTAAATTGAACTCCTAAGTCGGCAGTGTTGCCAACTCTTACAAATTCGAGTCCCTTAACAGAATATCAAAAGTCACTCTAAAGTCTCTTAAAAACTGATTCTACCAGGAGCGGACTTAAAAATAAAAAGAGCGGACTCAGATTTTTTTTCTGGGAAAGGGACTTTGTGAAATTTAATTTAATTTTAAACACAAACAAAAATACTACTAGCCCATTTATAGCGACAAAGTCTCTAAATTGGCAACACTTAGCTCTAAATCGGGGTGATGCGATTACACTATCCTAAATCGTACACAATTTAGGAAGCCAAATCGGGACCTTTCAATCTCACTAAATCGGACACTAACTGCTCTAACTGCTATTACACCTTCCTGTTTCCTAAATTGGGTCCCTTGAAATCGGAAGGTGTAATTGAGCCATTAGTTGATATCATTTGAATATTTGGAGCGCGTTCCGCGGAACGCACTCTTGGCGCGGGTGTTCATGGCACGCGCGCCAGGAGTGCATAATGGATGCGCAGCTTTAGCATAGGGTCCAGTTGAAAACCAGCGTCAGGAAGGAGGAGTTGTCCGGCATTTATGCTGAACTGGGCCTATTTGGCGTAGCCGTGAGGTACATAATACTATTTTAGGTTATTTCTAGGTGGTGTTTTTGTGTGAATATTGTGTGCCTAAACCTGGGTCAAATAAATTAATTTTCTTTCTTTCTTTCTCATTCATACTTTCACATTTATGATATTAGTTTGATGCTTTACAGCCACTTTTGAATTGTCAAGATGTCGGTCAGTTAAAAAGATGAAGCTAATTGCACATTCCAAAGCGTAGATCTTTATGCAGAAGAACGTGCAAGAAACTCCGTGGACACTCTTTTAAATCATGTTATGTATTATAAAAATGCTGGATACATAAGTATTTCTTGTTGCTACTATTATGTGAGAACAATGTTAATGAAAATCATCTTCCTGCCCTTATGCCATGTTACTTGGGGTCGGCGCAACACGTTGTTTTCTTCCATTCTGTCCTGTCAGCTGTCACGCTACCACCGACTCTCTTTTCTTTCATATCACTCCTCACACGATCCATCCATCTTTTTTTTGGCCTCCCTCTCCCACTCCATCTATCCACATTTTTAACCGAAGTCAAAATAGATGAGGTTCTCAATTCGTCTGTATGTTTTTTTTTGTATGTTTTTTACGCGATATCTCCGTCATTTATGAATCGTTTCGACGATTCTTTTTTTGTCTGGTAGGTCATACTTCAGGTAGTTGCATATAAATTTTATCGAAATTGAATCAGCACTTTTTGAAAAAATCAACATAGAAAAAAAATTTACACACAGGTGACGTTTTGGTTTTCTCCAAATATTCTAATTCCATGTTATTGGGGTTATCCATTCGGGAATAACTTTAATATTTAGTTTTACTTCTAAAAACTAAAAATAAAAACCTTTTTTTACAAAAAAAGAAACATACAGACAAATTGAGAACCTCCTCTTTTTTGAAGTCGGTTAAAAATACAACAGAGTTATAAAAATTACAAAATAACTTTATTTTCGGAAGTCAGTGTCAAATAACGAAGAAACAAAATATAAACACCGACTGCCGAAAATAAAGTTATTTTGTAATTTTTATAAGTCTTGTATTTTTTGTAAAAAAGTTTTTTATTATTCACTATTTTTGTTACATGTGTTGCATCCCTCCTCTTCACATGACCATACCAAGATAATCGGCTGCCTTTCAACTATTCTGTGACTGGTGCTATTTTTAAACTACCTCTAATGTACTAATTTCACACTTTATCCATTCTCGTTACTCCACACATCCATCTTAACATTCTCATCTCCGCCACATGCAATCTTTTTTCATCCGTCTTTTTCACAGCCCAACATTCTGATCCATATAGTACGAAAGGTCTATTTACGAATTTATACTGAGGACACGATATAAAAATAATATCTCCAGTTTTTATCAAGATCTGGCATTGTATTGATCATTACAGTGCTGAATCAATCTTGATTTTATCAATGTTTGTACCTAAATTCGCGCTCTTTCATGCTGTTACTATGAAGAAGAAGGAAAGAAACGTTCCTTCTCCACCAGCGTTGGAAGGTCTCCCCCGTCTCCCACAAGGTGGACCGACGATCTGGTGAGGATCGTTGGAATCTGATGGAGGAGAGACGCACAGGACAGGTCGTTGTGGAGACATTTGCGGGAGGTCTGTGTCCAGCAGTGGACGTCTTTCGGCTGAAATGATGATGAACGTGTATAAGAGAGGGGAGGGCAGGAGTCGTTGGGCATCAAAACATTCATCCGCATCACTGTCAATGGGAAAAGTGTCCAGAACGCTGGCAGAATTGCCACGTTGAATAACAATGCTGATTCGTTGGCCAAAGAAAAGCCCAGCCCTCTGGTCACGTGAAGAGTCGACTAACAGCTTGCTGATAGGCCGAAAAACTCGGTGAGCACTCGGACCCCATGGCTCTAGTGTTTCAAAATGGGTCAAACATTATAACTCCCAATATGGTTGTTATTTTTCCGCCGCTTGAGCTTCTCCGCAGCCGCTGCGGCAGCATCAGTACGACGAGCTTGGAAGATGGGATGGCGCAAGAGTATCAACACAAGTAGCGCCAGTCCTTTGTTATATAATTGTATATTTTTTACTGTTTGTAAATAAGAGTTTGCTTGAAAACCAATTGCACAGCTACAAAGGTAACTATATAATGTTTTATAAACATTGTTCATTCTATTGTTCCGAACAATGTGTATCATTCTCGTGACAGCCGTTTGGGTTGACCAATGAATGTTAGCGGAAGAAGTTATTTGATGATTTTCCCAACCAGAAAGAAAAGGTTCATTGTTTTTTTTTTAGGACAAACCCGTTAGACTATTCCTAGACTCTGTAACTCCTGTAAGTCAGAATCTACAGTGGCAACCACTAGAAAAAACGCCGAGGTAATGAAGCTCGACGAGTCCCGGAGAAATGATTAAACTGTCTTGGGTCATCATCTGCCAAGCCTTTTCCCAACTCTTGGGGTCGGCTTCAAGTCTAACCGGATGCAGCTGAATATCAGTATTTTACATGGAGCGACTGCCTATCTAACCTCCACAACCCAGTTACTGGGTAATACCATACCCCTTGGCTTCTGACGACCCGTAACGACTGTCAAAGATGCCCGTCATTGACAGTCTTGGCCGATTAACTGTCTTGGGTCTAGCAACGAAATTAATCAGAAAATAACAGCGGAGAAGTAAGAAAAAACATAATTTAAGATAAGCTTCGTTTGCTGCGGTAGTCCGTGAATGGGAAGGTGACCATCCCGACATACGGGCGACCATTCCTGCCTCGGAAAGCACTTCAAGCCATTGGCCCCGGGTCGTAGTGTCGGGTCGGGGCGTGTGTGTGTGTGTGGTGACTGTGTGTGTGTGATGTGTGTGTGTGTGATGTGTGTGTGATGTGTGTGTGTTGGGCACTGGGTAGTGAAGGTTCAAGAGGGTCATCGGCAATGATGAACTCGTCGAGTCAAAGC
Organism: Polia nebulosa; assembly: GCA_951329385.1. Classification (NCBI taxonomy): domain Eukaryota; kingdom Metazoa; phylum Arthropoda; class Insecta; order Lepidoptera; family Noctuidae; genus Polia; species Polia nebulosa. Next base: position 3,625,383 of record OX589614.1, on the reverse strand, counting down.
TCTAAAGTCTTGAGCAGTGACGCAGTAGCCTGTTGGTTTTCTATCGGTTACATTTCGGGGAGTGTGAGCCGGAATTGCACAGTTTAATTCCGCCAAGCCCGTTCCAACATCGGAGCACTAGACGTACGGCGATTCGCTACCGGTACACGGTGAATATCTCACTCACACGCACAAAACGTTTTGGGAACACATTCATTGTGCGTACAGCTAAGGAGTGGAATTCCCTGTCGGAGTCTGTGTCCTGATAGCTACAATCTTTTAGTCAAGAGTGAATAGTAACTTCTTCTAGCCAGCGTGCTCCATCGCGACCACATCATCACTTACCATCAGGTGAGATTGGTGGTCAAACGGGAGCCTTTCAATGATAAAAGAAACCTAGGGATCTTGAAGTCTAGAGAGAATAAGTTACTTCTAGCCAGCGTACTCTATTGCGACCACATCATAGCTTACCATCAAGTGAGAGGGTGGTCATGCCTATCAATAATAAATAAAAGTGTCTCATTTGTCTGTAATTTAAAACCCATAAGAATCAAACCGCAACCTAGCACCGTTGTTTGGCGGTAGAGTTACGTATGGTATTTCCTTGAAGGAATCCTTTACAAAGAGATTTATGGTATTGTAAGTTCAGAGTCGACTGAAACACTTAACTAAAGAGCCAGCCAAGTGCGTGTAGGAAATTTGAAGGGTTCCGTTGTTGATAGAACAACACAACGGGGGGGGGGGGGGGGGGGTCGTTGTTAATATTGATTTTATCTAGTCAGTAGCGGTTTCTCCTTTAGGCCAATTAGGCTCTAGCCTAGGTCGGCCAATCTAAGTAATATTTACTCGCTCTGCTCTGGCAAGCATAGTACTACGCTTAGTACTATGCTCTACTCGTTGGCAGAGCAGAGCGATATAAGCTCGTACGGCCCGCTAAGACCTACTTGAATATTATTACTAGTGGTCCTCCAGTGATCGAAATTCAACCATAATTCATATAATGGTGAGGGTAGATATCTACTCGCTCTGCTCTGGCAAGCATAGCACTACACTTAGTACTATGCTTTACTTACTGTTGCCAGAGCAAAGCGATATAAGCTCGTACAGCCCGCTAAGACCCACAGTTCCAACCGCAAATTCATGCGCTACCCCGACTGGTATCAGCCCGCCATGCTAGCGGGCACCATCACCTAGAGAGACCGAGAGATCATTGAGTGTCTTTGGTCGCCCAGCTGCTCTTCTGGTGCGGCTGGAGTCAGAGGTATGGTCCCTCCCCTCTCCGCCAAGCACTCCTGAACTTTGATGCGTTTAATATCTATCAAATTCTATTGATAGCAAAAAAAATTGTACCTAATTAAGTATCCAATATATTATATGTAATCCGGAAAGACAGGTGGACGTTTGAACAAGGTGAAATTATAACGGTTCCGTTTTAGCTATTTATTTAAGGAACTCTAAAAGATTTACTATTGTTTTTAGAACAAAACATATTGACGATCTAAAGAAAAGTAAATAAATTAAGAACAAAATTTATTATATCTGTGAATTATTAAACTGTGTGGCTGTTAATTGTTGTTGAAAGGGCAAAGAACTATTACATTGTTATTAATCGTACGACTAGTGATGTAGCTCAGTGAAGAAGCGACCTTAAAAACTATTCGTCTTTCGTTTTTTTTTTCGGCCTCACATATTTTTTGGTGAAACGTGAAATCATCAACTTTGTTCCAAACGGAGCCCTATTTTGTCCCGAAGAGTGTTTTAACTTCCCATTGACCTACGAATTTGTAATTTGGTGATAGTTTTTATCATTACGTATATTTTACTAACAAATACATTGATAAATCTGTTTTTTTCTTTGATAATTCCTTCATATAGTACGGAACTCTAAATATGCCACTGAAATCCACAGGGCAAGGTAACTCCGTTAATCACTCTCGCGACCCTGGCACGTATATCAACTTAGTTAGTAGTGATGATGCCATTGCATTCCTTGGCTCTGCAAATCCAACTTTGGCCGAAAGACTCCGAGCAAAAAGGAGACATGTCTGAACCGAATCGACTTCAAAAAAAGGAGGAGGTTCTCAATTTGACTGTTTATTTTCATGTGTGTTACTTCAGAACTTTTTCCTAGGTGAACCGATTTTGATGATTCTTTCCGATTTGAATTTGGTGAAGATCGAATGAAAAACTTCGCAGATAGACAATGGAACTCTTCAATAAATGATAACAAACCTTCCGGAATTACTGCAATCTAAGTTTGTTTATTGTTTACATCACTTCATAATATAACATCACGCTCTGAAGGGGTACACAGATTTGTACGGTTCACCCTGATACACCCTAATTTCACCAATTATGTTCAAATTCCATATTTTTGGGCCTATCAATCGGGCATAACTGTACTATTTAGTTTTAGCTATGGGGTACAACAAATAAAAAGTGAAAAATAAAAAACTTTTTTACAAAAAAATGCAACTTGAATAACCCCATGGAATTTAAGCATAATTAAACACAGCCAAAATGTCATCTGTGTATACATATTTTTTGTATGTTGATTTTTTCAAAAACTGCTGAATCAATTTCAATAAAATTTATATGGGACCACCTCTGAAATATGGCCTATCAAAAAAAGAACGGTACGGTTACGGTTACGGTAAACATGACGCAAAAAACAGAGAAACAACAAAAAACAAAAAGCTGGGGAAAAACCCTCAATAAACATCGAGTCTATTAAAAACTAGAAACACCGACTTCCGAAATTAAAATTATTTTGCATTTTTTAGTCGGTTGTATTTTTTTGTAAAAAAGTTTTTTTTTTCTAATTCCGATCTACAAATTAATGCCTTTTTTTCGGGATGGTAGGTAAATCATCAAATAATTTCTGTCTCATCTTCTAACTAAATCCACCCGTGTTCATTCAGTTGCCTAAGCGATGCAGGGTGACTCCTTCAAACCAATATATCTTCAAATGCCTGCACCTGCCTATTCCAGTCGACTGCTGGACATGGGCCTGACCCAAGTTGTAAACTTTACCACCTTCCGTTATAGTCCACTAACATTATAAATACGAAAGTGTGTCTGTCTTTACAGACTTTCGAAAAAGGAGGAGGTTCTATGTTCGACTGTATGTATGTTTTATGTATGTCCGCCGATTTCTCCGTCAGTTGTGGACCGATTTTCGAAATTCTTTTTTTATCCGAAAGAATATACTTCCGAGGTGGTCCCATACAAATTTTATCGAAATTGCTTCAGCGCTTTTTGAGAAACTGAACAAAAACGAAAAATACGTTTACCTCGATGACGTTTTGGTGTACTACAAATGTTTAAATTCCACGTTTCATGTTATTGGGGTTTTTAGTTCTAGGGTATAACAACTAAAATGTGAAAAATAAAAAACTTTTTTACAAAAAAAAAACAACCGACTTCAAAAAAAAATACACTAAAAATAAAAAAATAACTTTAATTTCGGAAGTCGGTGTCAAATAACGAAGAAGTAAAATACAAACACCGACTTCCGAAATTAAAGTTATTTTTTTATTTTTAGTGTATTTTTTTTGGAAGTCGGTTGTTTTTTTTTGTAAAAAAGTTTTTTATTATGTGTTACATTTCACATTAAATTCCCGAACAGATTTTGATGAAAATGGCACATGGCATAGACTATAACCGGAATTATGACATACTAGCTTATGCTAGCGGCTTCGCAAGCGTACCACGCCTATGCTATTCTAGACTATAATCTATCTCTGTGCCAAATTTCATTCAGATCCGTTCAGACGTTCTGCCGAGATTGAGTAACAAACATACATCCATTAAAACTTTCGCATTTATAATAATAAACTAGTTGACCCAACAGCCGTTGTCCTGTCTTAGCTATGAACTGTCAAACGGGCGAAGTTTAAATAGTTGTTAAGTTTTCTGTAATTTATAATTTTCCGCGCAACTTTCTTAATTTTTTCTTTCCTATGAACCTTCTCCTGACAATAACAAATACACCAAAAAAAGAATTAGCGAAATCGGTCCAACCGTTCACGCGTGATGCCGTGACCAAGGGAAATAGAGATTCATTTTTATATATTTAGATAGATAAGTACGAAGATACTTTATATATATATATAGGAGCGACATAGAGGACAATATAGAGGAGCTCGTGGCTAAAGTAATAACAGCCGCACGGGTCGATCCATCAGGTTAAGCTACGCTTGCCGGGGTTGGTCCATGGATGGGTGACCATCTTTACATACTGAGACTCCTCCGTGTCTTGGAAAGCACGTTAAGTGGTTGGTCTTGGCTGTCGTGAATCTTTGACAGTCGTTACGGGTCGTCAGAAGCCCGAAAGTCTGACAACCAGTCTTACCAAAGGGTATCGTATTACCCATTAACTGGGTTGTGAAGGTCAGATAGGCAGTCGCTTCATGTAAAATAGGGTGGTATTCAGCTGCAACCGGTTAGACTGGAAGCCGACCCCAAGATAGTTTGGAAAAGGCTGGGCAGATTGAAGTACGAAGATACTTTACATACCTGTAGTAAGTTCCCCAGGAATAACAAAAAAATACTTACACGGGCGAAGCCGCGTGCAGTGGCTAGAGACTCGCATATTGAAATTATAATTAAAATGTTAGGTACAGCAACATAAAACTTTATTTACGACATCAGACCGTGGAATGCAAGTGGCCATTTTATCTGCAGAATTCCTCAGAAATAATTAATCCATGATTATATTTCAATGAATGAGAGACGCTTAGGACCGGTTGTTGTGGCGACACTTGGGGTAGGCTTATGTCTAGCAGTAGACGTGTTTCGGCTGAAATGATGATGATGATAAGATATCATTAAATATTTCTTACGTGAGTTGACCGAATTCAGAGTTTCCAATCGTGCAAACCTAAATGATTAATCGAAATTTAAATAAAAAACTTTTTTCTCTTTGACTCAGGATGGATGAAATGGCGACAGCTCACTGAAACAACTTGCGACTAACGGATGCCCCTTAAGTTAAAGGGGAAAATCTATAAGTCCGTGATTAGACCTGTTGTACTGTATGGGTCAGAATGTTGAGCTGTGAAAAAGTCGGATGAAAAAAGATCGCATGTGGCGGAGATGAAAATGTTGAGATGGATGTGTGGAGTAACGAGAATGGATAAAGCGAGAAATGAGTACATTAGAGGTAGTTTAAAACTGGCACCAGCTAGGCTTATCTTGGTATGGTCATGTAAAGAGGAAGGATGAAACACATGTAACTAAAAGAGTTATGAATATAAATGTGGATGGATGGAGAGGGAGAGGGAGGCCAAAGAAAGGATGGATGGATTGTGTGAGGAGTGATATGAAAGAAAAGGGAGTTAGTGAGAGCGTGGCGGCTGACAGGACAGAATGGATATTGTATTAATAATCAAATAATCATATTAATAATAAATTAACCTTGTTAATTTTATATTATAAATGTTTGCATGCCGAATGGTGAAATATGGCTGTGCTTTAATGTATCTAAACATCTATTGTGTATTACCCATATTTGCAAAATAAATGTCTATTCTATTCTATTCTAATGGAAGAAAAAAACGTGTTGCGCCGACCCCAAGTAACATGGGATAAGGGCAGGAAGATGATGAAGATATAAAAAACTTTTTTACAAAAAAAAAAATCAACCGACTTCAAAATACACTAAAAATTAAAAAAATACTTTAATTTTGGAAGTCGTGGTTTGTATTTTATTTCTTCGTTATTTGACACCGACTTCCGAAATTAAAGTTATTTTTTTAATTTTTAGTGTATTTTCTTTTTCGGAAGTCGGTTGATTTTTTTTTTAATGAAGTGTCATACAAACAAAATCCTCCCTTTTCACCCCCCTAAAGGTCGAATTTCCAAAAACCGTTGTGTGCGTTGATATGTCAATCAGTCAGCCAGTTTCTCCTTTTAACCCACTTTCGAAAAAGGAGGAGGTTCTATGTTCGACTGTATGTATGATTTTTTTTTATGTATGTCCGCCGATTTCTCCGTCAGTTGTGGACCGATTTTCAAAATTCTTTTTTAACCCGAAAGAATATACTCCCAAGTTGGTCCCATACAAATTTTATCAAAATTGCTTCAGCGCTTTTTGAGAAACTGGACAAAAACGAAAAATTTGTATACGTCGATGCACGAGTGACCCGTTCCGTAAGGGTTCCGTTTTTACATTCGGATGTTTGGAACCCTAAAAATACATACAGTTGAATAAAGAACCTATTTCTTTTTTCGATGTCAATATAAAAGCTGGATAACACGACCTATATTATATTAATCCATCTTATTCAATTGACAACCTTTTAAAACTTGAAACATCTTTTTTTTCTTAATTTAAAAACCTATTCTTAATTTGTATCATCCTTTCAAAGTATATCAAACCGACCTGCCTGTCTGCTAATAAGGTTGGTATTCTCATATGAGCTCCTTGAGACGTCACAGTACTAATAAATTTTACTGTTATTATAAAAATAATCTGCTGAAAAGTGAGCAAAATATTCAGCCATAGAAAACCAATTTGCTCTGGCCCACAACATAAAATAAATTAAAAAGACAGTTTCAATTTTCGGCCTCAGAAAACCAATAGCAATTATTTTCGGCCTGTAGCAGTCACACCACTATTCAAGTATGCCAATAATCGGCGTCTTATTCTTGTAAGATAAGGTTGCTTCTCACGAGATTGTAAACAGGAAATATGAATAACTTGCAAGGATTTGAAACAAGACATTTTCCTTACACATGAAAATGAAAGGGTAATTAAATCAATAAAAGTAATGGGGTTAAATACAGAAAGTGGTAAAAATTTTTGTTTGTCTGTTTTAGGTAAAATCTGGAAATATTGATCCGACTACAAAAAGTATTTAAAACATTTTTTTTTCAGCGTGGAAAATCATCAAATGACTTCTCCCGCTCCGGAGTGGGAGGGGCGTATTAGGCTCTTACTGACTAAAATCCACCCGTGTTTTTTCAGTTCCCCTTTGCCATTCCAGGACTGCGGTAACTCTCTGGAACACTCCCCCGACCCACTGATAAAAACCTACAAAATCGCTAAGTATTATATTAATATACGGAAAAGACCTCGATATCTGTGAAATAAGCGACGGTATATGCCTCCTCGCTGTGAGAGGGAATGGGCTTCAATCCCCCACGCAGGCTAGTGCGGGTTAGTGGATGTCCCATGTCTTCGAATGCTGATTATGCTTAAATGCTGTGAAGTTATACTATGAATTACTTGGGAGAAAAAAAGCTTGGTATTGTTGATTAAGTTAAGATAGAAGAAACTGTGTATTTGTGACTCTAACATTTTAGAGTGCAGTGTATGACGTGCGTAGAGCAATTGTATCGATGTACAGTTTTTTGGAGATTTGCCGGATAAGACATCGGAAAGAATGAAAGGCTCAGACCTAGACCCTTGCCAAGCAGTTCGTTTTCTTTCCTCAAATTAGAGATTGCAATATGCGTGCGGTGCCCCTGTCCAGAACGTGATGCACATACTCGAATGTCCCAGTGCCTATACACCTGCACTATGGAGGACCTGATGAACGCTGCTGACGATGTTATCAATGTGGCCAGCTTCTGAGTCTAAAATTTAAAAAAGTTAAGAACTATGATTCGAAAAAAGAGGAAGAATAATTAGAAAAGGCGAAAAGTGACAGTGACAGAAAAGTTCAAACGGAACCGCTTATTTTAGTATGGTCATGTGAAGAGAAGAGATGAAACACATGTAACTAAAAGAGTTATGAATATAAATGTAGATGGATGGAGAGGGAGAGGGAGGCCAAAGAAAAGATGGATGGATTGTGTGAGGAGTGATATGAAAGAAAGGGAGGAGAGTTAATTATAGCGTGGCGGCTGACAGGACAGAATGCAAGAAAAAAACGTGTTGCGCCGACCCCAAGTAACATGGGATGAGGGCAGGAAGATGATGAATAATTAGGAAAGGCGAAAATATCTATAACTTGCCTTTATTTATCAGTTTGGCCGTTATAAAGTTAAGTACACTTACACGTAATATACGTCTTATGTATTGCGCGTTAATTGCTCTGATTAGATATAATTAATGTTCATGACACCTTCGCTGGGGGCCGATGTTCTGATAAGAGTTTCGCGGCTCCGTGTTTTTGGAGATAAGGATGTTGTTGCTAAGTAGGTACTAGAAATACCTGTCTTGTTTCCAGAATTCATCAATCTTTTACCGTAAGTATAGAGGTAAGTGCAATACGCCATCGGCACATAGTGGCCATCCCACACACACGCACTAAACGTTTTGGGAACACATTCATTGTGCGTACAGCTAAGGAGTGGAATTCCCTGCTAGTCTGTGTTTCCTGATAGCTACAACCTGAGAGCCTAAAAGTCAAGAGTGAATAGGTTAATTCTAGGCAAGCGTGCTCCATCTTCGACCACATCATCGCTTACCGTCAGATGAGACAGTGGTCAAACGCGAGCCTATCAAAGGAAAAAAAAAAAACTTGGGTCATGGGTTTTTGAGCACGTAGTGAACGTCATCTTTACAAAGATGTTAACGTCTTTCATAATGCGCACAGCAAAGGAGTGGAACTCTCTACCTGCGTCTGTTTTTCCGAATGCATACAACCCTAATCTCTTCCAAGTTAGATTGAACAGGCTTCTTCTGGGTAAGCTCGCTCCATCTTCCACTTTGTCTTTGTCACCTTTGGCCTAGACTAGAGTCAAGAGCAAACCCATCTCTAGTAAATAAAAAAGTATTTCTCGCCGACTGACTGACACTGCGTGACCAGAGGGCTGGCTCGTTCTTCGCTAAAAGAATTAGAATTGCCATTCAACGTGACAATGCTGCCAGTCTTCTGGGCACGATTTCGGCTTACCCAGATGACAGCGATGTCGAGGAGTACTTCCACGCCTAAGTGTTTTATGTTTTTTTGATTGAATTGTGTGTGTTTTCTTTGTGTTATTGTTTGAGTGTGTGTGTGTTTTTTGCGTGTATATTTTTAGTGTATGTAATAAGGTTATAAATAGATAGTTAATTATTTAAGTCATTAATGTACATATCTGTCATTTCAAAAGAGTGTCTTTTGATGATATGTTCATTTTATGAGGATGAATTAAAGGTGACTAACAAATGTTACAAAGCAGATGTGAGTGGAAATACCGGAACTCTCAAGAAGGATGTAAATATCGCCGAAAAATTGTAAACTCTGTTAGATTGTATAATATCTTAAATGACGGCGGCTAATGAGGGCGCATTCCAGGATCGCGGTAATTCTTTCGAACAGTCCCGCGACCTAGGAAGATTGTAAAATATCCTGAAAGATTATAAACTCTCGATTAAATGTGAACTGAACATTTAAAACAAAGAACAATTCGATAGTCTTGCTGTGTCGTTCCGAGAAATTGGAGCCGATTCTTTTGTTCAATAACTAAACTCAAATTAGAGAATCGCTATCTTTTACTAAAAGCAGTGCGAGAAAAAGACGGCTATAGCTATGAACTAAGTTAGAGATGTCAAACTAGTTTACGCCTTGCGCTTTACCGTGTTTTTAGTCGACACGTTTACGTGTACCCTTAATTTGCTTGAAATATTAGTTCAACTAAATTTGACAGCTTCAATTTACGTCCGTCTCTTTCTTGTTTTGTGAGAGAGAAAAAGATAGTAATAGCCTAAATTAAGTTTAGTTTGTGCACAACAGAATCAGCACCATTGTGAACTGATATAGTACTAGCAGCCAATCAGTGCAAAGGCCACACAAAAGGTGTACAGATGTTACTGACTGTTCTTCAGAAAGGCCAGGTGCGTGGTACTCACAACCGTGTATGATCAGATGTATGATAATATAGGCTTCCCCCAAGTGTCACCACATTTACCGAACCTGTGTGTCTCGTAAGGAGTGCGGATTCCCGGAACCATGTCGTGGTTCTGGTCAAATATCGTAAAATGCAGACTCGAAATCATCCCAAAGGGAAGATGCTCCTGGGATAAAGAGTGTGCTATTCCAGACTGTAATTTGTAACGGAAAGGTGTGGTCATATTTTAAGAACTGCATCTGCCCATCGATATAAACAACTTTCTTTAAGAAAACCTGAGGAAATTATCAAAAAGAAAATGTTACCTCCCATACAAATATTGATCAGCTGCCGATAACTTTGTATGGAGATTCCATTTTTTTAAATTTTCTTAGAGAAAGTTGTTCATTTCCTTCTTTCTTGGTGGTTTTTAAAATACGACCACACCTTTCCGTTACACCTTGTATATCTATGCCTAATTTCATCCAGATTCCTTCAGCCGTTCTGGCGTGATTGTGTTACAAAACTCCATCCATCCAAACTGGCGCATTTATAATATTACTAGCGGCGCCCCGCGGTTTCACCCGCGTAGACCGGAATAAAAAGTAGCTATGTGTCAATCCTATCTATCTACTTTGGCTATCTATTTACCAAATTTCATCCAAAACGGTCCAGCCGTTTGAGCGTGAAGAAGTAACAAATATACAAACACACACACTCACAAACTTTCGCTTTTATAATATAGTGTGATAGGTATACTTGTAAGTAGGATTTTTTCTGTTCTATTGTTTAATTTCGCGGCTTTTCTCTGACTAAGATCTGTCATTTAAAAATTGTAATAATAATTAATTAATTAATTTTTCCTTTTAGTTTGGTTTTCAGTTTAAGAAAAGGGAGAAAAAAACAAAGGCAATTAACATGGAAGGAAGAGAAACGATAAGTTTTTGTTTTCAGTTTTTTTATCATTGATAAACGCCCACTTGACCACTGACACCTGTTGGTAAGCGGTGACAGGTCGACGGTGGATCACGCTTTCCTAGAAGTAACCTATTCACTCTTGAATTAAAGACCTCCAGGTTGTAGCTCTCAGGAACAAAGACTGCGGCAGCACAATGAATGTGAGTTTTACCCGATAAATAATATATTGAGGACCTTTTACTCTAAGTTTTTTTTAAAAACTCTAAATTATTTAGTCCCCACACTGGTGAGCTCCACGAGTTATATGACTATATTTCTAAGAACACTTTCACAGGACCTAATACTTTAGAAAAATGAAGTTCCTTGCGAAATATCCCTTATTCTTGCAACCGGACCGTGGGAGTACGCCTTAAAATACTTTCGCGCGTTTATAACATAGGTGTACGAAAAACTCGGTACATTGCAAGTTGGTTCGCGCAAACGGACGGACGTTCGTACGAAATTAATATATCACTTTAAACTGTTTACTTTTCTTGGCTTGAGTTGACTTTCTTTGAGAAACTTCGAGATATTGTGTGAGTATAGTGATGTGTTTATCTTTTTATATTAATGTACAGTGTTTTCGGTAATTAAAAGATTAGATAAATTGGAGAAAAGTGATCGGTTTTGTTTCGTTGTTTAATATAAATGCCGTTGGCTGTATTGTGTTATCATTCTCTTTAGGAAGTTTGGTTTGGAAGCTGTAGAAAAATTGTGGCGAATTTTTTTCGGTGTTTTTTTTGTGGAACCTGTGAAGGAAGGTTTGTTTTTGTTTATTTAAAAATAACGTTCAAGGGAATTTTATTTCAATGTTTTACCGCACTGCCTTAAAAGAGTATATTTTATTTGAAATGTTTTCACTAACTACTGAATTGATTTTGATACAATTTTAATGAGATTAAGGCTGTGTCCAACTAGGAAAAACTATACATATGCTTTACATCCTAGTGTAAAAATATAAAAAATAAGTTAAAATACAAATAAATTTTATAAAAACCACATTGAAAAATTGATTTTACTCACCAAGATTCAGAATCTTTAATTGCTCTGTCTAAATAACCTAAAACACGCAATAATATTCACGCAACTCGAATCTTTGTTAAAAAGTAACCTTACTAGGCTCATAGCAACAAACAGGCCTACAGAACTGGATTACCAAGGTTCAATACCCGGATGACGCAAAAAACGTACAGGGAATTTCTCTTATAAATTTGAGTAGGGATTCCAATTTTGTCCCGCAACCCGTAAAAAGTTTTGTAAACATTCTTGTCAGGATATAAGTATGTATCTTATACAGGGTGTAACGGAAAGGTGTGGTCATATTTTACGAGCCGGTTCTGCCCATGGAAATGAACAACTTTCTCTAAGAAAAAATAGAAAATTCCCAAAAAAAAATTTGTACTTTCCATACAAAGCTATCATCAGCTGATCAATATTTGTATGGGAGGTAAAAATTTTTTTTAGTATTTCCTAGGATTTTCTTGAAGAAAGTTGTTCGTATCGATGGGCAGATGGAGTTCTTAAAATATGACCACACCTTTCCGTTACACCCTGCATAAACCTCATAAACAGGGGTACCAATAAAGCTTATGAAAAAAAAAGTCGAAAAAGATACTTTTATATTTTATTCATTCACAAGTAGAAAACTATATACAATGTAAAAAATGCTGTTTCTATTAACAATAACTACACATAAAAATAATTAAAACAAAGTTTAAACAAGATAAGTACCTACAAATAAAAATAAAATTTGCAAACCCTCAAAACTTAAAAGAAAAGCGAACATTAAAAAAACACAAAAACGCTAATAACTTTGAAACGACTGAACAGATTTTGATAAAGCATGTCTAAGAATCATCGCTAGAAAACCAACTTTAAAATACAAAAAACCGCATTCAAATCGATTCACCCGTATACAAGTTAAGGTGCCACATATGCCTAGGGGTAGCGGATAAATTCGTAACAGAGTTACCGCTCCCCTGGGCACTCAGGCAGGGAAGGATCGGTGCCACAGACAGACACACACATAGCGGTCAAACTTATAACACCCTAATATTTGCGTCGGGGGTTAAAAAAACAAAATAAAATATGGCGTCGAAACACACTGCATTGCTGTCGACTGGTAATGTGCCCAAAAGATTGGCGGCATTGCCACGTTGTTTGGCAATACTATTGCTTATCCTCT